>OX424447.1:685329-899750 GCA_949152495.1 Lasius fuliginosus | reverse complement strand
GTTCCGTCTTGTACTAACTACATAAAGGGGCGCCTGTTAATCACGTGTTTCGTGCGTGATTCCGCGCCGCTGTGTAGCTGTCGCGGATCCAGGATCAATTCGATAATCCTGCGCCACCCTTGTCCAGTATTCCGAACCGCGAGCGCTCCGCCCCGCGCCGGATGTCGTCAGCCTAGTATTTCGCGCATGATCCTGCCGATTAGCCAATATCGCGGTCGATTGATCGCGCTGACAATCAATCATTGGCCGATAAGAATTCGCGAGCGCGGACTTCCGCCTTCTTCCCCGTGATGAGTATTATTCGACAGTCTTGTACCGCAGCAAGAGGCACGTGTGAGCGCTAGCAAATTTCGCAAAGTCGTCTTTCGGTCAAATCTCCGTCAATAGTTACCGGGCTTCGCTAGACGTGGCGAACATTGTCTCGCATCGTTGTCGCATTCTTATACATTAAGACAAGTAAGCAACGCGCGAGACTTAGCAATTTTATTCTGTGCCGGTTAACGATAAGTGCAAAACGGCGCAGCTCCGGCCGCGAGGATCAACTCGACCTTCGACCGAAGCTGAACATTCGCGAGATCTGCTCATACGGAGTTACACGCGGTGCTCCGCTACTTATTGTGATCATTTAATTTAATCAAGGTGTCGTGCTATTCACGTGCGGCCTTTTCACTCGCAGTCGTTCGCAAGGAACATTCTCGCCATTATCGTGCTCACACGTGGCCCGTTACCACTCTGTACATTTTTGTTATTGATATTATCGAGAATAAATTCTGTGTCGTCTAAACCACAGTACCGAATTTAATTATTCACCTGTCCGCGCGCCGTCTCCCAATCGGGAGAGAATCTGCCGCATTTTCACACAAAAATAATCTTTTATTTATTTTAAAAAAATAATGAAATAAATCTGATAGGTAATTAAATAACAAACTAAATTACATTATTTTCATTTAAGTAATTCTGATAAGGCGTTCAAAAGAAAATAAGTTCAAAACAACGAAAAAAGCAGAAACTGTGAAAACAAACTTTCAAAGGTCTTTGTGTAAACACTACATTTGTAGCGTTACACAGCTACATATGTATCATAGATCACATAGGCACTTTTGTTTACATTTCTAACATGAACATTATCAGAATTACATAAATGAAAATAATGTAATTTAGTTTATTATTTAATTACCTATCAGATTTATTTCATTACTTTTTTCAAATAAATAAAGGATTATTTTTAAAAATCATCAAATAAACGTGATTTTTTGACGCTTATTAGTTATAACTTTTTAACGAAGCATTTCCGGACCTATGTTTATAGGAACTTTTTTGTTCCAAATTCAATTTCCTATAAGATTCTAAAGTTTCTCTAACCTGACCTGAAACACCCAGTATATATAATTTTATACCGAAAAATCAACACAAAAATAATTTTTTAGTATTATATAAATAATGTTATATACCTTTTTTGTAGGCAGGAATCTCGAAGAAAATCCATGGCATTGTAATGTCTCCATTTGTTTATGTTGCCTTTGGAAGCAGATCCACTTGGCAATTTTTCGGCATTTATAAGTCTTCTATAAGTGTCGTGAAGATTCTTAAATTTATTCTTGCATCCAGCTGCGCTTAATTTGCCTGAAAAATATTGTTTTAATATCTTTTTATTATAAATAGTAGATATTTACATTACCATTCAAAGCCTTAAAAATATCTTCCCACAAAGTATTTGTAATTTTGCTATTTCTTTGAACAAGAGGTAATTTATAGTTCCATAATGGTTCTCTGTACTGAACCTCTAATATTAATATTTCCTCCTCTTCAGATGATAATTTTTCCTTTGCGTTCTTTTGATTTGAATTATTTTTAGTAGGCTGAATATTTTCTGAAATAAAAAATAACATATATATCATGCAATATAAATGTAATGTCATTTATATTTTAAATTTTTTTTTATAATATTAATCTTACCTAGATTATCATCATAAAAAGGTACAGACGCTATTGTTTCAGTGTCTTGTATTAAACTTCTTCTTACAATAGTGACTCCATCATCTAAAAACATTATAAGACAAATTTAATATTATTTTTGTAATTAACTAAAATAAAATTTATGCATATAAACATTCTACCTAATACAGGATAAAAATACTGTTGAGGAATGCCATACCACAGCTTTCTAGTTTTCGTATTTCGCGGATGTTAGATGCGCGGACCTCCCTGCATAACTGAGGCGCATGTGCAGCTGGCGTACTCACTTCCTTTTCTTTCTTTCGTCCCGTTACCACATTACATTATTCTTCTACGCGATATATTGTATCTTATTCTTTTAGAAATAAAGTTCTTGCTTTATATACACAGAATAGACGACGTCTCGATTCTTCTAAGCAACAGGTTATGGGCCCAGCACACTTCCACTGCGCCCATTAATGAAAACAACTTATAAAAGTAGTGACTTGAGGAAGCACCACGGGAACAATTTTAGGTTATCTGACTCAAGTGCAATTTTTTTCTTTCACGTCTAATAAATTATGGCGGAAGGAGGCAGGATGGATATGCCACACTTCGAAAAGTTGAACGGAGAGAACTACGCGCTGTGGAAACTAGCCATGGCTCAATATTTCAAGGTATATGGTCTTAGAAGATATATCGATGGCAGTACAGCACGGCCGGCTAAACCGGAGGATCTCGAAGTCTGGGTAAAGTCTGGATAAAGCAGATAGAAAAAAACAACTGGCAATCTTATCGGCTATTGAGTCGGATCAGTTAACCTTTGTTTCAGCGTGCCAAACAGCAGCTCAGATGTGGTCAAATTTAAAAGCAGTATACGAACGCACAGATGAGGCAAGTAAATTAGAAGCAAATCGAGCATATCATGGCCATGTGTATAAAGACGGATCAATTACATATAGCTACGGTAGAGAATTTAACTGAAAAATGTAGACGTTGTGGAGATCGGAAATCTGACATGGATATTATTACAAAGTTACTAGATAGAATTCCAGTAGAATATTCCACAGTACACGTAGCCATGACACTTGCTGGAGAAAATAGACAAAATTTGGATACAGTCAAGAGATTATTGCTTAGCGAAGAACTCAGGCTGGGTCAAACAATTAAGGACAGCGGTGAAGCTCTACACGTCAAGAAGGACAAGCAAGCTAAGAATTCAAAAACAGCTAAATATGGTTAATACAAAAATAAAAAGGACAAGCAATGTTATACATGCGAAGAGATTGGTCATTTCAAGCGTAAATGTCCAAAAAGCAAAGATACGAAGAACGGCAAAAGGAAGAGTAAGCAAAAACACAAGATACAGATAATAATACAGGTAATGCTTGTTTCAGTTGCATAGAGGCAGCCATGGTTGGAGACAAAGATGATAAAGTTCTGGGTGACAGCGGAGCATCATGTCACATGTTTAATGAAATAGCTTGGTTCACCGAATTCAAAAAGAAGACGGAAACGTTAAATCTGGCCGGCAAACATCAACTGAATTCGATAGGTAGAGGAAAAGTAGCAACGGAAGCATGGGTAAATGGTGGGAGCCAGCATACTTCAAAGATGCTATGTATTTACCTGGATTACGAAGGAACTTGATTAGCATAGGCATTGCAGAAAGCGTAGGTGGAAAAGTAGAAATCAATCAAGGTAAGATGAAATTCTATCTCAATGATCAACTGAAAATAGAAGCACGACTAAATAAAAATAATCTGTACGAGGTAAAATTGAGACGACAATTAACGAAGGAAGGAAATGCAGTTGAGGCTGATTTAAAAACATGGCACGAACGTCTTGGACATCCATGTTTGAAACGAATGCAAGAGATGGCAAGCTCGAATCAATTGGACATCGCCATTCCTGAGGAAACTAAATTGTTTTGCGAAGCATGCATATTTGGCAAATCTTCTAAGAAACCATTCAAGAAGAGTCAACACAGAAATTATTTACCTGGAGAATTTCTGCACTCAGACGTCAATGGTCCTATGTCCGTTGCAACGTATGGTGGAAATAAATGGTTTGCGACATTTATTGATGATGCTACAGGAATGACGTTCGTATTCTTCATGAAGACCAAAGATAAGGTATTTGATAAATTCAAGATAATAGTCAATTTAATCAAGACACAACTAGGCCGTGAGGTTAAAATATTAAGAAGCGATAACGGCCGGGAATACGTCAATGGAAGAATGAAGTCATTTATGGAAGATCGTGGAATAGATCATCAAACAACTGCTCCCCATACATTGGAACAAAATGGGGTGGCAGAGCGGAAGAATCGCACATTGGTAGAATCAGCTCGTTCAATGTTATTTGCAAAAGATTTGCCGCAACAGTTGTGGGCTGAAGCCACATTAACAGCCACATACTTAAGTAACAGACAACCGTCCACCCGATCTGGCAAGACATCGGCATATGAGTTATGGTTTGGTCGTAAACCAGAATTAGATCACCTGCGAATTTTTGGTTCTTGGGCATATGAGCATGTGCCAGATAGCCAAAGGAAGAAATGGCAGAAGAAAGCTAAGAAGCTACTAATGGTCGGATACGATAGTAATAGTACAAATTATCGTTTACTGGACATGGAGACAAAAAAGATTACCGTTTCAGGACATGTTGTTTTCCATGGAGAAGAAGTAGCTAAAAAAGGAAAATCTAAGAAGAATTGGCCAATTTTGGACATGCCAATCATAAAAGATCATGAAGATGAAGAGAATCTAGAGGTCATCAATGAAGAGGATCCAGAGGTCATCAATGAAGAGAATCCAGAGGTCATCGGTGAAGATGATGAAATGATTGAGGAAGAAATCGAAGGAGCTAAAGAACAGAAGCAAATTGATTATAAATTGCGTGATCGTTCAAATCTTCGAAAGCCTAGTCGTTATGAATCTCATTGTATGGAGCTGGAGGTACCACAGAGCATTGAAGAAACTTTGACAGGACCAGAGGCCAAAGAATGGCAAATGGCCATTGATGAAGAAATAGCAGCGATGGAAAAGAACAACACCTGGAAGACGGTGGATCAATTACCAAAGGATCATAAAGCTGTATCATCAAAGATCGTCTTCAAGAAGAAATTGGATAGTCAAGGTCGAATAGAAAAATACAATGCTCGATTAGTTGCTAGAGGGTTCACGCAACGTCCGGGAATTGATTACAAGGAAACATTTGCACCGGTAATCAGATTTGAATCTATTCGAGTTCTATTGGCATTAACTGCAAAAGAAGATTGGGAAATAGGTCAGTTTGACATTAAGACTGCATTTTTAAACGGCGACCTTAACGAAGAGATTTATATGAAACTACCTGATTGTGTCACACTAAGAACGGAAGACCATTTGTATAATTAACTAAATCAATTTATGGACTTAAAAGTAGTCAAGGCAGTGGAATAAAAGATTTGATAAATTTTTAAAGCGTTTTGAATTTAAAGCTAGCAGTGCAGATAGTGTACATCAGTAGAGTTAAAAATGCACAAGTAATATTAGCTTTATATGTTGATGACGGTCTGTTAATGTCGAAAAATTCAATAGCGTTATAAGAAATAATGAATAAACTTAAGAACGAATTTGAAATAATTATTGGAAATAATCAGTATTTTGTTAGATTAGAATTAAAGCGCGACCGTTCAAAAAGAAGATTATTTATTGGACAATCAAATTACTTAAGACGTGTTATTGATAAGTTTAATATGACGGACGCGAAAACAGTAGCTACACCTGTAGAATACAATACTCATTTGTCAACAGAGATGAGCAATAACACACTTGAAATAACTGTACCATATCGTGAAGCGATAGGTTCGCTGATGTTTGCAGCATGCATTTCACGACCAGATATAATGTACGCTGTGTCTGTCGTAAGCCGTTATTTAACCAAGCCTGGCCGTGAACACTGGTTGGCAGTTAAATGAATCCTGCGATATATAAAAGGGACGATAAATTATGGAATCGTTTATGAAGGCACCATGGAAGATTGTAGATTAATCGGATTTACTGATGTAGACTATGCTGGTGACCCGGACACGAGGAAATCTACCAGCGGATACATATTCACTCTTTGTGGAGGACCGGTTTCCTGGATGTCCCAACGACAAAGAATAGTGGCGATGTCCACGACGGAGGCGGAGTATATTGCAACCAGTGACGCAACAAAGGAACTCATTTAGCTGAGGCATCTTCTAGAATCAATGGGAGTTGTAACCGATGGTCCTACAACAATGAAGGTCGACAATCAAGGAGCTATTAAATTAATCAAGAACCCAGAATACCATAAGAGGACCAAACATATAGAGGTCAGGTACCACTTTATTCGGGAGAAACACGAAGATGGACAGATTGAGATTGTTTATGTACCATCATCTGATCAATTGGCGGATATCTTGACTAAGGCCCTTTCAAAGGAACCCTTTATTCGACTACGTGACCAACTGCAAATATAGGACAGGGAAATTCTCAACTGGTGGGAGTGTTGAGGAAAGCCATACCACAGCTTTCTAGTTTTCGTATTTCGCGGATGTTAGATGCGCGGCCCTCCCTGTATATTTGAGGCGCATTAAAACGCGCATGTGCAGCTGGCGTACTCACTTCCTTTTCTTTCTTTCATCCCGTTACCACATTACATTATTCTTCTACGCGATATATTGTATCTTATCTTTTAGAAATAAAGTTCTTGCTTTATATACACAAAATAAACGACGTCTCGATTCTTCTAAGCAACAAATACAAATTTTCATTTGTAATAAGATTGGAATATCCTTCAAGACATTTATGTGTGGGTACTTCATCTTCATTACATATAGTTTCACATAATCCGCATGTTTGGATATAAGACTCATTCTACAAAAAATATTTCATTTATTTCAACGCTTTCTTGTCGTTACACAAAAAATTTTTATATTTTTGACATAACCTATATCAACAGATTTATATATTTACATTTTTATTATATATAAAATTACATAAAATATTATTATTATACATGTTTAATATTCATTATAAAATTATACTTACCCTTTGATTATACACAAGTCAACATTAAACACGCAACATGGATGAGATGTATCATTTTCTGTAGATTTTTGGTCGCTGAATCCGAATCCGGAAGCGAAATATTTCTATCACGTCAGGTTTTCGAGAAAATTAAGGTTAAATGTGCCAAAAAACGTGTTTTTGGCCGTTTTTGAAACAACGTAGCAGATGAATCTGACGTGCCAGAGACTTTTAATAGGGCTTTAATGAAAGCTTGAACCTTGTGCTTTGAGATAATCATAAAGAAAATAATGTTGCACACGCCTATCTTGAGCGGTAACAGATTTTCGCTGCGCGCGCGCGCTTACCACTCCTCACCGTACGCCGCCCAGGGAATTGTGGAATTGTGTACCCATACAAGCCTCCAGATTACATTTTTTATCATATATTAACTTTTTTTGTTCTAAATTAAAGTGGATTAAATTTCTTAGAGCGAAGCCTGATTTTAATTAATTTGTTTATTTATCAAGTTTGTGTATTTATCAATTATCAAGTATGTTTATTTATCAATTATTGAAAAAGAAAAGTTAATATCGTATAAAAAATGTTGTCTGGAGGCTTGTATGGGTACACAATTCCACAATTTCCCGGGCGGCGTACAAAATCTGTTACCGCTTAAGATAGGCGGGTGCAACATTATTTTTATTATGACCATCTCAAAGCACAAGGTTCAAGCTTTCATCGAAGCCCTATTAAAAGTCTCTAGCACGTCAGGTTCACCCGCTACGTTGTTTCAAAAATGGCCAAAAGCGCGTTTTTTGGCACATTTAATCTCAATTTTCTCAAAAACCTGACGTAATAGAAAAATTTCGCTTCCGGATTCGGATTCAGCGATCAAAAATCTACGGGAAATGATACACCTCATCCATGTTGCACGTTAATTGTCGACTTGTGTTATCCATTAAATTTCAAAATTGTCGCTTGCAAATGTTGCTTGTAGTTGGAAAAATCCAAATACAAAATCACGTCGCTAGCAAATACGTGACGTCATCATATCGCTGAAAACGAGCGATGAACGACGTATAAAATGTTACCTTTTTTAAAAATCCACTGATATTTCACATTTCCACAATAAATATAGAGTAGGTATACTAGGAGAGTTCTACTCCGGGTCCTCCGAGGGGGGGTGCGGGGCGGGGGGTATTCGGCGGCGAGGGGGATGACGTCACGGGGGCGGGGGGAGCTTATCAGTTCAAATTCCACGAAAAGCTTATCTTATCAGTTCAAATTCCAAGAATTGCTTATCTTATCAGCTCAAGTTTCATGATATGTTTATAAACATATCAAGTTTCAAGATAAGCCTATCTTATCAGCTCAAGTTTCATGATATGTTTATAAACATATCAAGTTTCAAGATAAGCTTATCTTATCAGCTCAAGTTTCAAGATATGTTTATAAACATATCAAGTTACAAGATATGTGCGTATTGCATTATGCGGTCACGCCGCGGTACCTCCCCCATAATACGCGGCTGCTAGAAAGATATCAATTACTACGTTATCTATTTCTACGAATTATCTGAGCGATATTTCTCGCAATCACCTTTCGGAGAAATTAAACAATCGATCATACGTGAAGAAAAGAACAAAGGGTTGGATGAAATATAAAAGATTACCTTCTCTTTGGCGGTATCACCCCAAACGCAGCAGTATGAGCGCCGATATCCGGCGGCTAAGATTACCTTGTCTTTGGCGGTCATGAGTAATCGCATATTTTCGCGTCAGGACATGTTTTTATAAGCAAAAGTGAGCGCCGATATTCGGCTGCTGGAATTTGTAAGCAGATAGCAAATACTACGGTATCTATTTGCTACGAGTATCGGAGGGATGGGGAAGTCGCGGTGATTTGTCGCGCCGACAGCTCGAATTGATAAACATGTAACGATTTATCTGCGCTTATCGACGAACGTGTCGTGACACGTTTGTATAAACAAAGCAGCATACTGCAGGTCGCTTTGGCGGTACCACCCCCAATACGCGGAATTACGAGCGCCGATATCCGGCTGCTGGAATGTATAAACAGATAGTGAATATTACGATATCTGTTATCTTAGGGCTGCTAAGATTACCTTTTCATTGGCAACCCCCGTACGCGGGGCGGTGGCGCTTATCGCAGTTCGGGTGCCGCTTATCGCGTCTTTGTTTTTTTATTCGGGGATATAAACGAAACAATGTATTATATTACAAAGAGCGCCGACACTCGGCCGCTGGAATTTGTAAACAGATATTTAATACTGCGGTAGCTAGTTCGAAGAATTATCCGAGGGATCTTGGATTGATCGCGCTTATCAACGTGTTGGAGAAAATTTCATCATACGTTGAACAGAAACAAAGGATTGGACGAAATATATAATGAGGACTGCCGCCGTGTCAAACCATAGTATGTGATTTGAGAGCGCATAGACTGGTCGATCGAAAAAAAGTATTGCAAGTAGAAGACTGATTTAAAAAAGTGTACAATATGGAAAACACAGAGCAGATTGAACACGACTTGTTGGAGCGGTCCTACCAAGTTGCCACCTTGGGCAAGTATTTTGGATGGTTGCAACAGTGTGAAGAATTTATCACACAGCTCGAAGAACGCAGTCGTGTCAAGCGTCCGCGACTCTCGATTGGAAATAGACAATCTGTGGTGGCCAGAATCGCACGACTCGAGGGTGTTAAGATACGCTTGCAGAGACAATTTATACCAAGTAGTGGTGAATACTATGGTGGTGGTTGTGGTGACAATAACGCGCAAAGACTCGTTTGGCGCGAGATCGATACGGCGTTCGAAAACCGTACACTGACCAGTGCTGTAATTAACGCAGACTATATCGAACCGAGACAATTTTTAAAAGACGCTAGTAATGCAGTGCTGGAGCAAGTGCAAAATGTGTTGCAAAAACACAACTGTGTGAAAGTGAATACTATATTTAATGACGAGTTTGTGACAGGTGATAAACGGGCCAATAAAAGTATTAACACTAGAAATTGTGAACTATTTAGCACGTCTGATTTAGGCGAGCGGTACGAGCGCCGTGTTATCGAGCCCACGCTAGCATCGCTTGAAGAGTTTCAGGAACGTAATAGTGGCTGGGCGTTGTCACGAATCCTCGATCTTACAGTCAACATCAACAAGTGCAATCCAATGCGCGCAGGATGCCATATTAAATTACTGCGAGAAATTATTAACAAACGAGCAGTGGTTAATGTGCAATCAACGGACAATGCATGTTTCGCGTGGTCAGTGGTGGCCGCTCTGTACCCCACTGAAAGACACATGGAACGAGAATCTTCGTATCCGCACTATACGACAGCATTAAATATACAAAACATTGAGTTTCCGATGACGTTGAACCAAATAAAAAAGTTTGAACTTGCAAACGATATATCCATCAACGTCTACGGCATCGAGAGGAAGAAGCAAGTATCAATTCTTCCGATACGGCTCACCGACCGAAAAAGAGAAAATCATGTGAATTTGCTCTACGTGGAGGAGGACAACGTCGGGCATTTCGCACATATCAAGAATTTGTCTCGCCTCGTCAGCATACAACTGAGCAAACACAATGGTGAAATATATATCTGCGATCGGTACGTATATATATATATATATATTACACTTAAATTATATTAAATATAAGTGGAATTAAAAGTATATTTTATTTTACAGATGCTTACACTATTTCGGATCGGAGGACAAGTTGCAGGCGCATACGGTAGACTGCGGAAAGTTAAACGACTGCGCCATCCGATTACCGAGCGATAAAGACAAGTGGCTCTCGTTCACCAGCTACACGAGGAAAGAGCGGCTTCCGTTTGCAGTATACGCCGGAATGTGTGCTGAGGAAGACACAACCGGAACACGCGTCATACTACCAACATCACGAGGTATTTAGTGTACTACGGGCAATGTTCATACGATGAAACATTATCCGCGTACCAATCGTATCGCGGCACCGATTGTATCACATGGTTCGCCAATAAACTGGAGGAATTAGCGCATCATGTAAAGGGTATTCTGTCCGCCAATGTCCCCATGGCAAAATTAACAGGAGACGAGTTGGAAACATTTAACAGCGCCACACAACGTCATATATGCGAGAAATCGTTTGCGTCGGACGATACACGCGTTCGCGATCATTGTCATCTGACCGGGCGGTACAGAGGTCCCGCACATTCAAACTGCAATTTAAATTACAAAGACTCTTATGTCATTCCAATAGTTTTCCACAATCTATCCGGTTACGACGCACATTTTATCATCAGAGAAATAGCTACCGCGTACGAAGGACGCGTAGACGTGCTTCCAATAACTAAAGAAAAGTATATTTCATTCACAAAGACTGTCAACAGTACCGACGACGACGACGGCGACAAAGATCGGAAAGCATGTATAAAATTAAGATTTATCGATTCGTACAAATTTCTCAGTGCTAGTCTCGACAAATTGGCATCCTTTTTCGATAAGGATAAGTTAAAAATTTTACAAACAGTATATAAAAATTTATCGGCAGAAAATTTTATTTTATTGACGCGAAAAGGTGTTTTTCCGTACGAGTACGTTGACTGCGTGGACAAGCTGCAGGTTACGCGTCTACCACCGCGTGAATCGTTTTACAGTTCTTTGACCGGCGACACAGTATCCGAGAGCGAATACGCGCACGCCGAGAACGTGTGGCGGCAGTTCTCCATTCAAACCTTGGGTGAATACAGCGATCTGTACTTAAGAACTGATGTCTTGTTGTTGGCAGATATATTTGAAAACTTTCGCGATAGCTGCATCGCGAGTTATGGACTCGACCCTGCGTACTATTATACTCTACCTGGTTATACGTGGGACGCGATGCTAAAACATACACACATAAATTTCGAACTGCTCACAGACATTGACATGGTTATGTTTATTGAACGAGGTATACGGGGCGGTTTGAGTCAATGTTCAGGCAGATATGCGCGAGCCAACAACAAGTACATGCAATCGTATGACTCATCGAAATCATCGTCGTATCTCATGTATTACGATGTAAACAATTTATACGGGTGGGCAATGTGTCAACCGTTGCCTTACGCTGATTTTCGGTGGATCGACGACGCATCTACTTTTGATGTTAGCGCGATCGCTCCGGATTCACCTACAGGTTATATACTCGAAGTCTCGAGTATCCGCAAAGTAAACACAACGCACATGTTGACCTACCGTTTTGCCCGACACGCGACAAGCCGCCCGGCAAGCGGCAAGATAAACTTCTCGCGACTCTGTATGATAAGAAGCGTTACGTCATACACTACCGTAACCTGCAGCAATGTACACGTCACGGGCTTCGTATCGTAAAGATATATCACGTATTACAATTCGCTCAATCCGCATGGCTCCGCGATTACATCGAACTAAATACGAAATTTAGAACACTAGCGAAAAACGATTTCGAGAAAAATTTGTACAAATTGATGAACAACGCCGTATTCGGTAAAACGATGGAAAATGTTCGAAATCATGTAGATGTAAAATTATTGACAAAATGGGAGGGGAGATACGGTGCGGAGGCAATGATCGCGAAACCAAATTTTCATAGCAGGAGCGTCTTTGCGGAAAATCTTATCGCCGTAGAATTGCGCAAACTTGAAGCGAAATTGTACAAACCAATCTATGTCGGTATGTGCATACTCGACATTTCTAAAACATGCTTGTACGAGTTCCATCACGAGTACATGTCACCGCTATATCATGATAAATGTCGAATAATGTACACCGACACAGACAGTCTTATATATCACATTGAGTGCGAAGATGTCTATGAAAATTTGAAACGCGATATCGATAGATTCGATACGAGCGATTATCCAATGAATAACGCGTACGATATACCGCATGTGGACAAAAAGGTGCCGGGTTTAATGAAAGACGAAAATAACGGCGCAATAATGACCGAATTCATCGGGCTCAGAGCAAAAATGTATGCGGTGAGAGTGGACGGCAAAAAGGACACTAAAAAAGCAAAAGGGGTCAAAAGTAACGTTGTCGCAAGAACGATAACTTTCGACGATTACACGCGGTGCCTTAATGACGAAATAGAAATGACGCGACAACAGTCACGTATAAGATCGAAATTGCATGAAGTATACACCATCCGCGAGACAAAAATTGCTCTGAGTCCGTACGACGACAAGCGGTATATCGTACCTGATTCGACCGACACGTTACCATGGGGACATTACCAGATACCCTTATAATATATATATATAATGTAATATAGTGTGTGCGTGTGTGTGTGTGTTTGTATGTGTGTATATGTGATATAATGTATGATATTATAATATAAAGAAATATTATTATTTTGTTATATCTATGTAGTTCATACTTCATATACGATTATTGGAAAGGATGTATTAATAAAGAATATATATATATATTTGTTATGCATTTCATATATTTCATGTATATTTTTATGTTGTACATATTTTTTTCTTAAAAGTAAAAATAAATACAGTTTGTATGAATTAAATCACATTGTTCTTATATATCCAAGAATTGTGCGAACTATCAAATCCCAACCATTTCACGTAAACCTCGTCACCTCTCCTGCGCAGTACTTTCTCCACGAGGTACACATCCGGATAATTTGCGTGATGCAACTCATGCTCGTAAAACGCTCCAGCGATAGATGTCTTGCGATAGTCCTCGAGTAGATAGCTTACGGGTTTAGTTCGCTGCACTTTAACAATCTTAAACACCTCGGTTGTCCAATTTGGCGTGTAACCCTTCTCGAAAACTTGTTTGTACTTGCTTACGCGTACCGGGTCACCTACTTTGAATTTTGCCAGACCCGCGATATTTACGCGGTTGTACACAGTAGTCAAGAGTCTTTCAGCGATCGCGGGGGTAACGTCAGCGGGTCGCATACCGATCGTTCGATGCTTACGCGCGTTGTAATCCGATACGAGTCGCGGCAACACGTCGATCCACTTGTAAGTTCCGTTCAGCGTAAACATCTTCCACATGTCATTCTTCAGCGTGCGATTGAATCGCTCGACGACCGACGCCTTCAATACCGAATACGTAGAATAGTGATTAATGTCATGTTTTCGCATAAGCCGTTGCACGTGAGCATTATAAAATTCCTTCCCCATATCAGTTTGCATGTTTTTCGGGCATCTCTTGCTATCTCGAATTATCTCGGCGAGTGCGTCAGCTGCCTCGCTTCCTCCTTTACCTTTGAGTGGTACAGCCCACGCATACTTGCTCAACACATCGATGACG
Organism: Lasius fuliginosus; assembly: GCA_949152495.1. Taxonomy (NCBI): domain Eukaryota; kingdom Metazoa; phylum Arthropoda; class Insecta; order Hymenoptera; family Formicidae; genus Lasius; species Lasius fuliginosus. The sequence continues at coordinate 885,492 of OX424447.1, read as the reverse complement.
GTGAGTATGTAGTGGAAACCTTTGTTGAAACGGGAGTACGGACGCATCTCGACAATGTCGGCTTGCCACAGATCATCGTATCCCCGCACTATGACATGTCTTCGGGGAAAATTTCTTCTCGCCGGCGCGTGCAGTTCGTTCACCAACTGCCGTCTCTCCAAACTATGTTGATATTTCGCTTCATCGGTTTTTCCCGATGGCCGTTTGTTGTTCGTTTTATTGTTCATTTTGATTTCTAACTCGTTCTTTGTGTTCCATTCGTGTTTTGGACCCGTTTCTGACCCGTTCCTTACGTTCCGCTCGCGTTTTTGACCTGTTTTTTTATGTTCCGCTCGCGTTTCTGCTCCGTTCTTTATGTTTTGCTCGCGTTTTTGACCCGTTTTTTGTGTTCCGCTCGTGTTTTTATGTGTTCCGTTCGCGTTTCTAACCCGTTTTTGACCTGTTTTTTGATGTTCCGCTCGCGTTTCTGACCCCGTTATCTATGTTCCGCTCGCGTTCTAGCGTTGCTTACTCCCGTCTTTGACCCATTCGAAAATCATTTCTGACTCGTTCGCAGCCTTGTTGACAGTCGTCTCTGACCCGTTCGTAGCCGCTTCTGGCCCGTTCGTAACCTCGTTCGCAGACGTCCCTTGACCGTTCGTAGCCGTTCTTGAGTTGTTTGTAGCCTTGTATGTAGCCTTTAAGGACTTGTTCGTAGCCTCGTTCGCAGCCGTCTTTGAGATGTTTGTAGCCTCGTTCGTAGCTAGGCCGTTCACCGCCGTTTCCGGGTCGTTCAATGCCGGGTCGTTCACTGCTGCTTCCGGGTCGTTCACTGCAGCTCATTGTAGTGTGGTAGCACGTCGATAAGTGTACGTAGCCGTTCGAAACCTGTTTGTAGCCGTTCAACAGTTGTTTGTAGCCATTCGATAAACCTTCTTAGTTGTTCGATAATTGTTTGATGGATGTTTCTGATCCGTTCACTGCAGCCCATTAGAGGTTGATTGCCGTTTCTGAATTAATCGCGCGCTGAAGTTCGTTTATCGCAATCTGTATTGTTCGCACGTCCTTCTCTAACGCAGTCAGCTTCTCATCTGACTGTTTCTGTTGATTCATCAACGTTTTAATGCACTGGTCCACATACAGTTTGTTGACGGCATCGGTGTCAGCCACAGGTTGCGCTACACGGCGAATCTTGCGCGATCTCGCGTCATAATCTGTAGCGACGCGACACAGAGCTTTTTCACGCACATAACTTCTCGTAAATCTATCCCTATGATCGCTTGTTGCATCAGTTTTCCGCTCGAACAATCCAAATTTGTTGATAGACATTTTTTCTCTGCTTCGTTAAGTGTCACGCGACGTCAGTCGACTGATTAAATGTGTCGAGACACCGTTTAATTTATAATTATGCCGGCTTCGCGAAGTTCCTCGATGATCGACAGGATCTCATTGTCGTGAGCGTTGTGACCAGCTTGGCGCAAAGCGTCCAGCAATCGTAACCGATCCACCAGCTCGTTGGGGTCGTCCCAGTGCACATAATCAATCTTATTGTCGGATAACGTCATAGCGCGAGCCATAGATACTCCCCTTCCAGATTTTATCTTTTTCGATTCGTGCAACATCAACGGTGCAATTATGTATTTGTACTTGTACCCCCTGTTACTCCGCAAATGGCCCTGCAGTAGTAATACTAAGGGGGTTCTACTCCGGGTCCTCCGAGGGGGGGTGCGGGGCGGGGGGTATTCGGTGGCGAGGGGGATGACGTCACGGGGGGCGGGGGGAGCTTATCAGTTCAAATTCCAAAAAAAGCTTATCTTATCAGTTCAAATTCCAAGAATTGCTTATCTTATCAGCTCAAGTTTCATAATATGTTTATAAACATATTAAGTTTCAAGATAAGCCTATCTTATCAGTTCAAGTTTCATGATATGTTTATAAACATATCAAGTTTCAAGATAAGCTTATCTTATCAGTTCAAGTTTCAAGATATGTTTATAAACATATCAAGTTACAAGATATGTGCGTATTGCATTATGCGGTCACGCCGCGGTACCTCCCCCATAATACGCGGCTGCTAGAAAGATATGAATTACTACGTTATCTATTTCTACGAATTATCTGAGGGATATTTCTCGCAATCACCTTTCGGAGAAATTAAACAATCGATCATACGTGAAGAGAAGAACAAAGGGTTGGATGAAATATAAAAGATTACCTTCTCTTTGGCGGTCACCCCATACGCAGCAGTATGAGCGCCGATATCCGGCGGCTAAGATTACCTTGTCTTTGGCGGTCATGAGTAATCGCACTTTTTCGCGTCAGGACATGTTTTCATAAACAAAAGTGAGCGCCGATATTCGCTATCTGCTTACAAATTCCAGCAGCCGAATAAAAATTACACTATAGCAAAATAGTCAAGTTCACCCAGAAGTGCTCACTTTACACCATTCCGTCCTAGGGGAAAAGATACGCGATCGCTGCCCAGGGCGTAAAGAATATGCTTAGTTCTTGGTTGGAGACTAACAACACTAACAAATGGTCGAAAGGAATATATTTTGTACAACTGATAAAAAATCGAGTGCATCATACTGGCATAAACTGCAGCCCCTATGAGGCCATGTTTGGAGCAAAGTTAAAAGTTGGCCTAAAGAGTTCTATATCTGACGAAGCATTGACCAACATTAATACGGAGGAAGATTTAGAGACTCTTTTTAAAAGTAACGACAATGAAGAAAGTCAAAGTTGCTCAGATTCTGGTGGATTAGGTACCATTCAACATAACATTATAAAAGATTTCTTCGATATTACCCTCACATAGCAATATAACTGATGAAGTTCAGAGACCTACATCGTCTTCGTATGAAAAAGATTTAACCATGCTGATTTCCGGAAACCAAAACGTTATGAGTACGACGGAGTCGATAAATGACAAAAAAAATCCAAACAGTTTGTTATGCCTCGCGGTGCGAGGACATGTAAAACGGGATCGTTGCCGAATTAGGAGTGGGGACTCCGGGACGTCAGGGATCCGTGAACGAAACCACTCTCGTGTTAATTGATTAAAATATGCTTTATTATAATAAATACTCTTTAATTTCACATGTACACTTTGCGTGAGATTTATTTAAACTCCTCACCTCTGCGCTCAGTTTACTTATCTCGTGTTCGCGATTCTCTTCGCGGTAATCTTAGGGTATATCAGAACTCGCGACCTCGGCGTGATTAGCGACCCGCGTAATAACGGCTGTTTTATTGATTGTAATTGATTCACGACTGCCCGGCGCGCATCTGCGGCGGGCCTTTTATTCCCTCGTTATTTCCGGGATTTTCGGGGACGCGACCAAAGTCCAAGTGCAAGCGAAGCAGGTTTAAAGTTGAACCTCTTCGCTTGCACTTTCGCAAGTTTTTCGGGCGATCGCGCGTGAGTTGCTGTGCTAGCATTCCGCGCGGTCAATGCCCTTTTATTTCGACATCTTTTATATTAAAATGTGGTTATAGCTTCCGGGCTATAACAAGTTGATCCAAAAATAAAGTAAAAAATAAGAAGTGTGTCTAAAACAAGGGAAATGGCTTTGTCTAATCTTAAAAAGCAAGCAGAAAAAATAATTGATACATCGAATTCCAAATACCCAGCAGCTAATGCCGGTGATACAGCAAGGATTTGTGTACCAGATGTAGATCGAGCCCGCAGTGATGAAAGAAATATTTTAGGTGTCGTTGTTGCGATTGAAGATAAAAACCTTTACAAATTAGGTACCAAACATAGCATGTTGAACCTATTATATTCCAGAAACCAATTTACTATTTGTAAAGAAAACTTCATTTCCTCTGAAGAAATACCGGATGCAGAAATTTCTCTTAGAGAATGTGCAAGAATGTCATATATTTCTGAAGACCAAGGCTATAGTCGATGTTGCTGCAAAAGTGGTTGCGTATACGTAGATATAGTAAAACGTCGATTTCCGGATTAGTTTGGTTTAGTTTTAAAAAATATTTTAGTTTGTAAGTAAAATTTTCACAAATTATTTTGTTGAAAGCTATGTGCAAAGTAATTGCCAAAAAGTAAACTTATTTTAATAATTATTCTAATTATTATATAGTGTCTGTTGATTATTAAAGAGTTTTATGTAATTAAGGCAGTATTAGAAACGGTAGGGATTGGGGGAGGAGAGGAATGATCATCCGACAGACGCTAGCCAATAGTGGGTTCCGCCCCGTCTACGGGAGGCTTCACTTCCGAAAGATGTAACCTAACCCAAACCTATTTCTTTAAGCCTATCGCACATGAAATGCACAGAACCATAGACGTATAATATATGGACCGAGCGTCTGGCCGAAGCGGCATCGACAACTTAGAAAGAGACAAATGCTTACTACCGTAGATCTGTCCTTCTTTTGTAATCTCAAGAGTGGGAATAGGAACGGAGCCTACCAGGAGGGTACCAGGGTCAGAATCTGTTCCTTCTTCTCATATTCTCCTTCATCCCCTCTCATTCCGTCTGTTTCTGCCTTCCACCAATGATCGCAAGTTTCGTTCCCTTCCACTGCGTTACTAAACAAAGATGGATCTACGATACTGAGCATCCGTCTTCTTCTAATCTGTCGATACGGTTTTCTATAGGAAATGCAGGCAATGCTCGGTCTATGCATAGAACATAAGCATAAGAAAGATGTGTAACCTACATCAATGTGCATAGCATAAGTTTTGGCCAATCAGAACTGAGGAACAATAATTGACATTTAAATACATACTCCTAGCCTAAATATTACTGATTGTGTCATTACAAAGCCATGGACACATTTGCGTTAATATGCGACACTGCGTTAATATGCGGAATGTACGTACTTTATATGTATACGTCGACCATTATTTGGTGATTTTCAACATCTTTTTCAAGAATTGAAAGAAGATGCGCCAATGTTTTTTAAATACACAAGAATAAATCTCTCTACTTTTAATAAATTATTAAATATATTGCAACCTCACCTACAGAGAATACATTGGAGAGCATTACCTGCAGAACAACGGCTTATTATTACACTCAGGTATTTATAAACGCTTTTAATTCTTACTGCGAATTTGTATTGCTTTCGCTAATAATTTTGCCTTTCTTCAGATTTCTTGCGACAGGAGATCAGGTATCCTCCATTGCATTCGCACATCGAGTAGGTGAATCAACTGTATACAAAATAATTAAAGAAACATGCAGAGTGATTGTAAAAGTATTAAGTCCCATGTATTTAAAACCACCAAAAGATGAAGACTAGTGAATATAAATTCACTATAGTAGATTGTGGTGCATATGGCAGAGCAAGTGATGGCGGAATTTTTGCACAGTCAGAATTTGGAAAATGCTTAAATAGTAACGATCTTAATATACCTGTAGAAAACTATAAGTTATCTCTATCAAATATAGAAATGCTGTATTATTTTGTTGCCGATGAGGCATTTCCTATATCAAAACGCGTAATGCGACCTTATCCTGGACAATTTCTGGATGAAAAAAGTCTGTTTTTAACTATCGACTATCAAGAGCCAGACGTATCATTGAAAATACATTCGGAATTCTTGTCTCAAGGTGGATAATTTTTCAACGTAGCATATGTTTAAAGGTAGAACATACAGATGCAATAATAATGGCTGCAATAAATTTGTATAACTTATTAATGACCGAAAATAAGGGTGTAACAGGCGAAAACACTTACTGCCCTCCTAATTATGTGGATAGGGAAGACAACATAGGACATGTTACACAAGGTGAATGGAGGTTTAGTCTGAATAATGTAAATAATTTACAACGCACAAATATTCATAGAGCAGTAAGAGAAGCTTATATTCAAAGGGACACCCTATTTGAATATTTATCATCACCACAAGGTGAAGTACCCTGGCAAATAGAATATATTCGTAGAAGATATAACAGAGATATGTCATAAAAATATATAGGATATATAAACCTGTTATATATAAACTTTATTTTCTATGTTATATATGAACATAAAATATGCAATACATGTAATTTTTATAATATTTTAACTATGTAATAAAATGTTTTGTATCACAAAGTATACAATATTTTCATTATCTGACCCATTATTTGAGATTTTTGAGGTTCCGACATTCTTTTTAATTGACATGCAACTGTTTTTGCAAAAATGTCATCTTCATCTTAATCTTCATCTTAAATCAAAAGTTGCAACATTTTGAGTTTTTTTCTAAGTGCGATGATACCACTGATGTTAATTTAAGAAAAGATTTTTCGGTTTTATCTGTTGATGTGTGTTTAATTTGTTTTTTAAATCTTTTTGGTGGATTACATGGCATGTCTGATAAAGAGTCAAGAGACGAAACTGGAGATATTGATTTTCGATCAAGTTCAGATGAAATTTCTCTGGCAGGTGAAGATCTTGAATGTGCTAAGGGGAATATTTCATTACTATTTTAGTGCATCTGGATTATCCGGTGAAGAAAAATCATCACTGCTATCAAATGATAATTCTGAAGAAGTAAATGAAGAGAATGAAGGCGTTAATATTAATTCCTCTTGCGCATTATATAACAGTCTGCATATTTCTGAAGAATGAACTATACTTGTAAAATTTGCATTCAGGATTTATAGATGGTCTGCGTAACACATTATGTTTATCTAGTTTTTTGGCTATATTTTTCTGAAAATAATTATCACTATCACGTGAGCAGGCTGTGACAACCGATTGAGAAGGAAAATGAAATGCAGGAGGTATCGATGAAGACGCTACTGTAGCTGATGCATTGACTGTTTTTAACATTGGTTTAATCGATTTGTTAATATCATCTTGGTTACTTGACTGGATCTGATCTCTTGATATATTTGAGGATCCTGCAATTAAAATTATATTTAATATAATAAGACACCATATTTTTTAAAAATAAATACAATAATATTAGCTATCCACTAAATAAAATCTTACCAAACTTTTCTGTTGACTCATTCATCTTTGAAAGTAATCGTTTGGAATTTAAGTTTGATATATTTGTTATAGATCTAAATAAAAAAATATAAATCATTTAAACATAATAATATGAACGTTTTTCAATAAACATAATATAGCTTTAAAAATTCGATAAAAAACTTACTTCCTACACTTCACAACTTTGAACAAAAAATTCATTTGTTCGTATAAAGGAAATGATGATCTCATTGTACTACCACTTCTACTTCTTGATTCCATTTCCCGTAATTTTTTTTTCACGAGAATATCGCTCGCGCAACCTTGCCCATCTTGCTTGACAATCTGAAGCTAAAAGAAACAACAATTAATATATTACATTAAAACTACATACATAAGAAATACATTTTCCCTGATAGCAAACTTTGACAAAAACAATCTGTCGACCAAAACGTAATAATTACACGCAATGATGGCACAATAGGCTACTAACATAATTTGCGGCTTTCTATATAATTGTTTATTTTTGACAGATTTTATTATTAGAGTATATATTTATTTAGAAACATGAAAGAGGTTATATAATTGTACACAATACCAGTATAAAAAAATGTGTTCTTCTATACCTGTTGCGTTTAAAATTTCTCCAATTTCTGTCCATGAGTTACTTCTCTTTATGTTTGAGATTGCACATTTTAAATATGCTCAAGCAGGGCAAAGCTATTAATAAATTACGGCATTTTCGATAATTGTTTCGCGCAGCAATTTTGTCGTTGCTATTCAAGCAAAAACGACTACCTTCCTTCTAAATAGAAATATTGAACCTTCTATAATTGATTGTTTGTCTGAAACGTCTGAAAAATAGAAGCAAGATTAGTTCTTTCACAACAGAAAAAATTGCTAAATAATAAATAAAGCCAACTGTAGCCGTCGATCGATCGATCGAGATGTTTCAAGCATGCGCGATGGGCCCACGCAGGCCTTCGATTAGTAATCACGCACGCTAACGTGCACCTCACGCATGTCAGGGGGTCGATTCTGTAACTCAAGTGAGATCACTCACTTCTCGCACTTTCATCTCACGTGAATTTGTTCGCGCGATTCTGTAACGTAGTGAAAATACGAAGTGAAATTACGAAATCACTAGATTTACTAGTGTGAGAAAAAACGTTTTGTACGTACAGAAACTGTACCTAAAATAATAATCACAAATGTTTGAAGGTTCACCATTTAAAAAACAGCTTTTACAACTGTTGCGAATAAATTCCTTTTTTCGGGGTTACAACACAATTATAGAATACATCAATTAGCCATGTTCAGATTTTCTCAAAATGCTTGTGCGCGAGCATTAATTTAAAAAATACATTTCAAAATAAAACATTTGCATAATAAAAGAATAAGATAACAGAAACATTATTCATTAGAAAACAATATTTATGTATTATTAGTAAATATATATTTGTTGGGATCAATATGTTTTGTATATAATTTGGACTTGAATAAATGAAATAAAAAAGCACTCTATATATATAAGTAAACAAAGAAACTTTTTTATGTAACAATATAGTATAATAAAATTTTATGGCGTTATTAATGTCAATTAGATTTAATAAACAATATTGTTAAACTTAAAATAAATGACATTTACACACACATTTTAGATATATATATTTAGAGTTATACATATAAACAAAATAAGATAAAAATAATTTTCGTCAAAAGTAAAAAAAAGAGAAAGGAAAGTTTGTAAAGCTTTTAATAAGTAAAAATATAATTATACTTTTTAGTCCAAAAAGAATATAATTATATTTATATTCATAAAAGCTTCTTTATAAAAGCACACACAAAAAGTAATTTATGCAACGAACTGTAAACGGCGCGTGAGGATTACGGTCCACAAAACATTGACAAAAACGAAATAAACGGAAGCACAAATTTTCGATTAATTATTATAATTTAATGTTCTTTAATGGACAAAATGTTAAAATGAACACGACGATGAGAACTGTAAACAAAGCAACGACACTTAACCTTTTATTAAACTGTTGTTACGTCCAGACTCGTGGAAGGGAGAGTCAATGGAAGGACGTAATCTACCTAATCTCTAAGCAAACGCTCAATGGCGCGTGCTTTCGAGTCGAACGATCTTACCCAAGGGCCTGAACAGGTCAATGACCGGAAAGGTCGCTTTTACGCTGTCGGCAGGCCCGTTCGTTCGGTGGTCCCTTTTCGGTAAAGGAAACGAATCCTTATTACCCGGGACGGAACCTGTGCGATTTAGGAGAGAATGGAAGTGCAAACGGGTTAAGAAATAATTATGAGATTAATTAATTAAAATTTTAGTTTATTCATAGTAAAAACAAAATATATAAATATAATATAATTTGGTTATAAAAGGAACTTATAAATGTATATATATTGGAGAGTGTGAGTGTATGTACATGTAATTGTTTAATTGCGCGGGTGTTACACAAGTTCGGAAGTCGTCAATCGGAATATAGTGGGGGAGATTCTAAAGTTTGAATTTTAATTCCGATTGGTTTTTACAATATAGGATAGAGATAAATAAGTAAGAGAAATAAAATCGGAATGTGTGAATGAATTGTGTAGCGTGTAGGGAGTTACTGGATCTCTTCCAGGGAAACTGTGGAGGGGGGATATTTCCTCCAAAGGATTTGGATAGGGACTCCGATTGGATGGCGGCCGGGGATAAACCACGGGATAAGTGTATCTGGAGGACTTTCGATTAATGTTTTGCGTAGTTCCTCGTGATCTACGTCGTCAGGCCCTACGCAAAATATTCCCTCAGGTAGAGGAAGCTCGAGGAGAGGGAATTGAGATAGCAGCCAGTCGCGAAACTGGTGGTCACTCAATTCTCTCTCGGAGAGGGAGGACTCAGTCTCTGAATCGGACGATTCGTCAGTGATCTCTATCAATTCTGGATCGCACTATTCCCGTTCTAAGAATCTCTCTCCTGTTTCGAGGTCGTGGAGTTCCTCCTCGAGACGGGGCTCAAGACGACGAGGGAAGAAGAAGGGGGAATCCCCGAGGATGACGGTCGAAGCGGAGGACGGGGATCTTGGAGGAAAACTGATTTGTTCTGGGAAAGAACAAGGGGAGTCGGGGAGGGGAACCGGAGAATACCGGGGACCGAAGAGATCGAATATGTCGCTACGTGTGTTGCTGTTACTATGATCTAAGCTGTTATTTAATGTGGATGAATGAACATATTCCGCTAGAGCCCGAGCCAATTGTTTCCTAATTCTTTTGTGCGACGGTTCCGCTTATGCTTGATCGCCGTTCGCGATCTCCGTTTATAGGTGTTCTCCACTGAGAGAACAATAATAAAAATGGTGGAGGAGAGGAAAAAATCGCAATTGGTCGAGAAACAATTCTTGGGTTTAATTTACTCACAATTGAATTTAATTTTTATATATATAAAGGGTTATATATTTAAATTTATATATATGTGTATATTTTTTCCTTGACGAGTAATGAAGTGGGGAGAGATTAGTGAGGAAAAATATCGCGGATCCAAACCTGCGAGGGCGGTGAATCCGGACTGACCGTTGGGAAAAGTCACGGATCCAATGCTGCGAAAGCAACGAATCCGGAGTGACTTTTGGGAAAAGTCACGGATCCAATGCTGCGAAAGCAATGAATCCGGAATGACTTGTTAAAATAAAGGAAGGTCACGTATGAAGGATGGAGATTTCAAAAGAGAGTTTAATTGTTAAATTCTGGTAATTAATAAAACTTTAATGATTAAATTAATTAAGTTTAGATTTATGGTGGATAAATTTATTTCACCTTTAAAATCCAAGTGTTGTTTCAAAACTATAAAGCATAAATGGAAATTTGAGATATTTAGATCACTTACTACTTGCTGAAGTAAGGACAAGATTTCTATGCGATTGGCTCAGGTGGACGTGGTCCTCGTTGTTTTCCGCTCGGTCAGATCGTGAGCACTGCGCTTGAGTTTATAACTCGCGTGTTTCGCACTTCAAGAATTCGGTTAATAATATATGCTTAATGGTGAATTTCAAGGTGATGCTTACTCGGTAATAGTGATGCTCGATAGGTGATACACTAGTGATCATTGGTGAAAAAATCTTCGGTTTATATTCTATTCTTACTTACCTCTTCCCGTGGGATAATTTGTGATAATGTAGTGAATCAGAGGACGTCCTTTAAAATAAAAAGTCTTAGAATTTATCGGCGATATTGATTTAGTGTTACCTTTGATCAGTTGGGCAACTCTTAATTTAGTACAGAGTTCGCGGGGATTAACTGGTCGTTTACTTCTATTGCATTGGGCGCTCGTCTAATTTCTTAGTTTGTCTGTCGGCTTGCCTTTATCAGGCGCGTGATGCAAGATGTTTTTCGGATCTCTGGCTGATGGTTGCGTATATTCGTCAGTTATTATTTGCTTAGATTTCTTAATTTCTAGCGTCGGTTAATCTTTATCAGAAAGGTGAGGCAAGCTGTTTTTCAGATCCGTCCCTTTCCTTATTATGATTTATTACGACAATCGATGTTTCGAAATCAACGAAACAAACGCGTGTTTGCTCGAGTTAGGAAAGAAAAGAATCGTGGAATCCACAGGACGTAACACTGTCAAAAACGCGTCACGCCGCTGTCTATGATTTTTCTCTCGCTCTATCTCTCAGTTTTTCACTCTCGGATTTCACCATTCGACAAGAAATTTCTTGTCGAACGAACTCCCGTGAGATGGCTCACATTTTCACCATGATGAAAGTTACTGAATCGCGCCAACCGCTCACTTTTAGCATTTTCACTAGATTTTAGATACAGAATCGACCCCCAGGTGCGTGCAAATTTTGACAGACCCGTAGGCAGCCAATCGAGCACGACGCCCCGAGGTCACCTCAAAACACTTTAAATTTATCAAAATCCATTGGATATTGACTAAAAAGACAGCCCCTTTGCAAAGGGGATAAAAGATGCGCCCATCGGCGACGAGGGTTCGTAAGCTTTTCGCTCACACTTCAGAAATGGAAAACCGCAGATTACACCGCAAAATAAAACCGCTTTTGGACTTAGTCTAAATTTTATAGTTTACGCTAGTTTCGCGACTTAAACTCCTTTGAGCGCTTGATACTTATTTAGTGTTCGAACTCATTTAAAGTTTGCAGTTTCTTTATTGTAAATTTCTTAAATACTTTAGCCTTATTTTGTGTTAATTAAATAGATTTTTTTGTGTACATTACGTGTGATGAATTTTGATTTAATTTCCTTGTGACTGATAAAAGAGTGACCGCTCCTTCACTATTTCTCGTCGCGCTCACGAACACTTTAAAATATCTTTAAAATCTTTGGGTTCTTTGTCATAAATATGCGGATAACCTTTAACGAGGTCCACTAATAAAAAATCTTCCTCTCTCAAATTCATTGAATGCATTGAGCATTCTGCTTTCATTTTCTTTGTCGTCTTTTCTTTTTAAATAATAATCATTATGGTCTTCCATTTTAGCTTCACTAATTTATTTATTATGTATTAATAGTATAAACGGTGTTTGAGCGAGATCGTTTAATTTGTCCGTTTGTTAATTCCGCGTTCAGCGTATCCCAGTCTTTAAATTTAAACGTTAAGCGGCCTTGTGTTTCGGTCATGTCACGTCTTTATTATTGTTGTTGCCTTGTTGTTTGCGAGCCATAATTCATGTGCAAACAATCTCAGCTGATCGTTCGATTTCTGAGGTGACTGCCGTATCCGCGCGAAAGGATATGTATAAACACGGCACGTGCGCCAGCGACCGTCGATAGTTTTTTCTCGCCGCGCGATCAGCTGACAGCGCGACATTGGAGCGATACACACAAGTTTATACAAGGGCTTAAATTTAGCTTTCGTCGAATTTCACGTTCAGTTCGTCGCTAGTTTGCTCACGCCTCGATTCTTTTTTCGCTACCGAATAATTACCGCGGATTATCTGTCGCTCGCAGATCCCGCTATCACATCCGTTCGCTCGAACAACGAAGTCGCTTGCTTCACCCAACACATTATCGTGTCAAATTAAAATTAAGTGTATTATTTTTCCTTTTTTTATTTCTGAATAAATTGTATTTTTAACTGTGCTGTAAATTGTTGCGCACTTTACTCATAATTTGAATCCGCCTCCACTCCGATCACTTGCACGCTTTTCATCGCGTTTTACGAAACAAACGGGAACAGTGAATATTTCGTTCACATACACAACTTTGCACTTAGACATAAAGTATTGGCCAATCAGAATTGAGAAACAATAGCTGTCATAGAGGCTGCATAGACCATATGCATGAAATTTCGTTCTTACGGATCTTTTCATTTCTTATGCACATGTCTTATGCTATGTTGTATAAATCAATATGGCGACTTAATACTCGATGCTCATTGGTCCATAGGGTTTGTGCTATGCTTATGCACTTATGTCATTTCATGTGCGATAGGCTTTAAGGCTATCGCACATAAAATGCATAAAACATAGACATAACATAAGCATAAGAAAGATGTGCAATCTACACAAATGTACATAGCATAAGTTTAGACCAATCAGAACTGAGGAACAATAATTGACATTTAAGAACACTCCTAACCTAAATATTACTGACATGTGTCAAAGTTACCAAAGAGAAACTGAGATCGGCAAGAACAGCATTTTGCTTAATATCGTTTATTATAATGCACACGAACGATTATATTTATATCGCAATAATATCAGCGTGTTATAAAATTTTGCGAAAACGTCAACGAAATAATAAAAAACGAGTATGGATACGACCGATATATATGGTTCGACCACAATTTGATGATTTCGAACATCTCTTTCAAGAGCTAAAAGAAGATGCAACAATGTTTTTCAAATATACTCGAATAAATGTCTCTACTTTTTATAAATTAGTAGATCTATTGCGACCTCACCTACAAAAAAAAATTGGAGAGCATTGCCAGCAGAACAACGGATTATTATTATGCTTAGGTATTTGTAAATCTTTACTGTAGATATCGGTTTATCGTTACAGTAAATGTCGGTTTTGCTATATAATTTTGTTTTATTCCAGATTTCTTGCAACAGGTGATCAAATATCTTCAATTGCATTTGCGCATCGAGTAGAAGAATCAACTGCTTACAACATTAGTAGGTATAATAAGACAGTTCTAATCCGGGTCCTCTGAGGGGGGTGCGGGGCGGGGGGGATTTTGGCGGTGCGGGGGAATGACGTCACGCGGGCGGGGGACGCTTATCGCGGTTTGGACGAGCGGGCCAATGTTCCGTATAAACAAAACAGTATTGCATTTCTAAATAGAAGCGCAGTACCTTCGCGGTACTAAATAACTCTATGATTATTTTTCCGGCGGTTTGGGAGGGGCGGGGGATAACCGTGAGCTGTAGGACTGTAATGGATCTTGTAGATGACGGGTCCGTGGGGAGGGGAACCACGGTGAGAAGAATGCGTAAGGGATAAGGATTCTATTGATGGATCTTGTTGGTAAGGGGACCGCGGGTTGGGGGACCGCGACGAGTGCGGTTCGCTGGGAGAGGTAGCACGAGCGAGAGAAAGAGAGAGCGATAGGGTGAGGCGTCCGCGAGAGCGATAACGCGAGCAAGAGAGATGGGAAAAGGAGGAGAGAGAGAGAGAGAGGATGAATACAATTAAACATTTTTTACATATTATAATAATTATTTATTCAATATGTGTATGTGTTGTACAAATATCTGTGTGTGTGTGCATTAAAAAATAAAAATAAAAAAAGATAGAAAATGTAAAAAATGGAATAAAAAATATAAAAAATTCCGGGGGGTGAAACCTCTGTAACAGAAAAAAATATTAATTTTAATTATATTATTATCGCTAGTAGATTAATCAAAGGATCTTTGAAAAATTATAATCGACCAAAACTAGCCAGAATGTTTATTTATTTGTTAACAATACGACGTTTCGACCATATGGTTGTGGTCCTTCTCAAGTATAAACTAGAATAGTAAAATTGATAATTAAATTTTTCTTTTGACGGTTTGGATAAGACAGCAATATATGTATGAGTAGATCGTGAACAATTTGAGTACATACAGTTTAAATAAAAGAATATAAAGATGTAAAACTTAATTTGTAAACTTCACATGTCACAGTTGCAATTCCTTAGCAACTTGCCAAAAATGCAAAAAAGAGATAAAACATTGTGTCAGTTCGAGACTTCGTCAAAAACTGAGTATGTTAAATCAAAATTAATAATAAACTACACGACCTTTATTATTTTGTTGTAGATGTTATTTAAACTATCAGTGTCTTTCTGTAGGTTAATTGTATTGTTAGATTTTTTAATGTAAAACATTTCGGCAATTTCTCTCTTTCGTACATATTTTTCGTTGTGTAATATATTAGGTTTCGTCCAGTCAAAATCATGTCCTGATTCTACTCTATGTTTACTTATAACAAAATGATTCGTTTCATGCAATTTTATATTATTAGAATGCTCTTTCACTCGAGTACGTAAATGCCTTTTTGTTTGCCCAATATATGACACATTACAATTTTGGCAATTCAATTTATATACATTTGTTTTATCATTGTTATATAAGTTATCCTTGCCACGCTTGATTAATGTATTTAGTTTTTTGGTTATTTTATAGACGACGTTAAAACCAATGCTTCGTAATAAACGGAACAAATCATGACTTACATCTTTAGCGTATGGTAATGAAATGAAAGATGTCCTATCAAATTTTATAAGATTTGCATCAACATTCTTGTTGTGGTCGCGTTTATTTAAAAAATTAATTCTTTTTTGTATGTATCGTTTTATGATCTGTTCAGGGAAGCAGTTATTAAGTAAGGTATCATGTACTAACTCAATGTTTTTTTGTTGGAAAATGTCATTAGATAATAAAATTGCATGGTCGACCAAGTTATAAATAGTGTTAATTTTATATTTCAACGGGTGGTTGGAATGGTAGTTTATAACCGTCAAGAGAAAAATCTAATTATCAATTTTACTATTCTAGTTTATACTTGAGAAGGACCACAACCATATGGTCGAAACGTCGTATTGTTAATAAATAAATAAACATTCTGGCTAGTTTTGGTCGATTATAATTTTTCAAAAATATTAATATTGAATAGATTAATTAATAAACTAATTTAATGAAATTTAAAAGGATACTTACAGTTCCAATTTTCCACCCTAAAGGGAGGGGCGGCCTCCGGGTAGGGCTCCATCCCGAATAATTGCCGCAGACAAAAGGTGTCTTCTGGATCCACAAAAAAATAACCCGCGTCTTCCTCTTTCTCCAAGCCCCACAACCGGTCCAGATCCTCCTGGGCTTGCTGCCGCTCCATTTGAACCCACTCCCTGTGGCTAAGGCCAGGGCCACATGCGAATTTTGTCAAGCCTTCTCGCAGGAACTGAAAAAATACACTGTATTATATAATCTTTTTTATATATATTTTAAAAATTTTATTTTATTATATACTTACTGCATCTGGTATTGCGTGGTGCAGGAAATAAAAAAAATCAATTTTGGTTGCCATTATGCACTTTCTTAATTTTATTCACTTTGACTTCACTCCGTCACAGCTAGACACTTTATGACGGCACGATGTGTGAATATCCTCTCGGAGAAGAAGATTTTAAAGTGGGGGATCCACTTGACGCTACAAACGCTCTTTCTAATAAATTTTCTTCTCAAGTGCATCCCCTACTTTAAAATCTTTTCCTCCGAGAGGATGTCTACCCGTTGTGCTGACATTCAGTCTGAAACGCGATGTACAGTCCGAGGCAAGGAGAACGCGAGAGCGATAGCGCGAGGGGTTCGCAAGGATAGGAAAGAGGAATATGAAATAAATTTTTTTCTTTTAATATTTAATACAATTTTATTTAATAAGTATGCGTATTATACACTTTGTGTAATATTTTAAAAATAGAAAAAATATAATATTTAAAAATATTAAAAAAATATTTAAGAGCCTGTAGTGGCCGGGATGACACCTCCTTTTTCTGAAACAAACGAGCGTATAAGTAAAATTTAATAAGGTGGTTAATAATTTATTATATATATAAATTAAAAGGTACTTACAATATGATCTAAAATTCCCCGAAATCAAAATACGGCCATATAATAGACGGATCATATGGCAATTCAGGTGATGATGATCGAGGCAGCGGCGGTGGCGGTGGAGGCGGTGGCGGTGATGATTCAGATGAATCAGACGGCGTTTCAGACGACCCCATATCGTTAAAACCGTCGAAGTTTTGTTTATTTAGATATGAGAATAGTTCATTAGTATGACGTTTTTTAAACCGATTTCACGTCCATGTATCGCTTGCACGATCGAATTCACAAGAGTGTTTCTCGATAGCGCTGGAACACTGACATCCACTCGTACAAAACGTCTGCGTAGCGAGTATCTCAAACCTTCTATTCGCGCGATTCGAGCGCGAAACAATACATCAAAATAATCACACAAATCACCTTTACGTTCAAATTGATTTTGCAGTTCCATCAACTCGATGCAATGATCACATCGCTCCTCCCACTCAACGTATAGTTTTTTCAAATCCACCCAAAGGAAATTGTTCCACAGATATCGTTTCAAATCGTCGATTTCCTCCTTATTGTCCACCATTTTTTCTTATCACAACACTTATAGAATTTTAAAATTCACATTTTAATTTTTTATATAGATACTGCTTCTTCAACCACAGATCTTTATAGACTTCTTCAGCCACAGATCTTTATAGATTGCAACGTATCAGCGCCGATGTTTGGCAGCTTTGTGCCCTACTCCCCTGTCCATAAGCGACGATTCAAATATCTTCCTCATTGTATGTATAAAGAATTGTGACGTATCAGCGCCGATGTTTGGCAGCTTTATATCTTTGCTTCCCCGTCCATAAACGGCAACGCGATAAAGAAAATCTTTCTGAGATGTAATTAAACACTCGATACACATCATATAAACACAGAAAGAAGAAAGGATTAGACGAAATATATAAAGAGGATGGAAGCGCGTCAAACCATAGTATACGATTTGAGAGCGCGTACATCGGGTGAAAAAATGTATAGCGATTGTGTCAGATAGTGTTGCTTGGGTAAAAAATGGATAATAATAATTTCGAGGTAATATCGGATGAGTCGTCTGACGAAGATCACGCGTTGTCGAATGACAGTGATTATATTAGTGATCGCAGTGAGGACCTTACAGATTATGACGATAAGATAGTGCCTAATTCGCAAATCCTTGCGCTAAATGGACGTACAAAAGTTTGCGCCATATACTTTTATTATTCTACGGGTGGTGCTTTAGCTTTATGTGCTTCGTGTATGATCTCTATTCAAGACGTCGGACACATATATGCTGTTCGGAAGCATGTGATTGAATTACACGATGTAGTGGACGGTCGATTCTGTGCAAATTGTAGGAATCCGGTGTATATAATATTTCTGTGTAATATGTGTCCAATTTGTACACATTTGTGAAAAAACATTAAAACATGGAAAACATCGAGCAGACTGAACGCGACCTGTTGTCCCACCAAGTCGCCACCTTGGGCGAATATTTTGCATGGGTGCAGCGATGCGACGAGTTCATCGAATCATTGGAAGTGCAAAGTCGAATAAAACGTCCGCGACTCTCGATCGGAAATAGACAATCTTTGGTGGCTAGAATCGCGCGACTCGAGGGTGCAAAGACACTATTGCAGAGACGATTTATACCTAGTGGTAGTAATTACAGTGGTGACAATAACGCGGAAAGACTCGTTTGGCGAGAGATCGATACCGCGTTCGAAAGCCGTATATTGACCGGTGCGGTGATTAACGCAGACTATATCAAACCGCGACAATTTCTCGAGGACGCCAAAGACATTGTGATCGAATATGTGCAAAAAGTGATGCAAGAACACATTAATGTGAAAGTGAACACTGTGTTTAATGGTGAGTTTGTGTCGGGTGATAAACGCGCCAACAAAAGTATTAACACGAAAAACTATGCAATCTTCCGCGTATCCGATTTACACGAGTGGTACGAGCGCCGCGTCATCGAGCCCACTCTAACATCGCTCGAAGAATTCCAGGAACGCGATAGCGGGTGGGTTTTGTCGCGAATAATCGATTTAACTATTAACGTCAACAAATATAATCCGATGCACGCGGGATGCTATATTAAATTACCGCGAGAAATAATGATGAAAAAAGCTGTGATAAACGTGCAATCTAAAGACAATGCGTGTTTCGCGTGGGCGGTGGTCGCTGCTCTCTACCCCGCTGAAAGTCACGCGGAACGGGAATCATCGTACCCGCATTATACAACAGTGCTGAATCTCCAGAACATTGAGTTTCCAGTGACTGTTAATCAAATTAAAAAATTTGAACGTGTAAATAACATCTCAATCAACGTGTACAGTATTGAAAAAGAGAATAACATTGTTCCAATACATCTCGGTGAAGAGAAGAAAGAAAAGCACGTCAACCTGCTGTACGTGCAAGATAACAACAGCGTTGGACATTTTGCCTAGATTAAGAATCTATCCCGGCTCGTGAGCTCACAATTGAGCAAACACGATGGTCAAAAATATATCTGCGATCGGTATGTATATTTAATAAAATATAATTATAAAATAAAAAAAGTATTTGAATAAAAGATAAAATTGTAATTTTCATTTTACAGATGCTTGCACTATTTCGGATACGAAGAAAAGTTGCAGTTACATATGATAGACTGTAGGGAGATGAACGACTGCGCTATCCGGTTACCGAGCGATAAAGACAAGTGGCTCGGCTTCGACAATTACAACAGGAAAGAGCGGCTTCCGTTCATCGTATACGCCGACTTGGAATGTGTGCTTGCAGAGACGGATAAGATGGAAAAAGAAAAAAATTGATACCAATATCAGGTTTTTAGGTTTTTAGCGTAGAGATATTTAGCGTCGGGTATTATGTACATGCTCGAACGACGAATCGTTATCCGCGTATCATTCTCGTCGCAGTACCGATTGTGTTTCGTGGTTCGTCGAACAACTTCAAAATTGAGCACTGCGTGTAAAGACTATTTTAACAACAAATATCCTCATGGTAAATTTAACACCGGACGAGCGGGAAAAATTTTACAGCGCTATTGATTGTCACATTTGCGAGAAACCATTCACGCAAGACGATACACGCGTACGCGATCATTGCCATCTGACCGGGCGGTACCGAGGTCCCGCGCATTCAAATTGTAATCTAAATTATAAAGAGTCATTTTTTATTCCGATAGTTTTTCACAATTTATCCGGTTACGATTCACATTTTATCATCGAGGAAATAGCTACAGCGTTCGAAGGGAATATCGATTTACTTCCGATAACAAAAGAAAAATATATACCTTTTACAAAAAATGTTGAACTTGCTGACGATAAGAATCATATTAAATTACGTTTCATCGATTCATATAAATTTCTTACAGCCAGTCTTAACAAATTAGCATCTTTTCTAAATAATGATAAACTCCAAATTTTAAAATCGCAATTTCAAAATTTATCGATTGATAATTTCAATTTATTGACGCGAAAAGGTGTCTTTCCATATGAATATATAGACTGTGATGACAAGTTGCAGGATACGTGTTTACCACCGCGCGAATCGTTTTACAGTTCTTTGACCGGTGACACAGTATCCGAGAGCGATTACGTGCACGCCGAGAACGTCTGGCAACGATTCTCCCTTCAAACGCTGAGTGAATATAGCGATCTATACCTAAAAACTGATGTCTTGTTATTAGCAGACATTTTCGAAAATTTCCGTGACAAATGTATCGAGAGTTACGAACTCGACCCCGCGAATTATTATACTCTTCCCGGATACAGCTTTAATTGCGCGTCAGCATGCATGATTAATAATCGAAGGCCTGCGCGGGCCTTTGCGCATGCTTGCCATGTCTGGATCGATTGATCGACGGATACAGGCAGTTGACGTTTTTTATTATTTCTCACGTTTTTTCAGCGCGAAAGAAGTTAACACTGTTTTTATTTTTCTGACTTTCAGAACAACAATTACTAAAGATACGAGTTTTTCTAAGGAGAAAGGTCGACGTTTTCCTAACACACGGTGGATTTACCATTTAATTATAACAAACGCGCAAGATTAATTTAAAATAAGCTTTAATTGCGAAATTACATGTTCTATCTCAAACATCTCGCCCGCCTCGTCAATGTGTGACGAAATCATGATGGCAGTGCGGGCAGGCGTCGAGGAGATCAAGATCGATGCTTGATCAATTCTCGCAGGGCAAGGCGTGGTTGCGCAGAGCGTCGCACGTAATCGAGGTAATCGAGAGTCACGTTAGGTTGTGTGGAAGTAACAGTGTAGTAAACAGTAGTGGAAAGTAATAAGCAATGAAAGTAAGTGAATCGTGAAATTAGTGAATTAGAAGGGTGAGTGAATTACATGCAGTGAGATGAGCTGCAGTGATGCATGAGGTTGAGTCAGCAGCGGGAGACTATGCGATCCCTTGTGGTGAGCGAATTCTATGGAATGAGGTAAGTAGTGATATGAGATTTTCAGTACAGCTGACTGGCAGCGCAGATTAAAAGTGAAAGTGAAGACGGCGAATAAGGCGTCACGGCGTGAGGTGAATCAAGCGTGCTACGGCGTTGAAACAGGGAGACATGCTTGTGAACGGCGAATGCGAACAACGAATTAATTACGACAGGGAAGTAAATATTTAATGTTTGCGAACATAAGAGGTGATCTTAAACATAACTTAGTTTTTTTTTGTTTTACGCTAGTTTTACGCATTATTCAGCAGCGGAGTAGTATCGGTGGTTCCAGGAAGCATTACGATCTTTGTCAAAGGCCAAACGAGTTCCGATGTGGGCGTCTTGACAGTACAACTCGTGCGACTCTGTCGTTTCCGGGGTGCAGTCTGGTGATTCTAGCAAGAGGCCATCGATTTGGTGGCGTGACTTCCGAGTGGACCAGGCAGAGTGTTCCGACATTGGGAACGGCTTCGTTCCTCAGCCACTTCGGTCTTGGTGTCATCTCGTGGATGTATTCGACCACCGTTGCCAGAAGTGGTTGCGCATTTTTTGAACTAGCTGCCACTGGGACAGCGTGTTCTCGGCGTCCTTCGTCAACGACGGCTCGGGCACCGCCAGGAGCGGAGCTCCGATCAGAAAGTGCCCGTGTGTCAATGCGGAGACATCATCTGAATCGTCAGAGAGAGCTTGCAGTGGCCGAGAATTCAGGCATGCTTCGACCTGCGTGAAGAAGGTAGTCATCTCCTCGAAGGTGAGGGTGGTCTCTCCGATGACGCGGCGCAGATAGTGTTTTGTCGATTTCACAGCGGCTTCCCACAGTCCTCCAAAATGCGGTGCGGCGGGAGGATTGAACCGCCATTTGACTCCCTCTGTGACAACGGTGTTTACAATCCGGCGGCCCTCCAACGACGATGCGAAGAAGAGCTCTCGGAAAGCCCTGTCTGTTCCGACAAAATTTGTTCCGCAGTCTGAATACATTTCCTCGCAGAGGTCTCGGCGAGAGACAAAGCGACGAAAGGCTGCGAGGAAGGCGTTGGACGTGTAATCAGACACGAGCTCCAGATGTACGGCCTTGGTGCAGAAGCAGACGAACACGGCTATGAAACCCTTGTAGGGTCCTCGGCCTTTGCTGGTGCGAACAAAAATTGGACCAGCGTAATCCACGCCGGTTCGTAGAAATGGCCGTGCAGGAGTAACCCGTCCTGGTGGCAGGTTGCCCATTGGCGGCTGCGGTGTGACGGCTCGCCACCGCGTGCAGATGACGCAGCGATGCAGTACTTGCTTCACAGCGGCTCGACCCTGCGGTATACAAAAGCGAAGGCGAAGAAGACCAAGCGTCAGCTGTACTCCTCCGTGAAGTGTCTGGCGGTGGCATGCTTCGATCAGCAACTTGGTGAGCCATGAAGAAGTCGGAATTATTACTGGATGACGCTCGTCGTATGAGAGGATAGCGTGCTTGAGACGTCCCCCTACCCTTAACACTCCGGTCTCATCCAGGAAAGGGCTCAGTTTTGCCAGCTTGCTTCTGGATGATGCAAGACGACTTGCGGAAATGGCGGAGACCTCATCATGGTAATGAATCCTTTGTACTAGGTAGATTCATTGAAAAAAAGCAGCGTCGAGTTCGTCTGTCTGAATTTTCGTTCTCTGTTGCAGGGGGCCCTCTCGTTGCCGCGGGTTGCAGCACGACGCCATGGAGACACCATGCCGTCACTCGCTGGAGCTGATGCAGCGAAGAGAACCGAAGTGAAAGCTCGGGTTCTGCCTGGAGTCGCCGTGAGCCTTGGAGCGCCACGACTCTTCTCTCTGGAAGTTCGTCGACTGGGATCTCCGTTTTTTCCTTTGGCCAACATGAATCCTCCTTGCGAAGCCACGGGGGTCCTGTCCACCACAGAGGATGGTTCACGATTTCACCTGGTGAAATGCCTCGGGATGCGCAATCAGCGGGTTTGTCGCGCCCTGGGATGTGCTGCCATCGTGCCTCCGGGAGGTGCTGCTGGATGTAGGAAACACGGTTGGCCACGTACGTCTTCCATCGTGAAACGTGCCCTCGGATCCAGTAGAGCACGACCTTTGAATCCGTCCAGAGATATATGGAAGCTGTGGACAGGCTCAAGCAGGTGCGAGTGTGCAAAGTCAATTTAGTGAGCAAGGCGGCGGCACAGTTCCAAGCGAGGCAAGGATACTTGTTTGACTGGAGCCACCTTGCTTTTGGCTGTCAACAAGTGGACGGAAACGGCGGAGTAGTCCGAGAGGCGGAGGTATACGGCTGCGGCGTATCCTCTCTCAGATGCGAAGCCGTGAAGTTCCGCGCACTCGATTTCGACACTGGTGCCGAGCCAGCGGTGTACGCGCACCCGTTCCAGTAGTGGAAGCTCCTCGAGGAAGAGCTTCCAGCGTTAGGCGTCAGTTGAAGAAAGTGGAGCATCCCATTCCAGTTGCTGCAGCCAGGCTGAC
Source organism: Lasius fuliginosus (assembly GCA_949152495.1). Classification (NCBI taxonomy): domain Eukaryota; kingdom Metazoa; phylum Arthropoda; class Insecta; order Hymenoptera; family Formicidae; genus Lasius; species Lasius fuliginosus. Next base: position 861,611 of record OX424447.1, on the reverse strand, counting down.
TGAATTAGAATTTTTGCTTGAACAATGACGGGAGCGAGCCATCGTAGTGGATCGAAAAGGCGCGCGGTTTCCGCAAGGACGCGCCTCTTTGTGTATTCCGTGACCGAGTGAGGGTGAATCTCGAAGGAGAAGTGATCGGTCGTCGGGTGCCATCGCAGTTCTAAAGTGGAGTGAACTTCACCCTCCCACGCGTGCGGTACTTTCTGCGTCCGATGTTCCGGCGGAATTCCTGTAAGAATCTCCTCGCAATTTGCGGCCCATTTTCGCAATGGAAACCCGCCCGCCGTGCAAAGCTTACGGAGTTCGGTTTGAAATGAGATCGCGTCGGATAAGATGTTCGCTCCCGTAAAAATGTCATCGACGTAGCAATCTCGTCGAAGTGAGGCTGCTCCGCGGGGAAATCGCGTCTCTTCGTCATTGGCAAGCTGACGAAAGTTCGAATGGTGAGAAACGGCGCACATGCGAGACCGTACGTTACCGTTGTTAGTTTAAACTCGCGCACATCATCAGTGACATCATGACGCCAGAGGATTCTTTGGAAATTGCGGTCTTCAGGGTGAACGAGTATCTGTCGATACATCTTTTCGATGTCAGTGACGAGGGCGTATCGATGCCATCGCCATCTCAACAAAATGTCCGCTAGAGGTGGTAACAGGTTAGCGCCAACGAGTAGATGTGCGTTTAAGGACTCGCCCGACCTCGTTTTCTGCGAACCGTTGAATACAACGCGGAACTTCGTGGAAGCACTTGATTCGCGAACTACTCCGTGGTGAGGTAAGTTACACTTACGCGGATTTTGTATGTCCGATGCACTCACTAATTGCATATGTTGCAGGTCTTCGTATTCTTTCATGAACGCGCGGTAGAGTGCGCCGATGCGGGAGTCTAGGTTGCTCTTCTTCTCCATTGCGGTCAGGAGCCGTTCGGCTGGCTTGCTGGTCTCATCGAGATTTATCGGAGATGAGGAGAATGGTAATCGAACGATGTATCGTCCGTCGGCGTTGCGTTGATGTGTTTATTCGAAGAAGTCTTCGCATTTTTCATCGTCCGGAGTGAGAGTGACGGGAGCGGCTGGTTCCTTCTCCCAGAATTGGTGGACCAGCTTGACTAGCGTCATCGACGGTACAGTGGAGTGAGCCATGGAGGGAGTGTGGAAGCGCTTCGCCACAGCCCCCCGAGAGAATTCAGCCAAGGATGGTCCTTTGAGCGATGGAAGCGTGAGGTCCGCCCTTCTGTAGGCCGTCTTCCAGAATGACGGAGTAAACTTCGGCGCCAAGAAGCACATCAACTGGATCGTCCTCGAGGTAGTGCGGATCGGCCAAAGTGAGCCCCTTGATGTGCGGCCATGCGGTGCTACGAGTCGTCTTCGTGCCCTGGTATGACGAGAGTCGTGGAAGAATGAAGGCGACGGCGGAGAATTCAGCTCCGGTCGCTTTGGAGGTGAGCGCCACCTTGCCGCGAGTCGAGGCCTGATCGAGCGCCTCCGATGCCGATGATGGATACTGCGGAATGAGTTCGTGGAAGGCGCTTAACCAGAGCCTCAGAGATGATGGATACTTCGGACCCTTGATCAATTAGTGCTCGAATCGAATGCGGATTGCCGTAGCAATCGGCGACGGCAACGCGTGCGGTCGCGAGGAGGATTGCCTTTTAGTCCTCTCCTTCACAGACGGCGGAGAGAGTGCTAGCCTCCGCGGACTTTGTGGCAGCGTAGGCGTCGTGGAGCAGAGTGTGGTGCCGCGATTTGCACGTGAAGCAGTTCTTTAAAGATTGGCACTTTGCCACTGGATGATTTCCGAGGCAGTTATAGCACAATCTATTTGTTTCGACGATAGATTTTCGCTCGCTCGCTTGTTTTGCTTTGAATTCCCGACACAACATAATAGAGTGTTTTTCTTTACAGATCGCACGTAGCGCGGCGTCGGACCCGCGTTTCGTCAGATGAGCTTTCGCGGACTGTAACGAATCTCCTGGTGGTTTGGGGATGTTCTTCGGCTTTGCTGCGTTCAACGTGAGGATTCGTTTGCTAATGAAGCTCATTGTCAGTAACGTGCTGTGGTCCGGAGGATCGAACGAATCGGACGTGGAGGACTCCCATTCGAGCCGAGTGCGCGAATCAAGAAGTTCGATCACAAAGTGATTGAACAGATCCATACCATGTGACTCGATGGACCGACCAATGCTTTCTGCGGCGTTTACGGCGGTGGTGACGGCGTGATATATTCGGCTAAGCTTGTCGGCGGTGTCGCCCTTCATCTTTCCGACGGCGGTGAACACGGCGAAATTGGAGCGGATGAGCTCCTTTTTATTTTCGTAGTGTTTTGCCCACGCGCGGTTATAATTTTCTCCGGTCACTGCTAACGGACGTATCAATTTTTCAGCGGGCTCTTGCAAACAAGATCTCAGATAGTGGAACCGCTCAATGTTAGAGATGGACGCGTTCTCACCGATGACAGATTGAAAGAGGTCGCGAAAGGACGGCCAATCGGCGTACGCGCCCGAGAAGTTCTGAAGTTTGATGCGGGGAAGCGCGGTTTTGGGAGCGGGATCGCCAATTGGCTCACCTACGTGAGCCGGTGCCGCTGGGGCAGCCTTGTAGCGGTTGGCGTACTCATCGAGAGCACTTCTTTGTAACACGTAAGTATTTTCGGTATTTTCGAAGATGTCGGAGGTATTGTACTCACTCTGTTCGAACCTTTCCTTGTAGCCTGCTCGAATGAGGTCGTGTTGTGACTCAAACTTTGACCAAAGTTGGTCGATGATCCGAATTCGGGTCTCGACCGCGCTGAGCGTGATGTTGGTGCTCTCCATCTTCTTCAGATTGTCCACCGACCGGGAGATGCGGCCGTGGATCTCGGTCTGGCTCTGAAGAAGAGTGTTCAAGTCCATGCTGATACTAAAATATCTCCTTCACAGGTGATCACTCCAATGAAGGCACTGGGCTACACACGCGAACTTGCGGTTGCCGGCTGAAGAATCCGGCTTGAAGGACCAGAAAGTCCGCGAGCGTTATTCGAATTGAGATGGAAGCGATCGGTTTTTGTTGGTCAAGGCGTAGGATGTTAAGTTAAAATCACAACACGTAATGTACATAAAAGAATTACTTTAATTAAAACAAAGACAATCACATATAGTATTTACAAAGAAAGTTCAGTTTTACCGAGATAGACAATGGAATGAAGTCACAAGTGCGCGAGCACGATTGATAGTCGCGATTTCTTGACTAAAGTTCATGAGCGGTATTTCTAAGCGGTTTAAGCGAGTTACATGCGATTTACTCAGTGAACGAAAGCTGATGGGGGGTGTTCGTTCCTGGGCGCATCTTTTATCGTCTTTGCGAGATGGGACGTCCCCTTGCTGACATCCAATAGATTTCAGCTGTTTTAAAATGTTTGAGGTGACCTCGGGGCGCTGTGCTTAATTGGCTGTCACCGGGTCTCGCAAAATTTGCACGCACCTGACATGCGCGAGGTGCGCGTCAGCGTGCGTGATTAATAATCGAAGGCCTGCGCGGGCCTTTGCGCATGCTTGCCATGTCTGGATCGATTGATCGACGAATACAGGCAGTTGACGTTATTTATTATTTCTCACGTTTTTTCAACGCGAAAGAAGTTAACACTGTTTGTATTTTTCTGACTTTCAGAACAACAATTACTAAAGATACGAGTTTTTCTAAGGAGAAAGATCGATGTTTTCCTAACACACGGTGGATTTACCATTTAATTATAACGAACGCGCAAGATTAATTTAAAATAAGCTTTAATTGCGAAATTACATGTTCTATCTCAAACATGATGAGTAGAATACGAAAATAATAATTGAATTTGTTAACCAATATTATAAAAAGAGTAATGAATTAAAAATGATCGGATGAATCGGTATTGTATTTATTTAATGCAAGATCTACTTTTAATTATCCTATATTCATGTTATATATGTTTAAATTCAGTTCGATAAATAATTATTTCATTAAATAAGCTTGTGAAATATATTATATTACAATGCTGTGCATTTTTATTGTATCGATACATGATGATCGACAATGAATTTTCTAACTTTGAAAAATGCTGTTCTTAAATATTATTACATTAGAAATTTTATAATACTGCGCAATTATTCTAAATATCATTTTCTAATCATTAAAGTTTGCAATAATATTAAGCTTTGTTTAAGTTGAGGAGATATACATTCTGCATATATACCAAAATAAGTAACAATATTTTTAAGTCTGTAAATATATAATAAAAAAATATTACATATAATAAAAGAATTGATTAATAAATATATTATTTTTTATTTTTAGGATTGCCAACTTGTTCAAACATCCGGAGTGTGCGAAGAGATATGTAATCGAGAGGATATTCAAGCATATGGTTGCTTAGAAGGATATAGTTCCTACACCATTGATCCAATTACGTTATATTTTTATCCATTATCAGATATGCGTGCGTGCGTGCGTGTGTGTGTGTGTAAGGTCCTGGTGATGAGAAAAGACTATTTTGTTTTCTTTACATATAGCTTCCACCATTCTTTCTATTGCACTTGTAGAAATATTTTCTTTTTTTTTCTTTCACTGGAACCTATAATATAAAAAAGCATTTTTTTCTTAATTATTGAAAATAACTTGCTGTTTCAACTGTATTTGTTTGAATGCTTTCTGCGTCATTTTCATTATGCATTAAAGATGAGTTTAAATCATCCTATATGTTAGACAATGTGCTGTAATGTTTGTAATTATAATCAATCAAAAACTTTAATATATAATTAATACAATATGATTTTCATTTTCTTTCTATATTTATTGAAACAAATGTTAATGTTTTTTTATATTTTTTAGATGATGGCATAACTATCGTAAGACAAAGCAATATAAATAACATGGAACAAGTAATAGAAGAGCCGTTTTATGATAACAATAAAAGTAAGTAAAATAGAATCTCTTTAAATAGAGAGAGAGAGAGAGAGAGAGAGAGAGAGAGAGAGAGAGAGAGAGAGAGAGAGAGAGATATCGTCTTTCTAAAAATAATTTTTATAATTTTTTCAGATAATATTATACACATATCAAAAAAACGAAAGGTTTCTGGACAACAAACTATTTAATAAACGTCAAAAATTAAATGATAGCACAGGAATTAAATTAAATTTTGACGATGAAGATTTACTAATTCTCGAAGTGCAAAAACGCCCACCATTGTGGGATTACTCTTTACCTTTGATGCAACGTAGATATACAATAAAACAACGGTTATGGACAGAAATAACTTTGGCATTAAATAGTGAGTATAAAAATGATACGAAAAATATGTAACAAAATAATAAATTTATATTCTTTGTAAAATAAGTGCAGAAGAAGCGCCAAAAAAGTTCAAACCGTTGCATGATACATATCGCAAAATCATGCAATCAGAACAACGAATGAGTGGATCTGCTAGGAAGGATACAGTCCAAAAGTGGCCTCATTATCATTCGATGAGTTTCCTTAAAGACTCTTGTCTTCAAAAATGTAAGTATAAATATGTAATAATAAATTAAAGTAAAAGGCTCTATTATACTCATGTATCAGGATAAGAGGAATAGGCAAGTGACAGCAGGGCGCAAGAAATTTCATTCGTTTATGATCCTGTCATTTCACAATCCGTCAGTATTATTTTGTACACCATTCTGTAAACACATGCTGAAGATGGTCCAAAGAAAGGACCGAAACGTTCAAGTTTAAATAAAGAAGATTACAACTATATAATAATAATAACACAAGTCGACATTAAACGTGCAACATGGATGAGATGTATCATTTCCCGTAGATTTTTGGTCGTTGAATCCGAATCGGGAAGCGAAATTTTTCTATCAGGTCAGGTTTTTGAGAAAATTGAGGTTAAAAGTACCAAAAAACGCGTTTATAGCTATTTTTGAAACAACGTAGCGGGTGAACTTGACGTGCTAGAGACTTTTAATAGGGCTTCGATGAAAGCTTGTATCTTGTGCTTTAAGATGATCATAATAAAAATAATGTTGCACCCGCTTATCTGGAGCGGTAACAGATTTTGTACGCCGCCCGGGGAATTGTGGAATTGTGTACCCATACAAGCCTCCAGACTACATTTTTTTATCCGATATTAACTTTTCTTGTTCGATAATTGATAAATAAACATAACTGATAATTGATAAATAAACATAATTGGTAATTGATAAATAAACAAATTTGATAAATAAACAAATTAATTAAAATCAGGCTTCGCTCTAAGAAATTTAATCCACTTCAATTTAGAAGAAGAAAAGTTAATATCGGATAAAAAATGTAGTCTGGAGGCTTGTATGGGTACACAATTCCACAATTCCCTGGGCGGCGTACGGTGAGGAGTGGTGAGCGCGCGCGCGTGCAGCGAAAGTCTGTTACCGCTCAAGATAGGCGGGTGAAACATTATTTTCATTATAATTATCTCAAAGCACAAGGTTCAAGCTTTCATTGAAGCCCTATTAAAAGTCTTTAGCATGTCAGGTTCACCCGCTACGTTGTTTCAAAAATGGCCAAAAATGTTTTTTGGCACATTTAATCTCAATTTTCTCAAAAACCTGACGTGATAGAAATATTCCGCTTCCGGATTCGGATTCAGCGACCAAAAATCTACGGGAAATGATACATCTCATCCATGTTGCATGTTTAATGTCGACTTGTGTAACCAATCTGGTTCAACGCGCTATGGTCTAGTTTCGTCTAACAATAAAATCTAACAAAATAAAAATACTGCTGAAGCTTTTTTCGAGATTATAGAAACATATATTTAATAATAATTTCTTATCTAATGCAATAATAAATTCACGACATAACTTTAGTAAAAAAAAGATTTAAAAATAAGAAACAATAATCTCTCCAATTCAAAAGAATAATTTAATAGAAGAGACAAATATTCTCTGCTTATGGTAAAAATAATAATATAGAATTTGAGGAAAGTTGTATGTTAACTGAAAATAAATACTGAAATAAAATAAGATTAGTAATGAAGAAAGAGTCTACTGACTCGTATCCCTCTTTCTCAGAAGGGGGGAGATTCGTCGAAGAAGGGGAGTTCGTCAGAACACAAAGTATAAAAGTAGAGTCGAACTGGGACTCTATTACCTTGTAGATAATGGGCAGGAGAGTCTCCTGACTCGAACACCTCGCCCTGCAATGGAGGTCGTCGGCAGACTTTTAGAAAAAGAGTCGAACGGGGACTTTGTCACCTTGCGGCAAGGAGGTGTGAAGCAGAGATAACCTCAAAGAATCTTATTGCACCTTATCACCTTGCGGCTAGGCTTTTCGATATTGTCTGAATATATAAGCTGTTATAGCCCAAGAAGCTATATAGATAAAGTTATATATTAGATATTAAGAAGCGTACCAGACGCGAAGAAATGCGCGAAACGCTAACGCAGCGAGCCACGCGCGGAAATCGACCTTGCGAGAAATGCAAGCGAAGAAGTTCGACTTTGAACTTCCTCGCCTGCATCCGGACGACGAAAAACCCTTACGTTTAAAAAACCTGTTACCAGGCACCCCCTCTTATAGAAAAAACCGCGATAATAAAGAGACTCGCTGCTAACAGCGCGAGCCAGTCGATCAGTAAAATTCGCGAAATAAAGAAGAACCAGTTAATCGAAAGATAATCGCGACTGTGTTGTAAGGAGGGAGACAGGAGTACGCTAAATAAATTAATAACTACTGTATGATATGTTACGAGTTTAATTAAAATAAAATGATATAAAAGTGAATAGAAAGTTATATAAGTGAATAAAAAAGAATATAAAAAGAGAAAGGAAAGTGAGTCGGGCGAGATCCACGGAGTCCCAACTCCCTAATCCTGAAGACGTCCCAAGAAAGAATAAGATTGTGTCACCCCCGACACAACATTTGGTGGCAGCGGTGGGATGCCAGGGAGATCCACCGAGCTTACACGAAATCCTTAAGGCCTGTGAACAAAACAAAAGTGTTAAAAAACGGGCAGGCCAGTACAGCAGCTGACGGACAAGGACAACGGACAACACGGGAAAGCAAAGCAGTGAGAGAATCACGGCCAAGAAAGCTGACACCCGAGTAGGAACCCCGACCTACGACTACAGCATGGACATCGCAACAACGGCTAGCAACGACCCGCCGTGTTACTACCAACGCCGGGCCGTCCGCCTTATCAGCCGAGGAGAGCGAGAGCGAGAGACCGCAGCGTCAGCAGCCAAGCAGCGCAAAGCGTAAAGATGCGAGCCGTAGTACTGTAAGTCCGAATACAATTATATTGCATGCAGTCGGAAGGCGCTAACGTATCACCGATAGCGAATCGAACGTGGTTACATAGCGAACCTGCACGACTAACATTACGCGTTCTTCGAGAACGACGAATACTCGATAACCTGCGTAGAAATTTAGAAACGCGACATTCAAGTGATAGCGAAACCGAAAACGTCGCGAACGATAACGACTTGTCATTCACTAATCGCGACGCCGACGTATTAACTAATAGAACTATCCCGCTAGCACCAGCGAACCTCGACAAAGTACGTAAGAAATTAGAAACGTACTATTCGAGCGACAGCGACTCCGAATTACCCTCACACGTAATAATCGAACGCGAACTTCCATTTAATAGTTTCGACGAAAGCTTATTTGCGAATTACGAAACGGAACCCGTTATCGCGAAAAGAAAAGATATCAGACCACGCGTCAGCCGGACGCCCAATAACGTATCACAATGAGGCGAATTTTCGTTAACATCTTACGATAGTAGCATTTTTGATCCGAACGAAATCAATGAAATTAACATGTCGTTAATGCACACTCCGCCGCCGCCGAGCGAATTGATACACGTGTCAAACGACGACATCAACCGAGAGATTGATAACCTTAGAAATAGCATACGGCATATCGACGAACACGTTGTAGAGGCAGAGGTACACGAACCTCCCGCAAACCGTAATACTAGTATGAGTAATCTGAATAATCCTCTCTTACGCGAAATAATGCGAGGGATACAGGAAATGCGTACGGAAATGAATATATTACACGACCAGAGACGCGAATCTAACACATACGAAGGCGAACGACACATTAACCGCCGAGACGTACGCGATTACACTCGTGACGAAGACACGCGATACCATGAGCACGATAGCGACAGATACAATATTACATACGGACGCACAGAGAATGATGTAAGACACCGAGACGAAATAATACCGAAAGTTATATTTCATTAAAAGAAGCGCGAAGTATGATTCCGGAATTTAACGGAACATCACAACATAAATTGCAAGAATTTTTAAGCACATGTAATTACGCTGTACAAAACATAGACCCAGTGAACGAGACAAGTTTAGTAGGAGCTATCTTATGTACTAAATTAAAGGGAAAAGCTATGCTAGATTTTCAAACACGAGACATACGAACGTATGACGAACTTAAACGACAATTAGAAATTTCATACCAAAGCAAACAAAGTACCACTCATTTGCAAATTGAATTTAATTCCCTGAAACAAAAATCTAACGAAAGCGCACACACAATCGGAACACGTGTCGATACTCTAGCCATGGAATTATATGAATCCATAATCGAAGGAGAGGACCACTCTGTCGTAGAAAAACGTATAATATTACATACTATACAAAAACAAGCTCTACAAAATTTTCAAATCGGATTACGCGAAGAAATACAAATACTAATTCGCTCACGAAATTATCGCACCCTTCAAGAAGCTATAACCGCCGCAAGGTCTGAAGAAAAAGTAAAAGGCTCAACCGCGTCGCGATCAAGTAATTTTCCGAATCGTAACCGATACGATCACCCGTCATCGCGACAAACAAAAAACACGACTCAGTGTTATAAATGCGGAAAAACCGGACATTACGGACGCGATTGTCGCAGCAGCAGATATGCGTTACCGAAACCGGACAAATCATCTCGCGTGAATACCGTCGAAAAATTCTGCAAGCATTGCAAGAAACGCGGACATAACCGTGAAGAATGTTGGTCGTTAAACGGACGACCTAAAGCGAAAACGTCGGACCGAACCAAGAAGGATGACGAAAGAAAATCGCGAAATAATAATAAGAACGGCGGTAAAAGAGATAGTAGGCTGCGAAAAAGAAACTCAGACTCCGAGCGTAGTAGCGACGAAAAAGAAGGAGATAAGAAAAAGACCGCGCGCGCTCGAGTACCAGATAACGCACATGCGACGGATACCGCAAGGATCAGCTGGATTGGATATAATTACTTTACCAATACGAGAAACAAAACGCGGACAAATTAATATGCTTTATGATTCCGGAGCCACTATTTCCTTAATAAAAGTAAAACATTTAAAAGGCGAAACCGTTATCTATAAAGACAAAATCACGCTAATCGGAATAACCGGACACAAAGCGCGAACAATAGGCAAGATATACGCGACTATCGATTTAGACGATCGCAAAATAAAACACGCGATATACGGCGTGAAAGACGATTTTCCAATGGACTACGAAGGAATATTAGGAATCGATTTTCTTAGAAAACAGCAAGTTTCGTGCGGTTATAAAAAACGGGAACTCAAAATAGGAGACGCCGTGTTAAAGCTTCAGCCTTATGACAAAATTACGTTAAAACCGCGCAGTGAAACTATTATTCAAGCTGCAACAAATCGTAACGAAATCGGAATTATACGGGCAGAAGAAACCGCACCGGGAATATACATCGGATGATGTCTCGTAGAGCCGAAGAATTACATATGTCCTATCAGTGTGATTAATACTACAGACGAGACCGTCGAGATACGTACACCGCGCGTAACCGTAGAAGATATTAGCGAAGACAACCCGCATGAAATATATACCATTCAAACGGAGAAGACGCGCAAATATTCGTCACCGCGTAATGAACAAATCTGACAATTATTACGGACAGAACACTTAAATAAAGAAGATAAGCCAGCGATACAAAAAATATGCGAAGAGTATAGCGACATATTTCACCTAAGCGGAGAACCACTGACATGCACCGTGACTATAGAGTACGAGATAAATACGCGCCGACACCTCACCGGTAAACGTGAGACCGTATCGTCTTCCCGAAAAGCACAAAACGGAAGTAAATAACCAAGTGCGAGAAATGTTAAAAGACGGAATAATTCGGACCAGCACGAGTCAATGGAATGCACCGTTATTAGTAGTGCCGAAGAAAACCAACGCATCCGGAAAACCGAAACTCCGAGTAGTAGTAGACTTCCGACGCCTTAATAATCTAACGATAGGCGACTCGTTTCCACTACCAAACATCACAGATATCATCAGATACCGATGGCCGAACGCGATAAAAATAAGACAGCCTTTTCCACACCCTACGGACATTACGAATTCAATCGCATGCCATTCGGACTAAAGAACGCACCAGCGACTTTTCAACGGCTGATGAATTCAGTATTGACGGGGATACAAGGGCTCAGATGTCTGGTCTACCTAGACATCTGAGTACTCTCTCTTCCGAGATCATTTGCCGCCGACAGTCCTTAATTATCGCTTTCGTATTTATTTTATTGTTGTTCTTGTAATTGAATATTTCTTTTGTTGTGTCTAGCGAGCTCATACACGAAACCGTTGTTCGTTGCGCGTAATTACGGTTGTCGATTATTTCTGATTGCGCGCTATCGAAGTTGTCTATGTCGCGTAATATATTGTATTTCCTTCATCGCTTTCGAATATTCGCGTGAACCCGTGAGATTGTTACTATCCGTGTTCTTGTATGAGATAATGAGTCGAGGCCCTTAAGGCCGTATTATTAGAGTGTGATTACGAACAAACCGACACGTTATTCCACGAAACTTATTGATTGTAATTGCGAAGATTATTAGTACGACGAATTCGGCTGCTGCGAAACGCCTTTATATATTTCCGTTGATATTGTGATTGCTCGGTATTACACGCGGGCGAGCGCAAGTTAATTGTCGGCCCTCGGAATAATTTTCTTTGCTGCCGAGGCCCGGATAAGCCTCGAGTCGCAGTAAAATCATATCCGCCGTAGAATTGACTTTCGGCTCGCGCGTGAAACCCAATATTCTTGCGCTCGATCGCGAGAAACCCTTCGGCCAACAAACAGCTGGCCAGAATACTACGATTTATCTATCTTATTATTGTTTCTTTTATCATGTTCTCTCCTATATTATATTTCAAGTACCTTTCTCTGACTATTTGTCATACACAGTTCTTTTCTTATTATTTCCCAATCATATTATTTTTTTTTTCAACGACTGCTTAATACATTATATTTTCCATCTATTTCTGTGTGCAAGAACGTTATTCGTGCCTCTCTCGATTCTCTCCCGTCCCGTCCGAAAGGACCACCCCCCTCTGCCATTTTCGTCATCTGAGTAGCCGCGTATTTCCCGTCGCGATTTTTGACCGATCCGGTATTTGTGATATCCTTAAAGTTCGTTTCCGACGGCGCGGATTTTCGCGCCTGGCGCCCAACTTTCGTATAATTTTCTCGCTAACGTATCGATCGGTTTTCATTATATCGCGCCGAAGGCGTGCCGCGAGTCATTACCAACGACTCCTTAACTAACCATATTTCTGGTTGTCTAACAAAATAATCACGGTCACAGTATATGGAACGAAATTCAAAATAATCACCGATCATAAACCATTGATCTGGTTATTCAACGTGAATGATCCGGGATCAAGATTAATCCGCTGGAGATTAAAACTCGAAGAATATGATTACGAAATCATACACAAGGCCGTACGAGCGAATGCGAACGCCGACGCGCTAAGTCGAAACGCGATACCAGAACCGCAGCAAGAAGAACGAGAAGAAAAAATCCTCAAGGTAGAAGAAGAAGAAAACACCGACGAAGCAAGGACATATACTGAAGAGGAAAAACAGCTGATACTCTATGAATATCATGATGCCCCCGTAGGAGGACATCAAGGCATCGAGAGAACTATTAAAAGAATTCGGTTAAACCATAATTGGCCGGGATTAACGAAAGACGTCGAACGATATATTTCTAAATGTGAAAAGTCTTGTCAAAAGAATAAATTATCGCGACGAATAAAAGCACCTCTCGTTATAACAGACACGCCTAGCAAACCATTCGAAAAATGCGCGCTAGATATAGTCGGACCGTTAACAATAACTAATAATGGAAATAAATATTTGTTAACATTTCAAGATAATTTAACTAAATTTAGTAAAGCGATACCGATCGCAAACCAAGAAGCTAATACAATCGCGAAAGAACTTGCGACAAAAATAATTTTTGAATACGGAATTCCCGAGAAAACATTGACTAATCAAGGGACAAACTTTATGAGCGAAATTTTCAAAAATACGTGCAAATTATTGAAAATCGATAAAATTTAAACTACCGCCTACCATCCGGAAAGTAATGGAGCGTTGGAAAGATCGCACAGAACCCTAGCCGAATATCTTCGCCATTATATAAACGCAGATCAAACAGACTGGGATGAATGGACGTCCTACGCAATGTTTACCTAAAATACTACTCCACATACAGCTACGGGATATACGCCTTTTGAACTAGTCTACGGACACCGAGCAGATCTACCGACAGCGCTTACGAAACCGCCTAAACCGACGTATAACTATAACGATTACGCGCAAGAACTAAAAGAGAGATTACGCGCAACTAATCTAAACGCAAAAGAAAATCTCAAGGAAGAAAAATCTAAAGCGAAGGAATATTACGACAAAGGCGCGAAAGAAACAAAATTCAGAGTAGGCGACAAAGTACTCGTATACGACGAGACGCTCCGACGCGGACGATCGAAAAAATTAGACGCGCTATAGACCGGACCATACGTAATAATCGAAAAGAACTCCGACGTAAATTATACCGTAAAACGAGGAAGAAAAGCGGTGCGCATGCATACAAATAAATTAAAACTATTTATAGATAATTAAAAAACATGCGCTTACCTTAGCCGTAAAAAATCAAGGCTGATACGGAGGTGGAGGCGACGACGGCGTCGATGGCGGCGATGCTGGTGGTGTCGCCCTCGGGTCCAGACACGCGCTCTCCACCACAACGTGGAGCGCCTCCGGCACCTCTCCATAGTAAGGAAAAAGCTGCCTCCCCAGTAAAGCCCTCTCCACGGACATAAAGGGAATCCGCCACGCCAAATCGCGAGGCACCGGCACTACTTCCGTGACCTTGCGCACACCACTATTCACATTCACTCGCACTCTAAGCGAGTAGGGTTCGGCGCCTCCGGACACCGAAAAATAGCGGCACACGCCCGCCAAAATGGATCGGTCGGCAGCTCACGTCCGACCAAGGGCGCACGCCGGCACACGCAACGCAAGTGCGAGTGCTCGCGCCAATTGAACAGCTCGTCGCACTCGCGACACGGGACAGACAAATTTCTCAGATCCATATTTCTTTTTAGCTATATGTATACGTACTCAAATCGAAGGCAGTCAGATGCATACTGAAGAAAAAGATGCAGCAGCATCTCAGGGTGCATAAGAAATAAAAAACCTTCCCACCCGATAAAAAATCGCGAACTAAAAACGAAAGTGATACGCGCTACTAAAAGATAAATAAAAAAGAAATATAATATATTATTACAGGACACTCATATTCAGCTTCACCTCAGCGCTCGCGAAGCGATACGACACGTACCTCCCGTACGAAATCAAAGAATTCAAGGACCATTCAGGTATCCATTTCGAAAAAATCGGTCAATTACACTATTCCAAGAAGACATGGAAGTTAGTAATACAGTTAGACCTAACCACGATAAACAAAAGGTACGAACAAATAAAAAATTATTTACAACAGACAGAAGCAATGTGCGATAGGATGAAATTTCAAGATTATTATCGTCAAACCACTTGTACAAATCTAGATAGCATCGCGAAAAAAGAAGCAGCGTATTTACAAAATATTATGGCACAAATTAATACCATATATAAACACCGACAAATCGACGTATAGGTCTAATAGACGGACTAGACACAGTAGCGAAAGCACTATTCGATACAATGGACGCAAATGACGAAAAACATATTAACGAACAATTAAGTTTACTACAAAATAGCCAACAGACTATACAACACGCGGTACAAAATCAAAGTATTAAACGTATATAAAAATATTAAACGCGACTATAGCTCACATTGACGAAATAAAAAATATAATCGAAAGAAACGAAAAATTACTGCAAAAACGCGTAACGGAACACCTCAATCAAGAGGAAATAAACGAGCATTTTACAATTATTACCGCGATAGTAACAGATTTAATACGAAATGTCGAAAATATAATCGAGTATCTCACATATATACGAAAAGGCGCGAAATGCACCCGAAATTAATGCCGATTGATAGCATTATAACACAATTAAGAGAAGCGGCACCGCAATTGCCGCAAGGATTATATTTCCCATTTAAAGTCCACGCCGAGGACTGGTTAGCTATAGACGAACACACAACGATAAGCGCATACTGCGATCAAATGAATATATATACTATATTGCGTTTTCCATTAATTGCAAAACCAACATATGACATTATAAATGTAATTGAATTCTCTATACCTTCTAACAAAAATGTATACACTTATGTAAAAGTCAATAATAAAATGATTATTGTAGATAAGGAAAAATTAAAATATTCAGTGATAACTGAAGACGATTTACAAAAATGTAATAACATTAACGTTAACAATACATATGCGAACAAAGTTTACCGATATATCGCGTAAATTCAGAAGCACCGTGCGAAATACAAATGTACACACAGCGACAGCGTTATCAGTATAATTGTAATATAAAACACTATGTCTCGACTCATATGAAATGGATAGCGCTACAACAAACACACGCCTGGCTATACTGGACAGCCGCCGAACAGACGATAACTATACAGTGTGACGAACAGTCTGAAGACAGAAAAGTAATAAAAAATACGGGTAAAATCACTTTAACAGGCGAATGCAAACTAATTACAACAGACATGACGATAGAAATAAAAGAAACAATATATAAAACAAACATACAAACATATCTACCCGAAGATAATCTAACGTTTTCACGAGACAATAATATGATGACTCAAAACCAAGACACGTTAGAAAATATAACACAACACCGTGTAGAATTAATGAAACTTAAAGCCAATCTAGAAGACATAAATAACGACATAAATTACGAAAAAACGAACAAAACTTTTTCACACAGAAACAGTTTATATACCCAATGGCGTCTGGCGGAATAATAACGATAATTATAATAATCATTGTAATTTGGATAATTATGCAAAGAAAAAATAAAAATAAAAATAGAAGACAACTATCCGCTAGAATACTAGACGACGAAGACTACAGTCTACCCAAATCAATATTAAAAAGAAGTCAATGTACACGATTTTAGAAATAAGAAACGATTGTTATTATATACACATTGTTATACACACGATTGTTATTATATACACATTGTTATTGTACACGGGAAAATATAAAATTGTTATTCTAAATAGTTTAAGAAGAATGAAAAAGAAAAAGGGAAAAGTAATTTTGATCTTCAAAATATATACTAATACTTTTCCCAAGTAAGAAAAACTCCGAAACTCCGTTTTTCTTTTTCAACGGGGGAGGGGTGTTATAGCCCGAGAAGCTATATAGATAAAGTTATATATTAGATATTAAGAAGCGTACCAGACGCGAAGGAATGCGCGAAACGCTAACGCAGCGAGCCACGCGCGGAAATCGACCTTGAGAGAAATGCAAGCGAAGAAGTTCGACTTTGAACTTCCTCGCCAGCATCCGGACGACGAAAAACCCTTACGTTTAAAAAACCTGTTACCAGGCACCCCCTCTTATAAAAAAAACCGCGATAATAAAGAGACTCGCTGCTAACAGCGCGAGCCAGTCGATCAGTAAAATTCGCGAAATAAAGAAGAACCAGTTAATCGAAAGATAATCGCGACTGTGTTGTAAGGAGGGAGACAGGAGTACGCTAAATAAATTAATAACTACTGTATGATATGTTACGAGTTTAATTAAAATAAAATGATATAAAAGTGAATAGAAAGTTATATAAGTGAATAAAAAAGAATATAAAAAGAGAAAGGAAAGTGAGTCGGGCGAGATCCACGGAGTCCCAACTCCCTAATCAAGAGACACGGTAGTGTCTCGCGCCAAGTACGCGCAGCAACGGCAAGGCACTCCGGGTATCTTTACGCGAGTCGGCCAGTTGAGAGTACTCGAGATTATCAGACCTCAATAACCGCTGAACGGATTGAGTTTTTATTAGGCTTAATCGATAGCTTGGGTCTAAATTATATAAGAAAAGTGTCTTTATTTTTGCTCTACATGTTATATAAACATTATATATTACGACGCAAAGTCGAGATGTGAAAATTTTCGTTTAAGAAACGTCACCGTCACCGTCACCGTCATCGTCGTCATCGCTACACGTATACTACACGTACACAACTCATGCATAGATATATAGTAGTATCGCGCTACACGTATATACACGTACACAACACATGCAATAAATAGCAATGTATGCATCTTGTACGGTTGACTTGTTTGACGGAAGATCGCGCTAGCAGCGCTCTGCGATATGCGACCTGCGACATTGGCGGCATGTGTTATTACACGTGTGCGGTTAACCACACTTTCGAGTCGAAAGTTTCGATAAAGACAAAGCAACAGTAACATTGTATCAATGTGTTATAATTTCCACTCAACAATGTAACTGTTACGTACAGGCCGTTACATTGTTGAGTGGGAAATTATAACATTGATGTTATGTTACTATTGTTTTGTGTTTATAAATTAAAACGCGTCACGCACTTGTAATTGTACAAAAAGTGTTGCAGTTTTCTATTGGTTTAATCAGGTAATTATTTCATACACACATCATTATAGTGTATATGCCTTTACCCAGTAAAAGTTAATATCAATGTAATAAGTGTAAAAACATTAATGTAAGGAATCTTCTAAACCACGCTACGGATCTTTGAAAATATATCTTTTTCAATTACAGAAATTTACAACAGATATTCTATGGATAAAAAAAGTAACTCAACTCTTCAAGACATGATCTTACTTGAAAAATCTACTGAAAAAGATCTCATTGCAGTTGATGTTTTAATGTGATTAACAAGGTATTTGAACGTGTCTGTACAAATTCTTTTTTAAATATGTTCAGTCGCTAAATGTTTTAGGGCCTTATATATGATTTTACTATTCTTCGAGAGGATTGTAGAGGATCATAAGGCTGGGAAAGCAACAGAGGATTTAGTTGCATTTTTAAAAGAGGCATATTATAAAGAAACTTTAGAGCCATATCATGGTTAGATGGCACAATTGTTTAATGTAAGTATTGCAACGTCAACCCACCTCGGGACGCCGATCCCGAGGGTGGAATGCGGCAAACGGTATTTGAGTCTTGACGACTCCAATTTTGGATATCTTTACGTCGGCCGGTATCAGTGACGGTACGCAACGGTAGCTCGATAAGACTGAAACGAGATCGTAGTGCGGTATTGGGCGCCAGGCGCGATTGCTCGCGCCGCAGTATCGGTAATACGGGAAAACAAACGTTATTTCCGGCTACGCCCTGCTCAGTATATGGCAGAGGGGCGTGGTTCAATTAATTGGTCTGGTTCTGGAGAGGAGATCTCATACACAGAAAATGTACAAAAGATAGTCAGTTAACAGAGATATATTTAACAATGGTGTATAACGTGGACAAATACAATGGAGAAATAATATTTTACATAAATGGGTGTTGGAGATAGATTACAATATTAGTATACTGTCGCGTCGGGTTCTTTTCTCCCGGGCGCGTTACAAACGATAGTTCCAATTTACTTAGACGACGGTATCTTGCGAAAATATACGCTAGGTAATAACGATTTTCACAAAATTAATGTTCGGTAATGCCCTGTGAATCGAGCCTAATCGTAACGGCGATATTCGATCACCGGGAAGCTCGCGATACAAAGACGGTAGAATTCCTTCACGACACGCGGCGATCACGTGATCGAAAGGAATGCGGCGCGAGCGCGGAACAATAGGAGTCAACTATAACGGGAGACGGTATAATTTCGGAAATATTCGAGACACGATAATTCTTTACCCTGACCTTGACTTTACGGTCTCTTTCGGTATTACGGTAATAGTTTTCGATACGCTAATTGATATCTTACAATATAACGAGTAGTCTTCATACAAGAGCTATCGGCCGATCGCGCGGTAATTTCGTGACTCTCTCTCGACTCTCGCGGAGTTCTCTTTGAGCCTACGGTAACGGTAACTCGCGGAGAGCGACACCACGCAAATTCCGGTATCTCACGACGCGATATTCTCGAATCAGACACACAGTAATTTTACGGTATGAGGACGGTGCAATAAGTTCCTTCTAGTATTACGATACAATGATTATCTCGGTACACGGAACGATTTTACACTTAACTACGACTGTCGGCGGCGGCTTCTCCGAGAGGGATACACTCGCGGCAATCTGGTTTGAGCCGATCTCGCGGTAACTACTTTCGGAGTTGTTGCTCCCAAAACGGCATCGGTAAGCTACGGTATGTTACTTACGGTAACTGTGGATTCTCAGAATCGCGACACGGTATCAGCTCAACCAGATCGCAACACTTAACGGCTACCTGAGTGGCGGCTTACAGTAATTGTCGATCTCGGTTGTCGTCCTGGCGAACTCGATTCCAGCGTTCCTCACGTGGTAGCGGCGTACCGAACAGTAACTCTCTCCGAGAGAGTTCTCAAGTCCCTCGATTCCCGCGCCGATCTTCCACGCATCCTGTCGATGTTCGCTGCTGTGGGGTGGCTTCGATCCGCCCATCAATTCTCCACCCCCCCCCCTCCTAGCTCGCTAGCGGTAACTCAAGGGATCTTCTCCCGCATGTGTTGACATGCTGATTCTCGGGTTGCTGTGTAGCGCCCGTCGTGGTATTTCAGGGGTCGGATGTAGCAGGCTGGCCAGGCCGTACTCCAATCCTTCCCGATAATAGTAGCGGTAATTGCGGGGTCCTCCACTCATCCGGCAGTATGCGGGGGGAACCTCCGGTAGTTCTTTCCCGATGCTGCTGTTTTCTAAAAAAAAATGCAGTATACACATACGGATGCAAGGAGAAATGCGGAATCGGCGGGGTTCGGTACCTGACCTGAGTATCCTCGGAGAGTCCGATCCGCGGTTTCCTCCGATCCTTTTCTGTCGCCGGTATGCTCCGCGTCCTCGGTATCTTGCGTTACAAAATTGTGGTCGACCACTCAGGCAGTCCTGCGACTCGCTTTTATTACAGTAGCGGGAACTGCGGTAATTATTATCGAATTCGAGGTCGCTCCCTCTCAGTCACGAGGAGCAACCCCGGAATCGTTCCCCCCCCCCCGATCGGGCAGTAACCCTTGTGACGGCGCAAAAAGACGTCACGTCACAACTCCCCCGTCCAAGAGGAGAACCGGGAGGTTCGGAGTCCGCCAGGTTGACTACCGCCACTCTGGCAGCACTGTAAAAATTAAAAAAAATTAGTTAAAAAAACTTGGCGCTGCATTTTTCAAAATTTTAATAAACATTACATTAATAACTGCATTAACTCAACGTATATATACAAAGTACGTTAATATCATTATATTGGTCAGTTTAGCAGCGCCAAGTTTTTTTAACTAATTTTTTTTTATTTTTTATATTGCAATTTATTAAATAGAATTTTTCTTAATATTGGAAATAATAAAATAAATAAATTTTATAACATAAATTTTTATTCAGTTGGCGCAACTTTTTAATATCATTACTTTTGTAGTAAATTAAAACAACTACATATTTTGTACAACTTTTTTTGGTAAAAATATTTTTATATGCTTTTATTTTTAGTTGGCGCAATTTTTTTATATCATTATTTTTGTAGGATGTTTTACACAATATTAAAATAATTTGTAAAATATTTTTTATGGTTTAAAATAACACTACTTATGCAGATTAAAAAATACATATAAAAGTTTTTCACAAAAACAATGGCGCGTGTACTTGGCGCCTTTTTTTACCTTTTCTTAAAAAAGGTAGGTTTTTAGGGATTATTCTGAAGACGTCCCAAGAAGGAATAAGATAGTGTCACCCCCGACACAGCAAAGCCGAGAAGCTTCTCACTCTTGTCCCCAATTGGACGAAGGTTAACCTCTTATTGTTAAAACTCAATAACGCGAGAATATTCGTAAGTACTAGACGCGTACGATACGTATCGCACACAGCACACCAACCGACTCGAGTCGACACGAGGCCAGCTCACGTGCCCGAGCGAGCGCCCTTCCGCTGGACTCGAGCGCCATGCATGGTCAACTCCTATATGAAATTTCAGGCTGCGTTAGTTCATTCTGGTATATTCACCCAGGTGGCGGTTATATCACTTTAACGGCTAATTGGTATCTATTGGCTTCCCTCTGCTATTGTAAAAAGTGAGTTTATAAATTAAATCTGTGATAAATAGATAAATTACGATAGAAAGTAAATAAAGTAAAGCGTGTGTGGAGCGTGTGAAGATATTATCTGATAAGGTAAGTTATATATGAAAAATATAAAAATAGAAATATCGCAGAGTGGTCGATAATAAAAGGTTATGATTTTTTTATTTAGTAGTATGCTTTTATATATCGATTTTGTATTTAAATGTTGTCTTGCATAAAATTTTGTGAACAGAATTTTTGCTAATTATGTGCGCGCGCGCGTGTATGCCTAGAGATAATAAAGACATATGTTAAAATTTCTTATACTTTTAATTTGCAGTTTTTAATTGTAATCATGGTAAAAGTTGAATGGATCTGCAATGTATCAGGATGTAAATCTAATTCAAAGGCACCTAGTCATTTTTTTCCAAAAAATCCTACATTATCACAAAAGTGGAAAGAAATTGTAAACAATAGTATTATTTTTAATGCTTCATCAGAGGAATTAAGAAAATATAGAATGCCATTTGCATTTTTTGCCAGAGGATTATATTTACTCTTTAAATCGTAGAAGACTGAAAAATAATGCAGTACCTAGTTTAAATATATGTAATGCGCAGACAGTTAATACAGAGGTGAATGATATAAATACGACAGAACATACACAACATTCACGATCTGAAATAAATACAACTGAGCTGCATTTAGAATCTGAAGCAAATACATCTGAGTTACATTTACAACCTCGAACCAGTTATGAATCAAATGAAATTTCTACAAGCACAACTGAGCTGCATTTAGAATCTAAAGCAAATACATCTGAGTTACATTTACAATCTCGAACCAGTTACCCAGCGAGAAATGACTCATCAAATTGATGTCGAATCAATGTCGAAAACTCATATCGAGAACTAAATGATATATCATCGATTTCGATTGATTTATGTCACAACTTTCGATGAGTTATCAACTCAGAATAAATCGATTTCGACTCAATATTGATTAGTTTTTCCTTACTATAATAATAATTATTTATTTAATTAAGGAGTAAGAAAATATAAATTTTTTTCTTGTATTATATACATTAAGATAAATTAATTTATTCACATTTCACTATATGTGTTCAATACTATTCGTAAAATACATTAAAAATTATCGTTTGGTTAGATAAATGCAATTCAACCAACATTTGTATATATTGATTTAGAACAGATATAATTAAAATTAACTTACATTACATTAATTAAAATTAAACTATTAAATTGCAAACATTAAATTATAACTGTTAAATTACAAATCTAGCCTTACTAAATATATTGAACAAAATAGTGATATTTATTAATTTAAATAATATTAATTTATTTCGACATATAATGCAGGAAAAAGATTCGTATTTTAATTTTTTTATAATAATACAAGTAAAAATTCAATTAAAAGTTGAAATAAATAACTATTTTTATTTCTCTGTAACATGAACATTAAACAGTTTTTAATTATTTTAATTAACTTTCAGACTAGATATGTCTCAGATACAATTTTTATATAAAAATCACAGTCAGTTAAAAACTGTCTTTTTCGTATTCAATAACAAAAAATGAAATTAGCACATATATAAAATAAAAAATTTAAATTAGAATACAAAGAAACATGTTAAACATGTATTACAGCATGTACTACAGTTTACAAAGAATAGTGTATGTTTAAAATATTAATCATATATATAAATTATATATATATATAATTTTATATATATATATAAACAAAAATAAACAATAAAAAATAAAAGATTAGAGAATTATATTTAATTTAAAGTGTTTACTTATAGTAACTTGGCAACTTAATACTGAGATTGACTAAAAAATAACATTTTACTATATGTTTATGATTCAAACTATTAAAACTTTATAAACTTAAGTAATGCACTGTGATTATAAGTAATTTATAATGTGTGTAACTTTGTTTAATTACATCAAATATTAAATTATTATTTTTTGAAACTAAAAACAAAGTTGCATAACTTTGTTGTTATAATATTGTTTTTGAATTGTTGTTACAATGATATGAAATTGTATTACAACTTCTCTTTTATTTTAATCAAAAATATTAGAAATAAAAAAATATTAGGAATAACTATTTAAAAAAAAATATTAGGAATAAAATATAGTTATAAAACAGAAACATTTTGTCCAACTACTACTTTGCAGTGTTCGTCCCATTTTTTTTATGCATCTTTTCCCATTAGTTTCATTATCTTGTTTACGCCACGGGGCATTGGCTAACCAAGTTTTCATGGTTTCCTCTGCTTCAAAAAAGGCTGTACCATCAAATTTAATCAATAAAGAACCTAAAACAGATACATGGAATCATACTCTCAAATAAAACATAAAATGTCATTTTAAAAAATCTGTTTTGATATGATCACATTAATGTCGATTAATTTTATCTCAGGAAATTAAATAATCATATAATTGCGTAATACATATAATTTTAAAATTGTATAAAAAAAATAATTAATGAGTAACTCTCACCTTGTATGGCCTTCCATATTTTCAATTTATAAAAGGATTTTTTTTTGTTCTGTCCTTTAAAACTCATTGTGGATGCTCGATCGAGTTTGTAAGAATTTTTACACCAATTTTAACTGTAGATTTGGCTACATCCTTCGATGTGATAAAAGAACTAAAATAATCACACTAGAAAAAGAAGAGAAAGAGATACACGATAAGAAATATATAATAGAAAATATCTTATATCATCAATTGACCATAAACCTTTCATCTCTCAACTTCTCTATTAAATAAATTAATGATTATATATATTAACATATAAAAATAGATATTTACTAACCACAGCTGCAAGATTATTCTCATCTTCTAAAAATATTTCCAATGCATTCAATTCATCTTCTGTTTTAACAGGTAAAGCTGGAAGATTTACAGGTTTTTGAAGTCTCTTTTCATTCGGAAGAAGAGACCTATTGAGCCTTCCTTGATTCATAATTATTGTATCTGTCTTATTATTAATTTCTTCTAATCGAACGTATATTCTTTCAAATAGCTTTTCCACTTTTGATATTTTATCTCTTGATATCTTATCTTTTTTTAGCAATATTAAAAAAAATATAATACATTTTAAAAAAATTATATTATACTGTTAAATTTTATAAGACTTACCAACTTCAGGATTTTCAGAAGAATTTTTGACTGGGGAAGTAGAAAGAATGCATTGATGAAATCCTGATTTAAGGGGACTGAATAAGCGTCTCGTTTGCGTAGTCCCCTTAGGAGAGTTATAAAAAGAACAACTTGGAACATTCTGTATACTATCTGTACACTTATTGTTAATCTGACGTTTCTTATTTATTGATATGTCAGTCTGTTCGACATACTTAGGAGAGTCATGAAAAGAGGAACTTGGAATATTCTGCATACTATCTCTACACTTATTGTTAGTTTGGCGTTTCTTATTTGGTGTGTCAGTTTGTTCGACATATGTTAAGTTCTCTTCATCTACATCTAAAGAGAAAACACAGCTTTGTGGGAAAGTACTTTCTATAGTTATTGGAGATGTCTCCTTAATAGGTGATTTATTCTTACAAGAGGATTTTCTGTTACTGCTATGTTTGGATTCATGTGCAGTTATAGTATGATTAACAGAAGCATTGTTATTTATTTCCCGTGTTCTCTTCTCCAGTTTCTCAAAAACATTGCTTTTTGAGCATACCTGAACAGATGATATTTTCAAGATTGAAATTTTTGATAATTTCTTAAAATTAATATTAAGTTTAATATTTATTACAAATATATAACTCACTTTTAAAGGAGAAAAGGAAGTCGTTGAATGAGAATTAGTAAGCTCGTTATTTTCTTTATTTTGTATTATATCCTTTCTGACTGGTATATGTTTCAAAGGAACGCTTGGCGGTGCCGGAATTGATTTTTTATTGCGCTTTGTAATTATATCTTCATCAGAATCAGTATCATCAAAAAGTTTATTTCGCACTCTTTTTCGTTTGCCTCTTCCAGTTCTTTTTCAGTCTCATAGGCTGAACCTTCTGCCACAAAACCTCTAATAGCAGCTCTTGCTTTTATATAAAGATCTGCAATAAAATAGAGTAAAAAACATTAGAATATTTAAAAAATAGAATAATTAATAAATATTTATATAATAATTTAAGTTCAAAAACTTACCGTAATACCTTAGGACTTCAACTGAATACTTTGGCCAAGATCGGTCTACTGGTTTTTCTTTCCTAACAAAATTACCAGCATCTTGATCAGATGGAGGCCAATAGGTAAAACCTTTCATTTGCTCATTAATATCAGTTAACCATTTTGAAAGGCCAATTTCATAATTAATTTCTTCCTCATCACTTTTATCATCTTCGCAGGCAAACTTCAATACTACAAACTAAATTACAAGATGAATATTATAAACTTTAGTGGTTCTAATAACTAGTTCCAAATGATATGATACAGATATTAAAATTATAAAATTATATACATGCATATCTTTATATAAGAAAATGTTGGATTGTGAAAGGTCCAGTTTAAGATTTATCGCAGTGCTTGAAAAACTGAAAATGTATGCAATAATGGCACACATAAAAAAGAGTTATGATGATCTGGCATAAGCCAACATTTAGCTTTTATTTCAGATGTTGGCAAAATTTTCACATTTTTACTTATTTGAGAAACAGATACAATTCCAAGAACAGATGAAGGAAAAGGATATGTGTAAAAATTCGTAATTTTTTGGAATAGTTGTCCTACTAAAAATACAGAGTTTTCACTGGAAATAATATCTTCAATAATTATTATTTCATCAGTAATTGATATAATTCATGAATCTTTTTTCCCAGTTTGCAGAATAACATCATCTATAGAAATACGTTTATAATGTATTCCACGCACAACTTCAATTTGTGGTGTGTCTTTTAGATAATTTAATTTTTGGAGCATTAGCTTCTAATATAACTGGTACAGATATGTTTCTCACCAAATCTCTATTCACAACCTGATGTAAGGGTTTGTATCCAGATTGAAGTAAATCTTTAATGGATTTCAAAAAATTTTCATATCTAAATGCACTGAAACATTCTAAATGGCCATGTAAAACACATTCTTCTGCCAAATGACATAGTGTATGAACATTATATACTACAAACTTATTTCCATATATAGTAGCAGCATGTGTAATAAATGTTCTTAACAATTGATTTGCATGATCATTCATAGAATAAACCAGAACAGGATTTGATAATATATATATAGCTGAATGTAATAAAAGGAAATGCTTGTAAATATTTTCATCCAAAAAGTCCCTAAAAACTAGGATGCCATCATACAGGCACAATCTACGAAATTCTGTTCCTTTGAAAAATTTCAATTCTTCTAATGATCGTGGCTTCCTGTTAAAATCTTGAGGGCAATAATCTGAGAGAAATTCTAGCGCTCGTGATATTGCAACAATAGTAATTCTATTAAGTTTCCATAAACCATTCCATCTACACCAAGCTGTGATCAACCTTTTAAAGACACCTAGATATACAAGATGAAGACTATCTAATCGAAATTGTGATACCATTCCAGTATTAATTCTTTCCAATATAGAATGATCTTGATGATGTTGTGGTTGAGTCTGTTGCAAAAATGAATAATCAGTTCTTAGATTTTCATCTAGCTTAATATATGTCACTCTATCTTCAATCCATTCGCCTACAACAGTACATTTCTCACAAGAAGCATAGCCGCAGTGACCTATGCAACACTTTAAAAAAGAACGAGCAGGTGCATCACAAATATAATGTCTTATTTGAAATGAATATCTTCTATTATTAAAAATATAACCATTATTAAGCAGATCTTCTACTTCATTTACATATTCTCTAAGATAAATTTCTAAATCTTGAGGATCTGTCTTTCTAAAATAAATTGCTATAATGAAAGGAGCATTTTTTGTCATTGTAAGGTAGCCTAAAATAGGCCAAAACTTCATCTTGGAAGATTTAAACAGTGGCAATCCATCTATATTAATATCAATTAGAATTCTATCATACATATGTAAATATGATTCTAACTGCATAGTATCAAAATTTCTTTTGATGCCTTTATACCACATCAATGATCCATCATTAAATTCATTTATGTGTATCTCTAAATTTCTTGGAGTACTCAACAAAGTTTTATACGATTTAGGAATATGCACAAAAATGGTACTTAATTTTTTAAGTAGACTATTCAATTTTTTCATTGAAAGATGCCCTCCCTCTAAAGCCCATTCTCGAATTAATTCTATGATGTACTGTTCTTTCTCAGCCTCATTAAGATTAAGAATTTCATCATTATCTTCATCATTATCTTCATGATTTTCATCATTATCTTCACTATTATCGGGATTATCATCCTGTCTTTCATTTTGTAAGCTGATATTAGATTGAATATCTGTATTCTCATTATCACCCTCCTCATTATTACTATTCAATTCTATATTTTCGTTATCACCTATAAACTCTATAAAATTAGCTTGTTCAAAATCATTGCGCACATTATTTTCATCTACATCAATAAATTCATCATTGTTATTCTCATTATTATTATTTTGCTGATATATATATCATATAAAATATATAAAATATATCATCCACCTTCATTCTTTTTGATGAAATTCTAAATGCCTCTCTCTGTAATCTCCTTTTATAAGATCTACCCTGATAAAGTTAGAAAAATATCGATTTATATAAAAGAAAAGAATGGTTAACAAACATATAAAATTAATAATATGAATAATATGTAGAATTAATAATATATTTTTTGTCATAATTATTTTTTGACAAAATTTGTCTATTTTATACAATGCGAGGTGTAGAATACTTTTAAAACTATTAGGTATCTTTGAAATTATATTATCGCTCTTATTTCCTTTTTTTAATCACATATAAATAAATTTACAAGATTGAAAAGTAAGAAATTGATTTATTATTTTCTATAATGTTGAATAATATTTTATTGGCTTATTTCATTAAAATTATTTTTTCTTCTATTGTAATATTGTCAATTTGTTATATTTATCTATTGCATATGCCAAGGGGTCTACCGCACATCAAAAAATGTACACCTTTATTTCCTATTTCCTATTTATTCCTTATATAGATATGTTGTATTTCCTATATATATATATATATATATTGTGATGTCCCGCCATTTTTTCGAACCCCTATTTTCAATAATAACTAAGCAACATTTTTATTTAGAAATAAGTTAACAATTATGTAATCTATTCGCGCTATTCTTAAATATTAGTTATTCTTATTATTGCTAATCTGCTATCAATTGGTTATTATTCTTATCGCATACGCCTATTCTAACTTAAAAATTAAATATACTTTTGGTTATAAATGGGAAATCCAAGATTTCCCCATGACAAGACCAATGAGCGAGCTTTAGTTTAAGAACTAGCGACGCGACCAATCAGGCGCAATCACTAAGCATGACTCTCGCGCGCATTACGTTCTAGAACTAACTAGCGGTTAAATTATAGAACAGACCTGCGCGCAGACTCTAACCTTTTGCGAGCTTAGGACTTAAGTAATATTAAATACTTCGACATGGAACTGAAGAGATATGCATTATGCCTTTATGAAATCATGAAAATAATAACTTGTTGAAGCAATTCTTTTTACAAAATACATAACTAATCGTTTCGATTCCACCCATGAGATAAAAATTCAACTTTAAGATAAATAATTAAACAAATAACGTAGTTGTATTATCAAAAACAAGTTATTATGGAAATGATTCCATGAATGAAAATATAATAATATATTAATCTAACCCAATGTTTTAATATCTATAATAATCTATAGTTATTAGGAAACTTTGAACTATCAACTGAGCTAACATAAAATTGCAATTATTCCTTTAACAAATATACAAGTATATATATATTTTAAATTATGAAGTCATAACGATTTATTGGAAATAACTATCTCATAAACAATTAAAATAACTAAGAATGAATTTTGAAATCTATGTTAAAACTTTTCAATTAAGCAGTTAACTAATAGTTTCGATAAACTACAGTTACGACTTCATAAATCAGTTACTTGTATAAAACGTTCTATTCTAGCTTGATAACTCATTTAAATATTACGCGCTAGTATATTTATTTAAGACACCGAAACGCTTCGCTCGTGGAACCAAAATTCACCCGTAACAAATTGCAAATAACCTCATATACGTTACCGACTCTGTAACGATGACAAATATTGATATTTAACTCTTCTTAGATTTTTCACTCAACGGCCGAACTAACGATGTATTATTCGATTCCACGAACGCAAGTGTCGGCTACAAGTAAATTTAATTCTATTGTAACGTCTTGTCGTCCACGCGCCGACCACCGTCTTATTTACATTAGCCCGGAAATCAGACAATAGTACTCGCGTAGAACTCCTTTGTGCTGCCGATATCCGGTGGATGAAGTCATCCAGAGCACACGCCGACAGGTGCTCTAATTAAAAAGACACCGTAGATGTAAGAAATGTAAAATTCATCTCCCCGAAACACCCCGAATCGTTTCACACGACACCAATGTCCGATCTCAATACCTTTGTCTCGACAGTATATAAACCGCAAAATTCGAGCTCTTCGGGCAGATAGGCAGATCATCTCATATAGTCATGGTCAGATAGTCATATAGTCAGCGAACAGATCATCTCATATAGTCATAGTCGATCATTCAATCAAATTCATTCAGATCTGTTCAGAACATTTTCATCGACCATTTTTCGTTTAATCTTATCATCGTAATTTACTTGCTACCTCGCGTAGTACTTATAAAATTTCTGTATACCGCATCGACACTTCTCTCATTTTGTCGGTCGTGCGTTAGACCAAGACTAAGTGTACCATTTAGAAATAAAAGACATTTGTGCATACATCTGTGTATTTCAATCCGGCCTGAATCGTCCATGACCGAGGTCCGCCAGGAGACGCAAAGGTTCGAAATTGCACAGAAGGCTTGGCTAAAACCTGAGATTCGTCGCAACGATACGGTAAGTAATCATAATTTCCTTAAATATCAGAATATGCCGTATCATTACGAAGATTAGGAAATCTATAAACGACTGACAACCTTTCCTATCTCTCACCGTCTCGCATTCCACATGCTTCCGGTGACACCCTTATATCCTTTACATAATAAAAAGAACCCCCTGTCAAGCACTGGCATGCAGCTGACAGTTCACAGTCAGTCGTTCCTTTAGAATCGACATAAAATTATCATATGACCCTCCTTGCATCCATAATAATAATATCGATACTAAACGATATAATTAGACTTGAGAATAGAATACGTACACCTGTTGTTATTCGGACGTCGTCCAACCTTTTATTCACCCAGACGCTGTGAGCACGCCCGCTGTGCCCGTGCGTCGTTCTCACCCTAATCCAAGATTCCTCTCGTTTTCGAGCACCCAAGGCTTGTGCACCGAACGACATTTCATAAATCATCACCCAATATAATTCCTTTCGTCATCGAGCATTATCGTGCCCTTGATCGACAATTTTCCTTATACCTCTACTCTCCAATAAAAAATCGACAACAGGAAGTGAAATAAATCTTAATATTATATTAAATATAATCATTCAATACTCTTTTAACTCGGACGTGGTCCAACCTTTTATCTACCTTGTCGTCGAGCATTTTTATGCCCAGAGCGACACTCTATACCAAGTCCTGAGACTCCTCTTGTTTTCGAGCACCCAAGGATTGTGCACCGAACAACAATTTCCAAATCATTAATATATATATATATTTCCCTTCGTTTTCGAGCATCCAAGGATTGTGCACCGAACAACAATTTCCAAATCATTACCATATATATATTTCCCTTCGTTTTCGAGCACCCAAGGATTGTGCACCGAACGACAATTTCCTTGCGCCCTAAATCTCTCCCTTTGAATTAAGTCTAGGATAAAATGGAAATATATGAGTTTATTTAATATCGATATTATACTCCTTATAAAAATAATTATTCTCCTCTCCCTTTCTAAGCAATCAACATCTTTTCTTTCCGCAAATTTTAATAAATTTAATCTCAAATAAGTTTTCTAATCTTCTACTTATTTCAACGGCATAAATCTGATATAAAATTAGATCTAAGTATATTGAATAAAGTATATGAAATAATAGCATATAAAATACATATAAATATATATATATATATATCATACATTAATTCATTATTAACCTCAAACGCTTTTTCTTAAATTCAATATACTATTTCGCCGATTTATCATCGCCGACTTTAAGTTATTATAAGTACAATTGTGTAACGATTATCAATGAATAAAATCTCTAAATTAATCATTTACGAATATATTGCGATAATTCAAATGAAGCCTAGAATTACCGACGAAGAAGCCGAAGCTATAAATTTTGTTCTAAATTTATTAATCAGATTACTTTCTGAGATTATCGACGATCAATTAGACATAGACGAGTTAATTTCTTTCCTAGAAAACATTGAAAAACCTTAAAATATATGTGCCCAAAATACACTTAAATTATACTAAATCTTATACTCGATTATATTTAATCATATATAAAATATTGTCTTAAATTTAGTAAGTTACTAATATCACCATTCCGTACCATCTAGTTCACTTTCCCTAGATCCATAAGTCAAGTCCTAGCTCTCGGCGTCCCTAGGGTATAGCCGGTGTATGCAGGTTGCCCTATAAAAAATAGAGAGCTCTCTTTCCTTTTCTAACCTAGGAACAGAAGAAGAAAGAGGTCACCCAGACGTGACAATATATATATATATATATATATATATATATAGTTTTTCCTATATATATGTAGTTTTTTCTATATATATATATGTTGTTTTTCTTTGTTCAAGCCCTTGTTATTGCCGTTATTGCCTTTTTATTTCCTTAAAATTTGTACACCTATTGTCAGTGCGGTAGACCCCTTGGCATATGCAGAGTACAAATACTATTAATATATATAGTTTAATATATTATATAGTTTAATATAGTTTAATATATTATTCATATTCTACATATGCGATAGGTAAATATAACAAAATGTTACAATAGAAAAATAAAATAATTTGACTGAAATAATGAGCCAATAATAAACTATTCAATATTACAGAAAATAATAAATCAATTTCTTACTCAATCTTGTAAAATTCATATAAGGTGATTGAAAAAAAGGAAATAAGAGCAATAATAATAATTTCAAAGACAAAATAGGAACAATCTAACCTAAATGAGGTATGATATACTTAAGTATATACTTTTACCGCTGGTTCATCCATAATAGTATATTATTCACTAATTCTCAATATCAATTCACTACAACTACGTCAATTTAATCTGATATATTGATATAAAAACTTCTTCAATGCCGATATATAAGATGCCGGTATATAAATTGCAAGCAAACCGAACGCCTGCTCGCCGAGCTCCAAGTGCTCCGTAATGATGGTCGTTTGCGCATGCGCGGCAAAACGACTCGCATAATACAAATAACAAATTGACCATACATAAAATTCACTTTTTATTCTTAATATTTATTTTTTAAAATTAAATCTTTATTTATATTAATAAATATAAATATTAATATTAATTAATATTAATATTTAATTCGTTGTTTATTTTAATCTGTTAATATATATAATCATTTATTAATTATAATTCTTCAAAAAAATGATAAATATTAAGAATAGAGACATTTTACTATTATAAAATTTTTTCTGAGTTAGTCGAAATGAGGGACTAAAAAGTTAATGTTGCAACGCGTAATTATTATTAAATTATATATAAAATTATCTTTACATTATCAAAGTCTGGTGATATAAAACATAATTTTTTATATATTTGCATTTTATAATAGTTTTAAAAAAATGAATCAAAATAGCATCGATATCGATATCTAAATGATGCAATATCGATGTTTCTAAAAAAAATACATAAATTTGCTACATTTAAACATCTGGCGATAAATTCGTGTCACAAGTAATATTTTCTTTTAAAAATGTTATAGAGCACACAGACTTCGAAATAAGCCTCAAATTTCGAGCATTATTTCGATACGATGTAATGTCGATGATTTCGACGTCAATTAGACATCGATTTGATGGGTCATTTCTCGCTGGGTATGAATCTAATGAAACTTCTACAAGCACAACTGAGCTGCATTTAGAATCTGAAGCAAATACATCTGAGTTACATTTACAACCTCGAACCAGTTATGAATCTAATGAAACTTCTACAAGCACAACTGAGCTGCATTTAGAATCTGAAGCAAATACATCTGAGTTACATTTACAACCTCGAACCAGTTATGAATCTAATGAAACTTCTACAAGCACAACTGAGCTGCATTTAAAATCTGAAGCAAATACAACTGACAATGAGTTACATTTACAACCTCAAACCAATCATGAATCTAATAAAGCAGTTAATTGTCCCAGTACACCAAGAACTTCAAGAAATATACTTGATTCTATTACAAGACAACGCCATTTAACACCAAAAGCACTGAAAATATATCAGAAAACCGTAATATTAGCAAAGGAAAGAAATCGAGTGAAAAGACAAATAATAGATTATAAAACACGCCTGAAAGATGCAAAGAAGTTATCAAATACACAATTTTGTAAAAAGTTTAATAATCTAACTCCAACACAAAGATTGTTCTTCAATATGCATTTACGAAACACAAAGTATGCTCTAAAGGTAGATTTCAAAATATTATTTAATGAATTAAAATCCACGTTAAAATCACATGCCCAGAACGAAGTTCACAATATTTGAACAACATATTTTTTGAATTATAAGCATACAATTGTATAAATTTGTAAATCTTTATTATTTGTAAAAGATACAGTTGGCGCAGGTTTTTTAATTTTGTATTAGTTTTTAAGCAAACTCAATGATCATGTAAATTTTATATTTATTAGAAAAACTTTAAAAAGTAAATTATTTTATTATTATTTGTATATAGGGAAGAAGATTTACGCTGGAAAAAAAAATTTTAGCACTATCGTTGTAGAAACAATCTGGGACCTGTTACAAATTATTATCAAAATTATTTGTTTTACCCAGTGTTACAACTCTTAAATGTTTGTTACGGACAATTTCTCTTCAATCAAGAATTAATTTTATTTTTGAGCATCTTCGGCAGCATAATGATAAAAAAGGTAAATTATGTGTATTAATGTGGGACGAGATGTCGTTGGAAGCCAATTTGCAATATGACCAATTAAATGACAAAATAATTGGCTTTGAAGATTGGGGACAGACGCACATCATTGATAGCCGATCATGTATTGGTTTTTATGGCACGAGAAATTTGGAAAGGATGGAAAATTCCATTATGTTACAGCTTCTGCAAATTCAAACAAAATTTGCACAGTTATTAAGATATATCAAGGAAATTATAAAAAAATTAACTCAAGCTGGTTTGACAATTATCGCAACTGTTTGCGACCAAGGAGGGCCAAATATGACATCCATTAAAAATCTTCTTGAGGATTCAAGAAGCAAATGTATACAAACAGGTCAAGAATATCGTGAGTATTCAGTTTTAATTAATATATTATATATTAAAAAACATAATAAATAATACATAAAATAATTTTCAATTTTCTTTAAGGAGGTATTATTAAACTTTTTGGACAAAATATTGTACCCATCTACGATCCACCTCATCTTTTAAAAGGCATTCGTAATAATTTATTATATAAAAATTTGGAAATTAATGCCACTAATTCAAAAACAAATGAACGACAGTTTGCATCGTGGGACATCATTGAACTGGCATATAAAATGGATATTAACACAAATACATTGAATCGTCAAGTGCCAAAATTAACTGATGAACATGTAATTAGATCAAAAATAAAGAAAATGAAGTTTTTAGTGGAAGATTATCAGCATATATCGAATATAACAGCAAAATCAAAGGTAATTTGACAAGTTGTAATTATCACTTTCTTTTAATTTATTGAATTGCATAATATATTTATATATATTTTATTTATCTTTGCAGGAGGATTTGTTGAGTCACAAATTGGTCCGCTACAAATGCCAAACAAGGAAGGGTATGATACAGCAATAGTTTTAGATTTTTTTAACAAAGTTTTTGATTCCGTTAATGCACATACTTTTCGTCCAGAGACTCCTTTACGCGTTACAGTAACAGAACATAGCAAACATCATGATTTTTGGCCATATGCTATTAAATTATTGTCCAATATGCGTACATAGATCCAAAAACGAAGTAAGTAGTTAGATGCATACCATCATTAAAAAATTGGATTTACTCTACGTGGATTTCAAAACATTTGGAAAATAGTTAATAACGCAGGCATAAAATTTTTAAAGACAAGACATATTAATCAAAACCCATTAGAAAATTTTTTTGGTATGATTTGAAGCCACGGACGTAGAAATATTAATCCTTCATGTAGCCAATTTTGTGGATCGTACAAAACGTTATTAATCAATAATTTGACTTCGAAAGGGTCTATTGCGCTAACTATGGTTCTAACTGCGAAAATAAAAATGATGGTGATTTGCTATTTACATTTAAACAATTTGTGAAAAACGTTTCTCATGTAAATACTGCAGAACAAATAGTGGAAGAAGATTCTGTAGAATCATCTCAAATTACGCATAAAACAATAATGCATAAACTCTTTTCGTATAGAAATAATCAAGTGTATGTCGCTGACTGGATTGCAAAAAAAATTTTGTCTTTGAAACAATTTAAAAATTGTCCAGCGTGTAAACAGAGTCTTTTAACAACAGATACAACACGTGAAGAATATATGCAATTAGTCCATAGAGAATATGTACAAGAGAAACCTTCGTTAACTTACCCGTGCATGTCTTTTTAAAACATGCATTTATCGAAGCTGATTCAATTTTAAACACAAATATTTCTTCATTATGTTTTCGCAGAAATGTTTCTGCCTTGTTACGTGCACTTTTAAACGAAAAATTAAATTTAGTTTTTATAAAATGTAATAAACATAAGGAAGAATCAAAATGTACTGTAATACAAAAAATCACAAAACTGTTTTTATATACATTCTGTAAAAACAATTAACAGAATTTTATCTGGTCGAGATACTCGACATATAGATACTCGCTACAAATAGTATATTTCAGCAAGCTATTAAACATTATAAAAAAAAGCAAAAACGATATGTAAAAAAACTGTAAATTCTTTTATTAAATAATACTTATTGATACTTATTATATTTGTATCATTTAATATTTATGTCAATACTTATAAAAATTTATCCTATCCACATATTCTTATTAAAGTTGCAATTGTTAAGTTATAATTTAATAATAACTATCATGCTTTAATTAAACTAACGTAACTTTTTATTTTTAAGTCTATAACTTTATAGTTGCAACTTTTTTGTTTCCCCTTTAATTTTACTATTGCTATGTGCTGTATTAGAGGTCGGCCATATTGAATATTAGTTTGTCTACGTATATTCGCCTAGGTGGCGTTCAAAACACTGTTCCAAAGCAAATTATTTTAATAGTAATCTGTGTCGAGCGCTCTCTATGTAGGACTCATATCGGTAACGCAGGACGTTACCTTAACAATAACCGAAGTCTTAGCGCTTAACTTCTTGCGCCCGGCTTTCAGTTGCCTATTCTTATTATCCTGATACATAAATATTTAAATTTATTAAATAATATATAAATTATATATTATAAATGTCAAATAATTAAAATAAAGTCGCCAGTGATGAATAAAAATATAAAATTTATTAAAAAGCGACCTGACTGGCCAATACAAAAATTTCTACATGACGTTTCGGCCCTTGGGTACGGGCCCTTATCAAGTGTTGCTATAAAAATTAATGAAAAATCGTATATTAACAGTGAGAAACGAACCGCAATTTGGGATGTAATGTACAAGGTACTTATAAGAACGTTACCTTTCAAGCTGTCAAAGTGAAATCCGTGATATGACTAATGTCGAAACAGAAGACAAGTATGTAAAATTACCATGTATCGCGTCCAAAAAACAAATATTACAAAGACACAGGAACGAACTTTACAAAAAACAAACTTTACAAAAAACAACAAACAATTATACTCTGTGTATTAACGTGTCATATATCGGATTTAAATTGTCTGTGTCTTTTTGAAGATTAATATTGTTGTTAAATTTTTTTATAAAAAACGTCTCAGCAATCTCTCTTTTTTTTTCTATGTTTTTCACAGTGCAAAATTTTTGGTTCCTTCCAATTAAAATCATGTCCGTATGTGGACCGATGGTTGCTAATTACGCTGTGGTTACTGGGATGTTTTTTAATGTCTCTGCAATATTTATTTACACGTGTAGCAAGTTGTCTTTTCGTATGACCAGTATATGTCGCATCACAATCATTACATTCAATCATATATACGACATCAGTTTTGTGATTAGCATCAATCTTGTCTTTAACCTTCTTAATTAAGTTGTTAAGTCTTTTTGGAATCGTATATATTGTTTCGAGGCCACATTTATTAAGCGCGATATTTAAATTTTCGCTTAGGTTTTTTATGTAAGGTAAAGGCAAAACAGATGAAGTGTCGAACTTTTTATAACAAATGTCAGTATTGTGGGTAGAGTCCTTACGAAATTTTAAAGTTTTAATTCTCTTACAAATATATGACTCTATAAAAGGTTTTGGGAAGAAATTGTTGACCAAGATATCGGTTATTATTTTAATATTATTATCATGATAGCGATCGTCAGAGAGCAAAAAAGCACGGTCTACTAAACCTTTTATGGTATTGATCTTATATTTAAGTGGAGGGCTCGAATAAAAATTCAGATATCTGCCTGAAAAAGTAGGTTTTCGATACCAATTAGTCAGCAAAATTCCTTCAACTTTAATTACAGTGGTGTCTAGAAAATGAATAGAGCTATTGGTTTCGATCTCATGTATAAATTTTAAGCGCTGGTAGCCAAGTCTTTCGGAATGTTCGTAAATAACGAAGTTACATCTAACGAGAATAAGACCTGATTATCATTAATCTTAGAAGCTGGTCATGGACGACCTAGAAACTCATTGTTTAAATTTATTATATTTTACTTTACCGGTCTACTACAGATATATTGATGATATCTTTGCAATAGCGACGAAATCCGAAATTATTGAATTACTTAATGTTTTTAATGGTTACCAGCGCTTAAAATTTATACATGAGATCGAAACATATAGCTCTATTCATTTTCTAGACACCACTGTAATTAAGGTTGAAGAAATTTTGCTGACTAATTGATATCGAAAACTTACTTTTTCAGGCAGATATCTGAATTTTTATTCGAGCCCTCCACTTAAATATAAGATCAATACCATAAAAGGTTTAGTAGACCGTGCTTTTTTGCTCTCTGACGATCGCTATCATGATAATAATATTAAAATAATAACCGATATCTTGGTCAACAATTTCTTCCCAAAACCTTTTATAGAGTCATATATTTGTAAGAGAATTAAAACTTTAAAATTTCGTAAGGAATCTACCCACAATACTGACATTTGTTATAAAAAGTTCGACACTTCATCTGTTTTGCCTTTACCTTACATAAAAAACCTAAGCGAAAATTTAAATATCGCGCTTAATAAATGCGGCCTCGAATTAATATATACGATTCCAAAAAGACTTAATAATTTAATTAAGAAAGGTAAAGACAAAATTGATGCTAATCACAAAACTGATGTCGTATATATGATTGAATGTAATGATTGTGATGCGACATATACTGGTCAAACGAAAAGACAACTTGCTACACGTGTAAATGAACATTGCAGAGACATTAAAAAACATCCCAGTAACCACAGCGTAATTAACAACCACCCAGCCAGAAATGATTGGTCGAATCGACATCGATATGCGGGTTCGAAATGGGATCGAAATTGACATCGACATCGATCTCTTTTTATCTCTCATGTCGATCTCCTGTCGACTCGAACTGCGTAATCGACGTCTAGTCGACGTCTAATCGACGTCAAGTCGATTTCTATCGGGCCAGATAAATATTGCAGGAAATGATAATAAATTTAATATATATATATATAATCAGATAAATTCAGTGTTTATTTTAAAACAATAAAAATATTATCTTTTTATTAGTCTTACATCTAACATCACAATTGGTTTAATCACTACCCAACCAGAAATGATTGATCGAATCGACGATCGAAATTTGTAATCGATTCGACTTAAAATAGGCTTAAATTTCGACCAGTCATCGACAAGTCTGACGTTTATCTGTTCGATTTTTCAAAAATCAATTTAATATCTGAATTCCCCTGTACGGGAATCGTATCAGAAATTAAACTGATAGAAATAATTACATATGTTATTAACCGCATTTTATAGGCCATATATACGCTCATGAC
Source organism: Lasius fuliginosus (assembly GCA_949152495.1). Classification (NCBI taxonomy): domain Eukaryota; kingdom Metazoa; phylum Arthropoda; class Insecta; order Hymenoptera; family Formicidae; genus Lasius; species Lasius fuliginosus. Next base: position 821,735 of record OX424447.1, on the reverse strand, counting down.
AAGAACTCGAATACGGGTATAGAAAATGAATAATGCACCGCGTAGCGGTAAGCGAATAAACTACTATTTTAATAATAGTAAATAAAGTATATACTGTGCTTTCCAGCTTTGTGTTTTGATGTAAAATTGACTGAAAGACAATAGAAATCTTATAGAAATATTCGCAATTGCTCAATTAATATAAAAACAATTTTTATAATGAAGTCGAAAATGACAAATATATCGACTAGTATTCGATCATCAACCATTCATCGACGAATCGACGTCAATTCGACCAATCATTTCTGGTTGGGTAATTTTAGACAAAATTTGCGGCTTTTGAACACAGGTAATAGAAAGAAGCAACTCTTAATGCCAAAACAATTTGATCGAAATCGGCTGATTTTCGATGTCAATTTCGATGTCGATGAATTTTCGGTGAATCGACGTTGAATCGACGTCAATTCGACATCAGCCTTCTCACTGGGCATCGGTCCACATACAGACATGATTTTAATTGGAAGGAACCAAAAATTTTGCACTGTGAAAAACATAGAAAGAAAAGAGAGATTGCTGAGATGTTTTTTATAAAAAAATTTAACAACAATATTAAACTTCAAAAAGACACAGACAATTTAAATCCGATATATGACACGTTAATACACAGAGTATGATTGCTTGTTGTTTTTTGTGAAGTTTTTTGTGAAGTTTGTTTTTTGTAAAGTTCGTTCCTGTGTCTTTGTAATGTTTATGTTTTTTGGACGCGAGACATGGTAATTTTACATACTTGTCTTCTGTTTCGACATTAGTCATATCACGGCTTTCACTTTGACAGCTTGAAAGGTAACGTTCTTATAAGTACCCTGTACAGGGTGTGGAAAAATTATTGGTCAAGCTTTTGCCAGTCGATTCTACTCGTCAAGATCGCCAACATTGCATCATAAACATGGTGCCGCAAAATTAACTTTCAAGGTCATTTTCAATGTCAAATTTTTTATTGGCTTAGTCGATTCTACTCGTCGAGCTGAACATAAGTCTCAAAGGGACCATATGCCGGAAATCAATATTTCATAGAGAAATCTTCGTTTCAACTTTTTAGAAGCCAAAAAATTTCGTAAAATTAATTGTCATGGGTGTAAAATCTGCTTAATCTACTCTTAACGCTACCCAGGAACAACGAAATGGGCGTGGTAGATTTTTGTTCCCTTCGGGGTATCTTGGTACCCAGTAACATTTCAACGGCTGTTGGTTCCTTAAAGCAACGGTCATTTGCCTCGGAGATGAATAATATATCGCTCCATAAGACATTCGTTACTTGTGCTTAAGAAGCTTTCCATCCATATCCAGACCTTTTTCGTGATTATTAGAAGACCGCCGCTGATCTTGAATCAATTTTCAGTGTAAAATTAAAAAAAATTGTTTTAATTTTTTACCAAATTTTTTCTAAGAATAACATTGCTGTAGCATGCCTCGACGTGGTGGCCGTGATCGAGCGCATCGGGATGGGCGTGACCAACGTCTAATGCTTCGAACAATTGATCGTGTTCATGGTAATTACACACGAGCACGAGCTCTTTATGCTAGTTGGTTGCGATGCCAAGCTAATGGCAGACCATTACGTCCAGGGTCCGTGCCTGATCGTCGAGAATTTTAACGACTCGATGAACGATTCCATGATCAGGAACAAATGAATTTTGCAGGTGCTGGCCACCGTAGGGCAGGTCGTCCTCGTGTGTCTTTGAGAATTGAGGAACGTGTGATTGCTCTAGCTCGAACTTATCCTGTCATGGGATCACGACGCATAGGCGCGCGAGTAGGGGTTGATCATAAAACAGTCTTGCGCATTCTCCGTGAGGAAGACCTACGACCCTACAAAGTGCAGGTAGTGCATGAGTTACGACCTGGTGATCGCACAGCTCGTCTTCGTTTTTGTCGGTGGATACTTCGCAAGATCCGAAGAAATCGGCACTTTCTGAAAAATATAGTGTTCACTGATGAATCCAGTTTTTCCAGCACTTCCATTTTGAACCGGCAAAATGTTCGCATCTGGCGCAGACGCGATTCACACGCAATGGTCCAAAGAGTTCAGCAGGGCCGTTTTTCAGTCAGTGTTTGGGCAGGGATACTCGGGAATGATTATATTTCTCCTGTGTTTCTCTCAAACCGATTGTCAAGCGTTGAGTATTTGCGGTTTCTACGTCATACTCTCCTGAATCGACTGCGACGTATGGTTCCGAGGAATGCCCGTAATCGAATTTTTTTATGCATGACGGTGCTCCACCGCATTTCGGCAGGCAAGTCCGCGCTTTTTTAAAACGAGCTTTTGGAACTCGATGGATCGGTCGTAATCCTGCGCCACACTTATGGCCCGCCCGTTCACCTGACCTGAACCCTCTGGACTTTTATTTCTGGGGAGCTCTGAAAGCCATTGTTTATGGGTCAGGCAGGGCTTTAAGGACGGCTCAGGATTTACGAGATCGCATTGAAGAGGCGGTTGCTACTTTAGCACGAAATCGAGCTGTGCTCCGTAGAGTGCGAGATAATTTGGTGGAGAGACTCCAAGCTTGCATTGATAACGGTGGTGGTTACGTTGAAGCTGGCATACAAGCACAACTGCTCAGAGCTATTGGGGCCGATGGGTCAGTTCTGTTTGTTCGTAGGCAGCGTCGACGATGATAAAGTGAGAGGCAAGGGGAACTCACAATAATCAAGTCACCCCGAAGTGAGAGGCGAGGGGAACTCACAATAATCGAGTCACCCCGAAGTGAGAGGCGAGCGGAACTCACAATAATAGAGTCACCCCGAAGTGAGAGGCGAGGGAAACTCACTATAATCAAGTCACCCCGAAGTGAGAGGCGAGAGGAACTCACAATAATCAAGTCACCTCGAAGGGAACAGAAATCTATCACGTCCACGTCGTTGTTCCTGGGTAGCGCTAAGAGTAGATTAAGCAGATTTTTGACCTTGAAAACGAATTTTTCAGGGTCATTTATGGGGGGTGATTTTCGCTAATCATGATCAGGATATTCGGAACATGATTTTAAGAACTTTATAAGCATCAGATTTATTTTCTGACTTCATAAAAATCGATTTTTTGGAAATTTCAGGCAAAAAAACTTCAAACGAAGATTTCTCTATGAAATATTGATTTCCGGCATATGGTCCCTTTGAGACTTTTGTTCAGCTCGACGAGTAGAATCGACTAAGCCAATAAAAAAATTTGACATTGAAAATGACCTTGAAAGTTAATTTTGCGGCACCATGTTTATGATGCAATGTTGGCGATCTCGACGAGTAGAATCGACTGGTAAAAGCTTGACCAATAATTTTTCCCCATACATTACATCCAAAATTGCGGTTCGTTTCTCATTGTTAATATACGATTTTTCATTAATTTTTATAGCAACACTTGATAAGGGCCCGTACCCAAGGGCCGAAACGTCATGTAGAAATTTTTGTATTGGCCAGTCAGGTCGCTTCTTAATAAATTTTATATTTATATATTATAGTATTTGATTGATTATAAACAACATTACAGCACGGTGTCTAATATAAATAATATAATCAGTGAGGTTGAGAGAGAGAGAGAGAGAGAGAGAGAGAGAGAGAGAGAGAGAGAGAGAGAGAGAGATTCAAACTTATCAAAATAATGCAGAATGCATCCGAACAGGTACATTTGAAACATGTCAAATAATTATTAAAAATAATGGAGAAAAAATGCTTTTTCATATTCTACATTCCAATAAAGGACAAAGAAGAAAAAGAAGTGATTCTACAAGTGCAATAGAAAAATTGGCCTGTGCTATATGCAAAGAAGATAAAATAGTTCTTCCTCCGCCACCAGAACCTAACGAAATGGATTCTTTTTTAAGTTTAGTAGGATTTAGATTACAGAAAATGACATCAAAAACTAGGTTTGAAATAATGCAAAAAATATTACAGTTAACATACGAAATAATTATTCGAGAAAACATTGAATAACTTAATGAATATTTTATATAAAAGCGACATATAGATATTCTTTATATAAAAACGACAAGATATTCTTTTCCTTCGAAAAAGCATATTTTCTTTTAACATTTATTAAAATTAATATTTTTTAGATTTTTAATTAAAATGTTTTATTTGCATTAAATGTTTTTATTTGCATTATATCATTTCTTGAATAACTATAAGATATAATTATCAAATTTGAATTTACATAACGTGCATTACTTGAGTATAAGAATATTTTATTTTATATTAATGTTTATTATTAAATAATATATTTAAGCGTTTAGTAATCTTTAAAATGTTTAAATAAATATTTAAATTTTCCTAAATAAAATAAGTTAAATAACTGATTATCAGAGGTTTTATTTTATCCTTACTTAATGTTAACATTTTTCTTAATATTTATCACTTAATTTTATTCCTACTTAATATTTACATTTTTCTTAATATTTATTACAATAATTATTAATTTTTAAATTTTTCTTCAGAAAATTTAGTGTTATAATAAAAAAGTTTATATACTAAGTATTAATAAAAAAGTTTATAGTGTAAAAATAAACAACGTAAAAAACTTTTGGCAGCAGTTCTAATAAATGAATTAACGTTACAATTATGGACGTTACAATGGGGGTCCGTTCCGAGTTGCGCATGAAACGCATAGACTGCATTACTGTTGCGCAGCGCTTTGAAATCGTTCCGTTTTGTCAATGCGCATGAAGCGCTTTAGTTATTCGGAACGGTTACCTGCGCAATGCGAATTAAAAATGGACGCCGTGCAAAACGTCAACAAACGAATTGTAATTGTTAAAATGATTAATATTGGTTTGCTTTATATGGAAGTACCAGTAAAGTTATTCAAGTACTAGAGGACTTGATAAGTACGCAAAAATAGGGTCACAAAGGACACGCGGAAGAACGCGTTTAAACACGTCCGTTCACGTTCACGAATCACGAACGACAACGGATTTTCGTTCCGAATTACGCAAGAAGCGCATAGACTGCATAAACGCATCAGACGCATCAACTGCCTCAAGTCGAAATAGAAGCAGTCAATGCGCTGGAAGGAGTGCTAAGAATTCAGTACGATGGGAGCGTCCCGTTTGACCACGTTGCTTTTGACCACAGCCAATTATATTGACCGGTATATAAGGTTTCTTACTAAGTCTACCTATCAGAGGGTTCTGTGGTCAAAAGCAACGTGGTCAATCGAATCCCACTCCAGTACGATTAGTACAATCTAGGGAATTCTCTTGTCAGCGCTACCAAAGCGCTTCCAATGCGCGCATTGGTTAAATCGGAACGACTTTCTATGCAGTCTACGCACTTCATGCGTAACTCAGAACGGATCCTATGTGACCTCCGTTCGGACACGTAACGATTGGACACGCACTATTGAACACGTTTTATTGGACAGTGCTCGATTGGACACCGCTCGATTGGAAACCGCACGATTGGACACTGCACGATTGGACACGCACATTGCACGATTGGATACCGCACGATTGGACACTGCACAATTGGACACCGCACAATCTGTCATACCGACAACATGCAGCGACACGAGTAAGCTCTGTGGTCACATGCGCATTCGTTTTCGTTAAAGTGCACGAAATTTAAACGCAACAAATGTGAAAATTATAAACCCATGTGGAATCCTAGTTTGCGTTGCAAAGTACACGCATAGACTGCACCCCCCACCCCCTGCCCTCTTTACAAACCCATGTGGAATTCTACTTTGTACTTTACAATACAAGCGGTGTCCAATCCTGCGATGTCAATCGTGCGGTGTCCAATCGTGCCGTGTCCAATCGTGCAATGTACGTGTCCAATCGTGCAATATGCGTGTCCAATCGTGCAATGTGCGTGTCCAATCGTGCAGTGTCCAATCGTGCGGTTTCCAATTGAGCGGTGTCCAATCGAGCAGTATCCAATAAAACGTGTCCAATAGTGCGTGTCCAATCAAGCGGTGTCCAATCGTTACGTGTCTAAACGGGATACGCTCCGTTACAATTATGGATTTTATCCACGCAATCTTTCCTGTACAAAATACAAAAAATTATAATTGAACATTATTAAATTTCCATGGTACAGCTCCTTCAGTATTGAAAAAATTGCAAAGTTCTCACGAATTTTGATTGCGTTTTGCGTATTATTATTATTATTACCCAATGTATTAATATCTCTTAACGCACTGTTTTCGATATCTTCTCTCCAAGAGCCAGGAACAAACCTATCAAGTCTATCTTGATCAACAAGTGTTTTATCAATATATTGGTTTACTCCGATATTTTGTTTACAAAGCCAGTTGTGCAGACATACAATAGTTTGTATAATTTTCAATGATTTTTCTAGTGTACAAATAATTGGTCGTTTCAAAATTCTCCATCGGCTAACCAAAATACCAAAAGTATTTTCGATCGTTCTTCTGGCTCGGCTAAGACGGTAATTAAAATTGTTCGTTCTTGATTTAAACCGCTTCTTCCAGGATACGGTCGAAGTAAGTATTCTGTTAACTGAAATGCTTTGTTCCCTACAAGCACATAAGGTAAAGGTGGCCCATCCACTATAAGAGATTCTGATTTTGGCAAATTCATTTCGCGATTGTTGAATTTGTGACCTATTATAGAATCTCTAAAAATTCTACCGTCACTGCGTCAACCATAACCTCCAATGTCAACAAAGGTGAAAATATAATCTGCAATGCAAATTCCAAGCAATACAATGCTATGGATATGTTTATAATTAAAATATGCAGAACCTGCATTATTTGGGCACTGAAAAAATTTTCAAATATTTTTAATTTATCCTTATACAAACACACACACACATATATATACAGGGTGTCTCAGACCATCCGTACCAGCCGAATATCTCGAAAACTGAGCGAGATAGGCAAAAATGTTTCAGACAAAAGTTATAGGGTTTCAAGTAACGCATTACGTAGCAGTATCAGTACGACCTTGAATAGCACCGTCAAGGTCACATAAAAATCACTTTGAACTTTTTAAATGGAACTCCTTATTTTTCATTACATATTCTTGTAGCTTACCTCGAGAGCTTTCCAAAACACTATAATTAAGTTATTTTTTATTAAATACTTTTCGAGTTATAAGGCTTGAAGTTTACAGTATTTTGACATAAAATACAAAATATCGTGTAAAACATTCAGTTTTCGGTAATCTTACCTTAATACTTTTATGCATAGAATAATAAAACCAATCAATTAGTTTAAAGAAAACACATAATTGCTTTCAAAAAAAGTATGCAGCTGCATGTTGCAAATTACATACTTTTTCTTAACAGCAACTATGTGTTTTTTTATACCAATTAATTGATCTTATTATTCTATGCATAAAAGTATTAAGGTAAGATTACCGAAAACTGAATGTTTTACACGATATTTTGTATTTTATGTCAAAATACTGTAAATTTCAAGCCTTGTAACTCGAAAAGTACTTAATGAAAAATAACTTAATTATAGTGTTTTGGAAAGCTCTCGAGGTAAGCTACAAGAATGTGTAATGAAAAAGAGGGGTTTCATTTAAGAAAACATCGATGGCATTGACTTGACCTTCAATAGGTCACTCAAGGTCAAGTACATATTTTCATCATCTGTCCCCCTTCAAGTCCTACAACTTTTGTCTGAAACATTTTTCCGTATCTTCCATATTTTTCGAGATATTTGCGTGAGGAGATTAAAATGGGACACCCTGTATATATATATATATATATGTATATGTATATGTTTTTGCATATGTATAATATACCTGAAGAAGAACATGTTTCCCATCAATTGCTCCAATACAATGGTTAAATTCCATTTTGTCTCGAAGTCACGCAATATTTAGCCAATTGTCTTCATTCAAACAAGAGGGAAATACTTCCTTCTGCAGACAATTCCAAATAGTATTACATGTCTCTTCGATGATATTACTCACAGTTGTTAATCCAACAAGGTATTGAAATGAAATAAATGTCATCGAATCACCAGAAGCTAGAAATCTAATCAATATAAAAAATTTGAGTTTGATATTTATAGAAAAAATATTTATGTGTAGATATATAGATAAATATAAAAAGTGTATAACAAAATCAATTCTATAAATTAACTTTAGTGTCAGACATAATCGTTCTGCTGCAGATATAGACTCCCGAATCACTCTCTGCTTCATAATAAATGGTGCTATTAAATTCAGTAACTCTTCAAATTGTGTAGAAGTCATGCGAAAATAATTCCTGAATCGTGCTTCTTCCAAAATAATGACAGGAAAGATTGCGTGGTAAAATCCATGATTGTATCGTTCTATGAATATTGGATTTACCCAATAACGTTTCCTACGATAATTTCTTTTTTCTTGTTTTTGTAATTCGTTTATCAAAACTGCTGCTAAAAGTTTCTTTCGTTGCTGATTTTGTTCTGCTAATTTTTTTGTACACTCGCTTAACCACATGTAATATTTCTTTCTGAATGATATAATTCAGATATGGTTGTTACATATGGCACTGACGCTATAAATTTGATGCTAAACTCTTTTCATGCGTTTTTCACAATGTAGCGTGAACTTTAATCACGTGACCTACTTTGACGCTAAAAATGAGCGTCGAGCGTCAGCATGAAAAGAGTCTTTTGTGTGGGTGGGAAAGTGTATGCGTGGACGCAGTGGGTTCCGCCTCCTCCCCCCTACCGGGGGGGGGGTTCCACTTCCGAAAGATATAACCTAACCCAAACTTTTCTGATTTAAAACTAAAATTTGGTTTGAATAGGGAGGGGGGGCGGAACCTATTGCGTCCACGCATACACTTTCCCACCCACACAGAAAAATAGATTTGGGTTAGGTTGTGACCGGATAATAGTCAACGAGAGTTTACGGTTTTATAATTTAATAGGTTCTCCTACCTTTCAAATACGGTCGCCAGACTGTTCAACCGCCAACAGTCAAGGTTCTCTTTGTTATCTTTGTCCCGACGACGTCCTTTGTGATGAGACGCGCCTTTGTTCATCAGATGCCTTCTGTTTCCCGACACCTTCTTTGTTCCGGCAGTGGCCTTTGTCCTTGTACACGCCTTTGTCCTCCGTTATGTCTTTATTCCCTGGCTTAGCCTTTGTTTCGGCTCCGTCCGTTGTTTCGAGTCAAGTCTTTGTTACCACTAAGTCACGCCCCTTTTCTTTGTCCCGGATCACGTAACGATCGGAAGATTTGTAGCCACGCCCCCTGATCCTTTGTTACGAGATCGCGCGACTAACGGTCGCTGAGACCACGCCCCCTTTCTTTGTTTCACGGCACTTTACTGCGTCACACGTAGGATGACGCAATAACGGTCGCGCATGTCACGACACGTTTTTTCTCGCGTTTTTCCCCTTCCGCTTAATTCCCTGTTAATTATCACTATCCTTGTTTGTTTCAGAGTCACGGATCGTCGTCCCCGTTCACCAGGAGTCACCGGACATTCGAAAGAACAGGAATTTATAAGGAATTTGGTTCACACGGACAGGTAAGTGAACACACTTTTTATAGAAAAATATAAAAGGTAATTAATATATTTTATCTTCATTAATTAATGAAATCACAGTGGTTTGGGCTAACACGCACCAGGATACCGTCCCGGACATCGGTATATCACATACGCACGTCAACGCACGTTCACGCTCTTCGACGCGCTCAAGAATACAAGATAAATTACCGGAAATAATTAATTAAACGTTAAAATACGCTTTTGCGTAATTACGCACTTTGCGAAATAATCACGCTCGGAACACGACTGACTGCTCGAACGAGAGCCTTTGGCGAAAGCTCGAAGGAAAAAGCCTCTCTCCATGCACGCACGCCCCTTATATACCATTCCATCCCCACTCCTTCACTCTGCGTCGATCGGCGGTTCGACGCATGCGCACTCGCTCATTCATACTCTCTTTGTTCGTCGAAACAAAGAAATCGATATACAAAGGCATGCGAAACAATAAAGAAATAAAATAAGCATATAATGCGCGTTCAACGCGGCAACAAAACAGTACGAGTATGCCTCGTTTACAATACATAAATAAAATCCATTTAATCGCACGCCTCAGACAAAGGCGTGCGCCAACACAAGAACACACTCAACAAAGGAACTCATTCAAAGTAAACCTGCGCGTTTCTTGCGCTAAGACTAACTAACTTAACGATAGCACACATTATTCACATTGCGTGTGATAAATAAATAAATACATAAATAAACCATTGCGCTATTTTCGCTTCAAACAAGAAAAAATAATCTTGCGACTAACAAAGACCGTCACAAGACAAAGAAAAAAAATCTTATAAACTAAACAGAATAACATTACGACTAACAAGGTCCGTCGCTGGACAAAGAAATGTTCTTATAAACAACAGAACAAAGAAAATGATATCGCGATTAACAAGATCTGTCGCTAGACAAAGAAAATTCTTATTCTTATACTTTTTGGTTACTCGCCGGTACAGCCTCCTCCCGCGAGTCGGTTGTCCGCTCTTTCGCAGACTCCTCCGGTCGTTTCTCCGGCAGGATCGCCGCTTCACCGCTTTCCAGGTTCCCCGGATCCTCTTTCGGTTCCTCGATCATCGGAACCGTCTCCTGGGTCAGCTTCATCTCTCCGCCTTCCATATCCTTGACCCTGTAGAAGAGGGTGGTGAGGTTAGCCGAAGCCTCCGGCTTCAAGGTTAGGTTACATTTTTCGGAAGTGTAGCCCTCCCTAAGGGGGGGGGGTGGAATCCACTGCGTCCACGCATACACTTTGAAATAATTCACAAAAATAAATAATTCTTAATGAAAAAAGTGGTCTTTTTAAATCAAATTGCTCAAAGGGAATGTAGCTTTATTCATAATGTCTGGTCAATTTAATAAATTAATTAATATTTATCAGGCTGCGCGGCCGTTTTAGTCATTATTCATAATGCCCAGACATTATAAATAATGACCTATTAGTTACTTGGCCCATAACAATAATACGTTACTTGGCCCATAACAATAACTACGTTACTTGTTTAGTTATTTATCTACAAGTTGAATTTTTATCCCATGAATAGAATTGAGATGAATAGCTATTTACTTTATAAAAAATAATTGCTCCCAACAAGTTATTATATTTCATGATTTTATAAAGGCATACCGCATATTTTCTTAAATCTATGTCGAAGTATTTAATATTAATTAAATTTTAAGCTCGCAAAAGATTAGAGTTCGCGCGCAGGTCTATTCTATAAGTTAACCGCTAGTTAGTTCTCGAGCGTTACACACATAGACATAAGATAGACCCAGCATGCCATACATTTCCTTAGGATATAAGTTGGGTTTGGCAGAACGGAGAGAGAGGCAAAACATCGGTGAATCTGTGTCTTTTTCTGCGCGCGCATTAGTGACAGCAATGGCCGGCAACAACCTAAAAGTATCGTCGGATACTTATTATGAAGTCAATATTAATCAATGTTTAATAAATGCAATATGCTTTTGGTTGCCCACGGACAACTATGCTTATGCATATATTTTTTAAAATTAGAATCTGTGTAGTCTACGTCAATAGCTGTCAAAAGACGACTGCGCAGATAAAGAGAGAAAATTCCCCTATGTTTTGCCTCTTTCTTCGTTCTGCCAAGGACATGCATGCTGAGTCTATCTTATATGTCTATGGTTTTACGCGCACGATTCGTGTTTAGGGACGGCGCCTGATTGGTCGCGTCCTTTGACTATATATCTATGGATAGAGTCCTAGATAATCAGAGATACGACACTCACGGCCGATATGGTTCGATATATCGAAAGCTGACATTTTGTTTCCAATATGGGTAAAAATATTAATAAAAATTTTCATCCCCTTCGAGTTTCCGGTGCTTCTTTTTATATACATTTGCACAGCCAAATACACAGCACTTTATTCTGCACAAAAAAATATATTCTAAAGAAAGATACACAAATTCAATACTAGCTTTCAAGAAAAGGTTACGTTAGATTAAGTTCGATACTAAATATTTACACAAATAGGAATAATTACACCATAATAATAGCTTTATATTGCACTTTGTATTGCACAATAAATTATAAATTTTCTCTATGTTTACGGTTACAATTTATCGTATATTAGATACAGTAAGGAAACACAATGGCGCGCTGTGACCACGTGATTCGTGATTTAGACAGCCAATCAGGCCATGCCCCTCAATGTCGCATCTCTAATTATCTAGGACTCTACCTATGGACTGCTAACGACCCCCCTTTGACCCCCCATTTCCCATAAAGGCCGCGATCCAAGATCTCAGCGCCCCCAGGTATTAAATGGCCACGCCAAGAACTAATAATCACATATTCTGACTGTGAATTATTTGCAAGTAAGAGAAAAATTTGAAGTAAGTGAGAAAAAGTGCTATAAATGAAATAAAAAATGGTTCGTTATTGTTCATTATTAAAATTTAAATTGATTTAAAAATTTAATATGAAAAGAGCAACAAGTTTTCTATTTAAAGAGAAAGGAAATCAAAATGTAATGCAATAAAATATACTTGACAATAAAAAAAATTAAGAAAATAAAAAACGCAATCTTACATAAAAGAATATAAATAATTTTTATTATAATTTACAATTATTGTCCTTTAAATAATATTATTTTTGTAAAGACTTTTCTAACATACGTCAAATGTGATTTTCGCGTGAATTCTTTTTCGAAGTAATAGAATTTTATTTTTAAATGCAATTCTATTATTGTTTTTATTAACTCATACTTGTGATTGCCCATCAAGTCATTGTCCATTACGTGCACATTAAAATTGTTAAAAAGTTTATTAAGATTTATATTTCTTATCACATTTACACTAATTTTTTGAAACGCGTTTTATTTTCAATTTATTTTCTATAAATATTAAATAGTTTTTCTGTTACACTAGTTATAGCATACGTGTCTTGTCTCAGATAACGTAAATTTCCAAGACTTTTTAGATTCACGAAAAGTAATTTAGCCTCTTTTGACTCATTCACGAGTTGGATGCATGTGTCTCAAGTAAGTTTCTGTAGCACGCGCATTTCAACAAAACCAAAGATGTAAAGCACGGCGTGGTGTACTGTTGAATTCACAAATTCACTCACTTCAAATTCTTCTCTTGCAAATAATTCACAGTCAGAACTCAGAGGGTGCGTTCGGGGAGCTCGCTATCGCGCTATCAACGCTAACGCTACTAGCTCTGTTCATGGAGCCAAGATAGCGCTAGTGAATGCGAGCTCCGTGAACAGCAATAGCGTAGCGTGGGAGCGTGTGCGTCTGCTAATCATTAAATAATAAATAATATTAAAATAATATTAAATATTATTTAATTAATAATGAATTAAAATCTCTCTCTCTCATGTACACGGACATAATCTTTTATAAAAGATAAATAAAAAATTATATTTACTTATATATTTATTATATTTATTATTATATTTTTTAAATTTTATAATACAGAATTATTATTTTTAATAATGTTAAATGATTATTTTTACAAAATTCATTATTAATATTTATAGCTAACGAGCAAAAACTTCACAGTAAAACTGAAGTTAATGAGCAGATGCACAATTCACAGAATTCACTGCCGCTACCGCTGTTCGCAGAGCTCGCAAACGCTAACGCTACCAATGCACTACCTCGGAGGGAACAACATTGATAGCGCGTAGTTATGACGTAAATGCTACCATTAGTGACGTCATGATAGCGTTTGCTAGCGCTACCATCTAGCTCCGCGAACAGTCCATAGCGCTGAATAGCGCTAATAGCGTCTCCCCGAACGCACCCAGAACATGTGATTATTAGTTCTTTGCTTGGCCATTTGGTACCTGGGGGCGCTGAGATATTGGATCGCAAAATGGCTGCCCATTAGCAGTCCATAGGTATACAGGGTGTCAGATAATTATTGACAAACCCGAAGTGTGAAGGTAGATTGGCTCAAACTGAGAAGAAAAGTCCTGTACCATTTTGTTAAATTTGCAATAGTTATTGCGTTATTAATTAAAGTATCTGAACCAATGAGCGCGTGGAAAGCGGTAGGCCGACATCGGTAGGCATGTGTCACGTCTGGAGTGACAATTCTTTCTTCCACTATACCTAAGTTAGCAAAAGAAAAGGATGCTCTCTATTTTATTGGGCAACCTGCCTGCACCGGTTATACCCTAGGGACGCCGAGAGCTAGGACCTGACTTGTAGATGTAGGGAAAATGGGGTGTGGAGACACAGAATAGTAATTTATTATTTACTAGGGATTCACTAGGATTATTTTACGTATGTAAATACTGTGACCGTGATTATCTTCGGAGATAATTCTAGATATAATTAGTTAAAGGGTCGTTGGTAATGACTACCGGCACACCTTCGGCGCGATGTATGTAAACCGAACGGTAATTGAGACGAAACAATTATATAATAAGTTGGGCGCCAGGCGCGAAAATTCGCGCCGTCGAAAACGAACTTTACGAAAATCAATAATCTTAAATCAGTCGTACATCGCGACGGACAAAACGCGGCTATTCAGTCAACGGAATTGGTAGAGGGGGTGATTCTTGCGGACAGGACGGGAGAGAATCGAGATAGGCACCAATAAATTGCACAGAGAGATTACTGTAATAGAATATAATGTAGCCAATCGTAGGTGAGAGAATAATTATAAGAGAACTGATAATGACAGAGAAAATATTACTATAGAAAAGAAATATTGACAAAAAGAATGCTTGAATTGAAAAAAATAGAAGAAAATATAAAGAAAAAGTATAATCTAAAAGAAATAATAATAATAGATACAGTTCGTGATATTATGGCCAGCTGTTTGTCGGCCGAAAGGCTTCTCGCGACCGAGCGCAAGAGTATCGGGTTTCACGCGCGAGCCGAAAGTCAATTCTTCGGCGAAGAATTTTACCGCGGCACGAGGCTTATCCGGGCCTCGACAGCGAGGAAAATTCCTTCGTAAGCCGACAATTAACTTGCGCTCGCCCGCGTGGAATTGCCGAATTCTCACAAAGTCAAACAAGAGATAATAGGCGCTTAGAGCAGCCGTATACGCCGCGACAATAATATTTGTCGATATATTCAATCAATATCGCGGTACGACTCGTATTACTGATCGGAATTCTACGCTGAATGACTTGCCTTTAAGGCAGCGACGAACGTTTCAATCTAATAACGCGAAAAATAACAATATCCCGAATTTACACAATAATTCGGAAGCGACGAAATAAGATACTAACTTTTACGCGACACCTAAACTTCCGTTACTGTACGATACGAAACGAACACACGATTTTACAGACGCGTAATATACAGGGCGGTTACGTGTACGAGCTCGCTAATACCAAAGATCACACACGATAGCGAAAAAGAACAATTAAATATTTAACAAGACGCAAAATATTGACTGTCGGCGGCAAATGATCTCGGGAGAGAGAGTACTCACGCGGATCCGTCGGCTCGGATGAGTCGTCTCGCCGATCTACTGCGCAATTACTCGAAATAATTACAATCTTATAAAATAACGATACGAAAACCTTACTTGCGACAACGATGACTCAGGGGCGCGACTCATCCGAACCTTACTCGCAATTTGGCAGCTTTACAAGTAGTCGACGTCCGTCTCACCGGTATGGACTCTCGAACTTCCTTATAATCGCTTCTCGATAAGAGGGCCTCCGCTCGATCCGTTGGTCCGCCGAACAGTGACGAACGGAAGGCCCGCAGGAGACACGCCGGCACATTAATATGTAATAAGGCCACGTGCGGCGCTCCCGAATTACGCAGGGCTGTGGCGCGGCCTTGCGGGTCCTTGCGGCCTTCGCACTTCTAATCCCGGGCCCCCGTCTTCCTTCGCTCGCTTCTTATTAATCTCAGGCCTCGGGAAGCACTAATTGCGGCAGCGTATGGTTGTATCCGGCCCTCCTGTTTCTTTATTAATCGGATGTACTTGCGATCGATTTCCTCTTCGATCGCGCTTCATCTTGCCAAGAAATTCGGGCCCGCGCTTCGGATACAGTGCCGTAGCTCCTCCTCAGGGCTCTCGCGCTCCTTGCGCTTGAGTAGCCTTCCCTTCGATTGCTTCCTTCGTGCCTGTGAAGCGTAATTATTAAACACAACGGGCGGCAGCTTCGATTCGTTTGTTAATTGCAGTAATTCAGATTATTATCCAGTTATTCTTACCGGGCGTGCTCTCCTCTTCGGTGCTGGCCTCCCTTCGTCCTCGACGTTAACGTTGTTCTTCTGGTCGCTCGCCGAATGAGATCCCGTCGACCGCCTAATTGCCACCGTCATTACGCTAATTTTTGCCAAATACAAAACGCCAAGAAAAAATATACGACAACCGCGGGATCGCGTCCGATCCCGCGCTCAGACCGCGCTCTCTCTCCCTAAATCGAGAGAGCGGAGGCCCGCGCGACCAATCCCGGCCGGGCTTCTCAGCCCTTGTGACGGACGTGCAAAACGTCACGTCACAACTCCCCCTTCCCAGAGGAGGACCGAGGAGGTCTTTATTAACGACAGACGTCGTTAGCTACCAAGGTACAAGCCTCTCGATCCTTCTAGAATCAGTCATCTTTATTAGTGCAAGTTTTACTTACTTTTCTCGGTAACGGTTTTAGCCTACTCTCTCCGGAACTTCGCCGCTGTATATATTACTTTAAGCAGGAACACGAGTATGCAACATGCAGACAAAATCGCCGTCATAGCCGAGGATCTCTTCGTTATATGGAGGCTAGGAAGGCATGGTTAGGTGGAATGAAATGTTACTCGGAACTTGTGTGTGGTCCTCAATCCTCTTTATTTAATATTAAGCGTCCAGGGTCAGTGGCAGGAGAGGTCCCCAAAAGGCAACGTGTTTTAAGAGAAGGGTAAGTCCCTCCTCCCCAGGTGGCCTTGTTTCGGACGGTAGGGCAAGTCCTCATTGTTACCCCGCGCCGGCCGCAACCGTAACAATACGGATTGTCTCTCGGGTGGGGGCAATCCATATACCGGTGATCGGTGGCGCGACAATTCCAGCATACCGTCGATCCCCGGGTCGGCACCAGTGTCGACGACGATCGACTAGCGATCCTTCTGTCGGAGGTTTCCTTCCGGTCTTCTTCCGTGGGCGATCGGCTATGGTTTCCTCGTTCTTCGGGGGAGCCTCGAGCCGACCTGCGGCGTGTGGAGCGAGCTCGTCTCTCGGTTGGTCGCCTGGGCGATCTGAGGGGGCTTGGACTTCGTCTGGCTGTCCGCGATGGGGACCGCCCTCTCGCCAACAATGGTGCGGGTGCCTCTCTCGGCAACGAAGATAGGGGTCCAGGCGGCGTGAACTCCCTTGGCCGGCGCGATACCAGTTCGTCTGGCCGTATCGGCCGGAGGCCTCTACCGCGACCCTTAGGTGTCCCGGCTCCGTCTGTTAGCCCGGAGGGGCCCGCGGCCCAGTCCCAGGTCGTTGTGGTGAGCTCGACCTGGATACCGACCGTTCGTTGAGCCTGAGGAAGGGTTTGGGTCTCCCGTGTTTTATGGTCGGGTGTCGTTTGGGCCTCCATCGTCCGTACGTCGGGCGTTGTCTGGATGCCGATCGTCCTCTGGGTTGGTTCGGTCTGCGAGGCGTTCTCTACGGTGTCCGCCTGATTCTGGCCGAAAACTTCATATAGGGCTTGGTCCACCGACCAGGTCTTTTCGGTCTGGATGGCGCGTTCCCTGGTAGTCGGGAATTCCCTGACCTGGGCCCCCTGCGTTGTGTACCGCTGCCGGCGGTGCCTCTCCAGTAGATCCCCCAGCTCGCTCCAAAACGCAGGGTATTGCTGGTCAACGTCTTGGAATAATCTCGCGTACTGGCCCCTGAAAGCCCGCCAGTCGGCCATTTTTGTAGTCCTCGCGCGGGTGATGGCAAAGGGGAAACTCTTCCCTCCTTTGTATTCGACAGCGATCTAAAAGCGTGGAGGGTAATAGGGTTTGAGATCCTTCACATGCACTTTACCAGCGAAACCGTCATGCAAATCAGTGAGCTCGTACACGACCGAAGACAGAATCTTAGCTACGCGAAAGGGTCCATGGAACTTTGGTGAGAGTTTGGCGGCAATATTCTGCGCCGCCGAGGACAGCACGTGCTGCCTTTTTAACACTAGATCACCGACCCGAAATATGATATCTCTTCTCCGCAAGTTATAATAAGAGGACTGCTTCTGATATGCCTGCTCGAGGTTTTCGGATACCCAATCATGTAAAGACTGTAAATTTTTCATGCGTTCTGACCACTCGGCCGGGTCTCTCGGTTCGATCGCGGCAGCTTCTTCGCATCGCGCACGCAACGGGTTTGAAGATTTCAATTCTCTACCTAGATTCAAAAGCGCCGGAGAGGTACCGATCGAGGAGTGATGAGCGGTATTATACGCAAAACGGAAATCCCTTAAATGCTCATCCCACTCTCGATGGTCTCTCTCCAAGAAGGCAACGATCATCTTTAAAACTCGATTAACCCGCTCCACAGGATTCGCCTGCGGATGATACGGCGGAACGGTAGTGTGACTAATCCCGTGTTCGGTAGCGAACGACTGCACCGTCTTATTGATGAATTCGGTTCCATTATCGGTTAGTAGGAATCGCGGTGTTCCCCATCGCGACAATACGTCTTCTAACGCCTCACAGATCCTTTTACCGTTCGCGGCTCGTAACGCGAAACACTCAATCCACTTCGTGAATAGATCTTGGACTACTAAAATATACGCGAAACCCGATTTACTTTTGGGGAACGGACCCATGATATCGGTAGCAATCACGGTCCACGGCTCCACTACTCGATGACCCATCAGACCGGCAGGTCCGGCCTGCTCCACTTTCGTACGCTGGCAAGTGTCGCATCGCTTAACGTGATCCGCGGTATCTCGAAACATTTTCAGCCAATAGTATCGAACCGCTAGTCTTTGGAACGTTTTCTCGACCCCGAGATGTCCGGCCTGTGGTTCGTTATGCGCCTCTCTCAGAGCCTCTCCCCTCAATTCTTTCGGCAACACTAATTTCCACCGATCCAGATCTTCTACAATTTCCGATATAACCACTTTCGAACTACAAAAATATAATTGCCCGTCCACTATTCGCCAATCCGTAAATCGCCTAACTCTTCCCTCGATATCCGCGACGCGTTTCTTATACCACGCGTCGGTAGTGTTCGCGATAGCTTCGGCCTCTACGGCAGCGATCAGTGGTACTTCGGTATTACTTTCGAACATGCGCGATAAGGCGTCCGGCACGTGATGTAACGCGCCCTTCCGATGGATGATCTCGTAATCATATTCAAGAAGCTCTAACGCCCATCTTGCTAGTCGGCCCGTCGGGTTGCGCAGGTTATGCAGCCACCGTAAGCTGCTGTGATCCGTGACTACGGTGAATTTATAACCTTCTAAATAGGGTCTAAACTTCTTTATTGCCCAGACTACCGCCAGGCATTCCTGTTCCGTAACCGAGTACTTTTTCTCTGGGTCTGACAAGGCCCTACTCGCGAAAGCTACTACGTGCTCTATTTCGTTAACGTTTTGTGTAAGCACGGCTCCTATTCCGACAGAACTCGCGTCAGTTTGTAAAGTAAACGGAACGTTAAAATCCGGACACGACAGCGAAGGCGCGGCAACTAGATGTGAGCGAACCTGCTCGAAAGCATTTTCCTGTTCGCTCGACCATTCCCACCGTTGGTTCTTTTTCAACAAACGCGTCAAAGGTTCGCTGAGCGTCGCGAACTGCGGAATGAATCGACGGTACCAGGAGGACATGCCTAGGAAGCGACGTAATTGTTTGATATTCCGCGGAGCCGGATATTCTAAAATTGGACGCGCCTTGTCAGGATCTACCGTTAATCCTTCCCTTTGGACTATAAACCCGAGATATCGGACCTGAGAACGACAGAACTCGCACTTATCGGGATTGATCGTTAATCCGGCATCGAAAATTTTTCTCAATACGCGATCTAGCCATATTAGGTGTTCGTCAAAAGTAGGCGTGACAATAACAATATCGTCAAGATACGCGAAAGCGTGGGGTTCCATCTCGGGTCCGATCAATTTGTCTAATAGTCGTTGGAATGTCGCGGGGGCTCCCGTTAGTCCGTAGGGCATTCTCGTGAAGTGATATAAGCCTTTCCCGGGTACGCTAAAGGCAGTAATCTCGCGGCTTTCCTTGGCCAGAGGTATTTGAAAATACGCCTGGCTTAAGTCGATCGTAGAGATATACCGGGCTGATCGTAACTTGTCGAGTATGCCGTTGATATTCGGCAGCGGATACGCATCTTTCTTTGACACCCCATTTACTTTACGAAAGTCTAGACAGAAACGATATTTCCTGTTCGGCTTTTTAACCATTACTATCGGGTTGGACCACTCGCTAAACGAGGGCTCGATAATTCCGGCTTTTAACATTTTGTCTACTTCTTCGCGTATGGCCTCCTGTACCTTCGGTGACACGAGATAACACCTTTGCTTAATCGGTCTATTTTGCCCTACGTCGATTATGTGTTCCGTCAGCGAAGTGGTACCGGGGTTTTCGACAGCTTCTGGCAGGCGATCTTTCAAAAATTTTCCTAATTTATTGGTTTCGGACGGCGTTAATTCCGAGAGTCCACAGCATGTTTTCGGAGTCTCGCACGCAGACGATAACGCGTATTTTATGGAGGGGTTGTTCGCGAAATGCCATTCCGCGGCAGCGAAATCCAAAGCGACACCGAACGCACATAAAAAATCCATCCCCACAATACATGAAACAGCTAAACTAGGTAATAAGCACGCGGATATAATACGGCTACGATCCTTCAGTGTGAGCGGCACATCAACCTCCTTCCGCTAGTTGTCCGTTGGCGGTGCGGATCTGTGTGATACGATTTAGGAGGATCGGTAGTTTTAATTGTCGGACGATCTTTATCCCGTCTGTGCCGAATATCGTCCGATTCGATCCGGAGTCAACCAGCGCGCGCAAAGGTTTGCCTTGAATTTTTATCGTAAAATACCGTAAGGGTGGTAATTCCGTAAAATCTAGATCGGCAGCCCTATACGATAGACTCGATATCTCGCGCAAATTATTCGCGGTGCGGGCCTCTCTTTCTGTTATCGGGGTCGCCGGAGCCCGCTCTACCGACTCCCTTACTCGTTTCCCGAGCACACCGGGCACGTTTTCACCGTTACGCTAGCTTTACCGCACCGGTAACAATACATTCTGCGCGATTCGGGGCATTCGCGCGCTATATGACCGGTCTTCTCGCAGTTCCAACATTTAACACTTCGGCTGGAAGTGGGCGCATTGGCGGCAGTCGAGGACGCGGTATCCACGGGCGCGGTTTGCGCGGGCGCGGTAGCTACAGGGTTGGTCCGATTTTCGTTTGAGCCCTTTCGAGATCGTTTACCGTTCCCCCTCGCGTTTGGCTTTTTATCGATCGCGATTCCGGCGGCAGCGGCGGCTGGCGACGGCTTATTGCCCTTACGCGAGGATCTATAAGCGAGATCCGGGAAGATCGATTGTTCGGGCGGCGGCGGTGCGCGATATCGACTTACCGCGTCATAGCTCTGTTCCACCCTCGTGGCTAAACTCTCTAGTGACGCAAAATCGTATACGTCCCGTCGGTGAACGGATATTTGCAGTCGCGGCAGCATATTACGGTGCGCGTGATTTAATTGTTCTTCCAGACTCCACGGAGGACTTAAACGCTCAAACAATGCGCGGATACACGTTAAGAAATCCGCGACTGATTCGCGTTCCCCCTGTGTGTGTCGCATGATTTCGTCCCATAAGGCGAATTGAAAATCTGGACTACCAAATCGCGCGCGCCAAGCGGACTCAAAATCTCGCCAGGTTCGCCACCGACCGCGCTCGTTACGATACCAATAAAGCGCGATACCCGACAAAAAGAACGGAATACATTTAAAAATCTCTTCGTCTTCCACGGCAACGAGCGCGCGACCTTCTTCGATTCGCGTCAAAAATGCTTCCGCGTCACTCCCGCGAGCGCCCGAAAATTTCAAGTTCCATCGACGCATTAGTTGATATACATCAACCGCGGAGGAGTTATTACGAGAAGCGGCGCGATTTTCCCGTTCGCGATTCGGTAGCTCTAATCGCGGGGGTCGTACTTGCAATCGGGCGCGCTCCGCGCTCGCCCCCTCGTTCGATACAGTAATCAGCCCCTCGCGACTATCGGGCCGCGTCGGAGCTTCTCCCGTGTGATCGTCCATCTCGGGGGGGCCCATATTCGTGGGTGTACGCGGCGGTTCCCACCCCAATTGCGCGCAGCGGTCGAATTTAATTAATCGCGATCGCAATGCGGACACGGTTCCGTCGGTACTCTGTCCGCGATTCCCTAATTCCTCGCGTAATCGTTCTAACGGCAACGTATAGATCCATTCAATTTTGGTGTCTTCTTCCGAACTCATTTTGTTTATTATTATTACTTTAAACGCGCGGGATAACCGTTATCTAAAGACAGTGATATAAATACCGAATATAAATATCGAAAGCGAGATTTATTCCTCGGATTGCTGTGAACTCTCGAAAACGCAAATATTTAATCGAACTATTATTGAGCGGTATGCGAGAGAAGTCTCTGAGATCGACGAACAATAGGCCTATTATATACAAGCAAACACGCGCGTCGAACCACGATACGCAAAAACACGTGTAAATACGGTAGCGGTCAATACGATCCTCGAGCAGTCAAATTCCGAAGCAGGGTAAGTCGGACGAATTCTTATTTTCGATACTAACCGAAATCACCGAAAACGTACACGAAATTCCATAGACTCTCTTACCGAGATTAATAGAATAGCTCACCGCAAAATTCAGCACACATAATATAAATACAATACAATATCATATAGCACATCAGATAAATATAATAAAATATAGCAATAAAAAAACAATATCAATTCTACGGCAATAGCATATCCTGCAAGAAATGGTTAGCGCATACAATAAACAGGCAGAAAATATTACTAAGCAGCCTTTAATAATTATACGTCCTTCGATGTTATTTCTTTCAATCTCAAAAGAAAGAAAACAATTTCATTTTCAAGAGAAAAATCCCACAAGACATCGTTATTCTAGTAATCTTCAACTTTAATTTTATTAACGGTTAGTTAAATAGTCTACTTTAATTGAGCCTCGCACTTACTCCCTATTTCAATTTAATTCAAAATCTTTTACGAGTTAATCCGCTGAAATTTAATGAGTCAACGACATTTTCATAATTTCATTGCAAAGAATACATAGAATAATACTACGAATGTATTTTATCATTAAAGCTGTCTTGATTATCTTGCCAAACTCAAGCAATTCATAATATTCACACTAATTCGTATCTCAATTCAGAGGACGCAGGCCGTAATTATAAGCAATCAAGCATAACCATCAATAATAGCAATATTCAGACCATCAGAACAATAGATAATACAAGAATAATATATAGCACAAGAATAATATATATATCACACAAAATAATTATACATAAGCGATAATATTCAGCAATAATCAAAATGTTTAGTATCAGGCATAAATATTCAGAATTTGATCGAATATAATATCGTACTTGCCAATCTCGATTTCTCAAAATTCCCGTTTATCGTGGGCCCCACGTTGGGCGCCAATTTGTGACCGTGATTATTTTCGGAGATAATTCTAGATATAATTAGTTAAAGGGTCGTTGGTAATGACTACCGGCACACCTTCGGCGCGATATATGTAAACCGAACGGTAATTGAGACGAAACAATTATATAATAAGTTGGGCGCCAGGCGCGAAAATTCGCGCCGTCGAAAACGAACTTTACGAAAATCAATAATCTTAAATCAGTCGTACATCGCGACGGACAAAACGCGGCTATTCAGTCAACGGAATTGGTAGAGGGGGTGATTCTTGCGTACAGGACGGGAGAGAATCGAGATAGGCACCAAAAATTGCACAGAGAGATTACTGTAATAGAATATAATGTAGCCAATCGTAGGTGAGAGAATAATTATAAGAGAACTGATAATGACAGAGAAAATATTACTATAGAAAAGAAATATTGACAAAAAGAATGCTTGAATTGAAAAAAATAGAAGAAAATATAAAGAAAAAGTATAATCTAAAAGAAATAATAATAATAGATACAGTTCGTGATATTATGGCCAGCTGTTTGTCGGCCGAAAGACTTCTCGCGACCGAGCGCAAGAGTATCGGGTTTCACGCGCGAGCCGAAAGTCAATTCTTCGGCGAAGAATTTTACCGCGGCACGAGGCTTATCCGGGCCTCGACAGCGAGGAAAATTCCTTCGTAAGCCGACAATTAACTTGCGCTCGCCCGCGTGGAATTGCCGAATTCTCACAAAGTCAAACAAGAGATAATAGGCGCTTAGAGCAGCCGTATACGCCGCGACAATAATATTTGTCGATATATTCAATCAATATCGCGGTACGACTCGTATTACTGATCGGAATTCTACGCTGAATGACTTGCCTTTAAGGCAGCGACGAACGTTTCAATCTAATAACGCGAAAAATAACAATATCCCGAATTTACACAATAATTCGGAAGCGACGAAATAAGATACTAACTTTTACGCGACACCTAAACTTCCGTTACTGTACGATACGAAACGAACACACGATTTTACAGACGCGTAATATACAGGGCGGTTACGTGTACGAGCTCGCTAATACCAAAGATCACACACGATAGCGAAAAAGAACAATTAAATATTTAACAAGACGCAAAATATTGACTGTCGGCGGCAAATGATCTCGGGAGAGAGAGTACTCACGCGGATCCGTCGGCTCGGATGAGTCGTCTCGCCGATCTACTGCGCAATTACTCGAAATAATTACAATCTTATAAAATAACGATACGAAAACCTTACTTGCGACAGCGATGACTCAGGGGCGCGACTCATCCGAACCTTACTCGCAATTTGGCAGCTTTACAAGTAGTCGACGTCCGTCTCACCGGTATGGACTCTCGAACTTCCTTATAATCGCTTCTCGATAAGAGGGCCTCCGCTCGATCCGTTGGTCCGCCGAACAGTGACGAACGGAAGGCCCGCAGGAGACACGCCGGCACATTAATATGTAATAAGGCCACGTGCGGCGCTCCCGAATTACGCAGGGCTGTGGCGCGGCCTTGCGGGTCCTTGCGGCCTTCGCACTTCTAATCCTGGGCCCCCGTCTTCCTTCGCTCGCTTCTTATTAATCTCAGGCCTCGGGAAGCACTAATTGCGGCAGCGTATGGTTGTATCCGGCCCTCCTGTTTCTTTATTAATCGGATGTACTTGCGATCGATTTCCTCTTCGATCGCGCTTCATCTTGCCAAGAAATTCGGGCCCGCGCTTCGGATACAGTGCCGTAGCTCCTCCTCAGGGCTCTCGCGCTCCTTGCGCTTGAGTGGCCTTCCCTTCGATTGCTTCCTTCGTGCCTGTGAAGCGTAATTATTAAACACAACGGGCGGCAGCTTCGATTCGTTTGTTAATTGCAGTAATTCAGATTATTATCCAGTTATTCTTACCGGGCGTGCTCCCCTCTTCGGTGCTGGCCTCCCTTCGTCCTCGACGTTAACGTTGTTCTTCTGGTCGCTCGCCGAATGAGATCCCGTCGACCGCCTGATTGCCACCGTCATTACGCTAATTTTTGCCAAATACAAAACGCCAAGAAAAAATATACGACAACCGCGGGATCGCGTCCGATCCCGCGCTCAGACCGCGCTCTCTCTCCCTAAATCGAGAGAGCGGAGGCCCGCGCGACCAATCCCGGCCGGGCTTCTCAGCCCTTGTGACGGACGTGCAAAACGTCACGTCACAATACAAATATATGATTTGAAAGGTTCAAAGATGTTTTAAGAGAATTATTAATAGATCTTCATCTATATATCCGTTAAAGTAATCGTCAATGAGTCCAATTATTATTAATAAGGTTAATTGTGGTAGGTTGCTTACTATATTATTAAGTTCTTCAGTCAAGGATAAAGGTTTCATTAGTAATTTGTGAAATATTTTTATATGGTCTCGGTATATATTAAATGATAATTATAGTTAACCTTATAAAAGATTTATTAACAATTGATATTTATAGAAATACATTCACAGTAGTGTTTATACGGTGTAGTGTGACTTAAAGATTTAAATATTGTTCGTATTTATTTATATTAAAATGTTCTTCAGGAAATTGAGATTTTATTTGAGACATTAAATCCTTAGGTTGAGGATTTTCTGAATTATAGTTTTGACAATTTCCTTTTTGATAATTGATACTTCGATATAAATCTTGGAATAATATTAATTCAGGGGAATACTATAATAAACCTGTAGGGTCGCTAATGTGACGTTTAGGTTCTGAATATGCTTGAAAATAAGATGTACTTTTTATTGGTGTTTTTAATTTTGTTAGGGTATCCGGTGACAACGAAACTTCGAAACTTCCTCAATTGATTTAATCCGAGGTTTGCTTTTTGAAGACTGTTGCTTGAGCCAACGCAGAAGTGAAGCTGCGCGTGTGGCGTGCGTTTTCTTCCCTGTTCTATGTTTTTGTTTTTTCTTGAGAACGAGTTTGTATGATGGGTTGACCATCTACAAGGGTGTATTTATGTTAAAATAAAACTTAAAAGGTTAAATTGAATAAAATAATCAGTTCATACAAGATTTCTTTAATGTGAATTTGTTAAGAAAAGAGAAAAGATATTATGATATAATTAACTAATCAATCAATCAATTTTATTAAACTTTAGCTTACAGCCAAGAAGTGGACTTAGTTTACAAATAATTCTTAACCCATTCATACCATTCACACTTACTAACTATTCCTATTTTTATTTACTCTAATAATATTTTCTCTCTCTTTCCACAGCCTCTTTAACACAATCCCTTTTACTTTATCTAACTCGTCATTCCATATCCTTTCTAGTTTTTCATTTTTGTTTCTGCCTAACTCCGCGAACCACTCATTGATTATCTCACATTCCACTACATAGTGATTAATACTATCCCTACCTTAACTACAGAACATACATCTCGTTTCCTCCTCCTCTAACCAATATTTATTTCCTTCCTCCATATTGCCACATCTTACTCTTATTAACGCTCTTACATCGTCACCCCTGTTCAGCTTATCTAAATTTTCTTGCTTCAGGTATCTGGGTCCATCCAACCTTACAAAAAATTCTTTATATCTTTTATTATACCTAGATTCATTTATCCTATTTACCTCTATTTGTCTTTGTACCTCCCAATCCCTTTTAATTAATTCATTCTTTAAATCCACTCCTTCCTCTCTTCCGATTTCCACTGCTTCTATGCCCCAACCGTTCCTATTGTAAAATTTTGCCCTTTCTCTACTGTACGCATCTTTCCATTCATTCCTAGCCTTCTCCATCCAATATATCTTTGTCCACCTTTCTTCTCCTACTTCTCTGATCTTTTCTTCATACCCCATAGCTCTTATTCCCCATTCAATCCTTAGTTTTTTAACTCCTAATTCCCTAGACATCATATACCTCGGTGTACAAAAATCCAGTCTGAATATCCATCTCATATAATCCAACATAATTTTTTTCAACTCCTTCTCCTCCCATCCCCAGATTTCTACCCCATATGCCATCACACTTTGAACCAGATATTTAAAAAGCATCCATCTCCTTCTGAAGTCATTCCTACATATTCTTTCTCCTAATCCCCATATTTTGTTTGCTGCCATTCTACCTTTATTACTTAATTCCTTTATATGATCTTTATAATTTCCTTTATTGTTGAATACAAATCCCAGGTATTTAAATACCTGTACCTCTTCTATATTCTTGTCCCCCCATTTTCATGTCTCCTTCTTTTCCTTTTTCCCCCTGTTGAAGACCATAACTTTCGTTTTCTCCACACATAATTTCAACTTTCTTATTTTCAGGAATCTTTTGATTGCATCATGTTCAGTAGTGCCTCCCTATTTTTTGCTACAAACACCATATCGTCCGCGTATTCCAGGGACCATAGTCTCCTTCCCTAACGGTAACCCTCCTATATTCCTTACTTCCAACGCTTTCCTAATACCTTCTATATATAAATTAAACAATAGTGGACTCATCACACATCCCTGCCTTACTCCTTTTGTCGTCTTGAACTTGTCTGTCAATCCGTCCTTAGTTCTTATGGCTACTTCCGTATCATCATATATCTTCTCCATCCTTCTTATAAGCTCTTCACTTATCCCTTTCTCCTTCAGAATCCTCCACATTTGTTCTCTATCCACATTGTCAAAAGCTGCCTTCAAGTCAATAAACAACGAATAAATCTTACCTTTCTTGTTTCCTTTCAACTTTTCCCTTTGTACCAGATGGTTCAGTATAAAAATATTATCCACAGCAGCTCGTCCTTTCCTGAAGCCTGCCTGCCTTTCCGGCAGCAATCCCAAACTTTCCACCTCTCCTTCCAGCCTGTTTCTAAGAATCTCCGCGTAGATTTTATATGCAGAACATAACAGGGATATTCCTCTATAGTTCGCTACATCTTCTTGATCTCCTCTTTTATATAACGGTACTATAATAGATGTTTTCCAGTCATTCGGTTTCCTTCCCTCCAGATTTGTCTTAAGATTTCTGTTAATCCATCCCTTATGTAGTTTCCTGCATATTTCCATGCTTCCGACGGGATTCCATCTACACCAGCTGCCTTTTTCGACTTTAATTTTTTAATTGCATCCTTTATTTCCTCTTCCTTCAGCTGCCCATCTTCTCCTTCCTCGTGTACTTCATGAGTATCCCTTTGACCTTGATTATTACCTTCCTTTCCTCTCTCCTCCGAGCCGTCCAATAGTTCCATGAAATG
Organism: Lasius fuliginosus; assembly: GCA_949152495.1. NCBI lineage: Eukaryota > Metazoa > Arthropoda > Insecta > Hymenoptera > Formicidae > Lasius > Lasius fuliginosus. The sequence continues at coordinate 792,993 of OX424447.1, read as the reverse complement.
TTTCTTCCATACCTCCCTTCTTATGTCTGCCTCCCTTGGTGTTCTCTTCTTCAGTCTCTTCCTGTTTATAAATTTCCATACTTCTGTCACATTCCTTAGACTCCTCAATTCCTCTTCCTCTTCCTCTCTTTTCTCTCTTTGTTTTAGCTCCATAAGTTCCCTCAGCTTCCTCTTCTCCTTCAGGTACCTCTCCTTCTCTATCTTACCCTTCCTCCATTTCTTATAAAATCTCTGTACCTCCCTTTTCTTTCTTGTACACTTCCTATCCCACCAATCCCTATGACCTAGTTCCTTCTTATTTAGTTTCATCTTCTTCTTTAACATTGCCTCCTGAACTATCCCTTTAAGTTTCTCCCATTTTTCATCTACCGATACCTGCTGCTCCTCCACCCATAACAGACTCTTTGTTTTCTCCTTGTAACTCTCTATTGCATCCTTATCCCAGCAGATTTTCCATCTTTCTTCTTCTCTTCCTTCTTCTTTCTCCTCCTGCTCCTCCCCATCCTGCTTCCTACCTCTTCTTCTGACTTCTATTGTTACCTCCATTGGCAGGTGATCCGAGTCCACTCTATCTCCTACTCTAAATTCTTTCACTATCTCATGCGTCCTCTCGTTACATATTATGTAGTCGATTACCGTGCTACCTCTTGCTCCCACAAATGTATACTCTCCTTCCTAGTCCCCTTCCATTGAACCGTTCAATATGTACCACCCTTTATTTTGTATAAAATCTATAAGTCTCCTTCCTCCGTTGCCTACTGTTTTATCTTTGCTTTTCCTCTCTACGCCTCCTTCCTCCTCCTCTCCTCTTCCCAACTCTCCCGTTCTTATATTAAAATTCCCTCCTATTATTATAAATTCTCCCTCTTTTCCTTCTATCATATTTTCTATTATACCTTCTAGCTTTTCCCAATTGTCCCTATTATACACCGAGATAATGTTCATTGTTTCACCTCCTTCTGTTATTTCCGTTATTACCGCCCCTTCCTCTTCCTTTCCTATGATTCTCGATACCTGCTCCCCCCAGCTCTTTCTCTTCCTTATTGTCAAACCTCCCATCGCTCTACCCTTCTTCTTCAATCTTGTTGCATATTTACATCCCCAATCATGCGATTTTGGCAGCCTTCTTTTCAACATTTCCCAATTTTCTTTATCCACCCATGTTTCGCTCATACTGATGAAATCATAATACGTAATAAACCTCCAGAAATCCTTCCCTTTATTTCCTAACCCAGCCACGTTCCAGAAAACCATTCTTAGCCTATCACTTACCCTACTACTGTTATCTCCCTCACTCTCCTTCTCTCCTTTCCCCCCTTTCTTAAACTTTTCCCCCGGTCTCTCCAACTCTCTCTCTCTCTTCTTGGCGCTCTCTAAAAAAATAAATTTGTCTTTTTTATAATCCTACTTTCTTCTTCGCTCCATACATATTGCTTTCCTTGTATTTCTATTTTTCTGTACCCCACCTTCACCATCCTTCCTTGCGCCTTCTCTTTTTTCGCTCGCTCTCTTAGTTTTCTCTGCACTTCTCTCTCCTCCTGAGTCATGTCGTGATCAATGTATATTCTCCTACTTCCCAATTTTTTCTTTTCTTTCATTATCTCTTCCTTTTGTTCCCAACTCTTCATCTCTATTATTATCACCTCCATTCCTTCTTTCCCTACAGCATGTATCCTCTTCACTCCCTCCTTTACTCCAAACTCCTTCTCCAGAAACTCCATTGTCGTCTCTTTTATACTCTTCTTTTCCTTTTTTAGTCCTCTTATTACTAAATTATTTCTTCTTTCTTTCCTTTCTCTCTCTTCCATCGCACTTTTTAACTTTCTTACTTCCCCTCTTGTTTCCTCTAGAATCTTGGACTCTAGCTTCTGTACTTCTTTTTCTCTTACTATGTCCATCACTTTTTCTGCCAACTCTTCCATTCCGCCTCTATCCTCTTCTTTTTCTTTGTTTCCCTTCTCCTGTTCTATCTTCAACAGTCTCTTCCACTTTATCCATTCTCCCTGCTAACCTTCTTTCTCTCTTATTCCATCCCTCTTCTAAGTTACTCATCTTTTCTTTCATCTCTCTTATCTCTTTCCTCATATCCGACATCTCTTTTTTTCTCTCCTTTAAAATTTCAATCAAAGCCCCTCCCTCTTCCTTCTCCTTCACTTTTTCTTCTCCTCCTTTCTTAGTCATCCTCGTCTCTGGCGGCGACCTATCCAGCTTGTTGCTCCTCTTAAAAATGTCCTGCGCTTTTTCCTTTTCCTCTCTCTTTCTTTTCATGGTTGAAGTTTCACTTTCCTTCTCAGTTTCACGACTGACGTACTCCAGTATGCTAGTGGAGCTTGATCTCTCTCTCATTCTTAATTCCACTTTTGTACTTCTTCCTCTTCCCCTCATCACTACTTTTGGCGTGGAGAAGATATCCTTCTCCACCCTCCCCGACGTTTCTAAGCTGCTGTCCATGGTTTACCTGTCTCGCTCTCTTCTTCTCTGTTCTCTCTTCTGACGCTCACGGCTGATTATTACGCTCTTACTTGTCTACCCTTTTCCTTCTTTCTTGTTACTTTTCTCGTCTCACACCGTATGTCGCCACCTACCTTGTGCGCACTGCGCCGATCTCTATCCTACCTACCCAATTCGCTCCTAACCTCACTCTTTCGTCTACGCTCTTTACGTTCTATTTCTACTACACCTGTGATCCCCCGGACCTCCCTTCTTATCCTCCCCCTTACCTGCCACTCTCCCCAAGCCCTCTCGATAACTTCTCTTTCCCCGCACTGCCTACTTCTCCCTATCGCTTTCTCTATCCCTCACACACACGTGCGCATCACTCGCATTTCACTAACCAAGTCTATAATTAACTAAATAAAGATCAAAGAAAATTATTTTATATTTTATGTAACTTGAAAATATTTAATATATGTGTATTTAGAATGTATTATATATATATATATATATATATATATATTACTCAGGAATTGTGCCGTAAAACTAAATTGAAGATTAGAAATTTTATTTAAGTTAAAATTTCTTAAAAGGATGATTGTTGTTAAAGAGAATAAGGTTTGAGGGTAATTAGTTATAGAGAATACAGTATCATTACTAAATTCATATCTTTGTATAATCTAGTCTTTTAATTCAAAAGGAAAGTATGGAGAATGCGGAGAGCGTTAACTAGGGCACAACAATGGATGCTCAGTTAACAAAAGCAAAATTATTTGTACGGAATGCTACCAAGGGCACAACATTAGTGCTCGGCGGCGATGGGTATTTAAGAACGGATGAGAAGAGAGAGAATAAAATATGAGATATATTTCCGTTTATAAATCTCCTGTTGACGATCTTAAATGGAGAGATAGGAGGTTGAGGAAACTTTACTGACCTGGCACAACGTAGGATGCCCGGTTAGTTATAGAGATATACTGGGTGATTGGAAATTGTCGATCAGGGCACAACATAGGGTGGTCGATAACGAAAGGAATATCTAGGATTAGGTATAGAATGACGCTTAGGACACGACAGAGAATGCTCAGCGTCAGGTTAACAGAGGGTTGGACAACGTCCGAGTGTCAGCAGTAGTATTATTTTACTCAAAATCTAACTTTCTTTTAGTATTGATACTATTTGGAGATTCAGGGTATTTGATAGTTATTTGATAATAGTTTATGTTAGTTAAAGGATTGACTGACCGAAAACTGTCAGCTACATGCCAGCGCTTGACAGGGGTTTTTCTTTATTAAATAAAGAATATAAGAATGTCACAGTGAGCATACGAATTGCTGAGTGACGATGGAATAGATGATGAGGTAATGGATTGAAATGGGCTGTCAGTCATTAACAGATTTCTAATCTTTGCTAAGATACTGCGTGATCAGGATTAAGGAGAATTATAATTACTTACCGTATAGTAACTGCAATCTCTAGCTCTGCTGCACATCTCTCTACCTTCACGCTTCCTGGAGGACCTCGGTCGTAGCGAGTAAGGTTGAATTCAATTCACTCGAAATTATGCACCGAGTCTTCATTCAGTTTTTGCACAATTGAATATCTAGCGCACGACTGACAGTTACGAAAAAATTAGAAGTCCGTCGCTGCGGACGCACAAAGATTTCAACGCTACTTAACGCCGAATAATGTATGTTCTAATGGATAATGATTGATACTGCTCGAAGAAGAATATTATTTCGAGATAATTCGCGTCCGCACGAGAAGACAGTCGTCATACGACTTGAACAAAATGGCAACTCCTCACAAGATGTCCGCCGTTGTTGATCAACCTCCCTCCTAGCAACGTGCTAGGGATGATCTCCCGCCAAAACAGTCTTACACGCAGGGACATTATACAAGGGGGCGCAACAATATAATGAGATACTTGCTTAAGGGGATGTCGGACTGATGGCCGATCTCCGCAGGTCGCCTGTTTTACCGACCAAAAAGTATTTTTCTTTTTTACGTTAATCTTTTTATTGGTTGAATAGAATAATAAATTCTTTTCCACGATTAAAGTACACATAGCAACAGAGTGCGGAATGTCCGAATTTATGTTAATTTTATGTTAATAACACGTATTTATGTTATTTATGCAATACACGTATGCACGAAAAATTTTGAACACACTATTCTCTTTCACTAAACTTCTAAACTCATTTTTAAAAGTTCACCTACATTCCTTCATGCAATTTCTAGCCCAAGCCGGTCTCCTTTTGTACATACAAACTGCAAATCTTTTATATTAAGCAATATTGTTTCAACCTGATGGTGTCAGGTTAGGTCAGGTCGAAACAATATTGCTTAATATAAAAGAATTGCAGTTTGTACGTACAAAAGGAGACCGGTTTGGGCTAGAAATTGCATGAAAGAATGTAGGTGAACTTTTAGAAATAAATTTAGAAGTTTAGTGAAAGAGAATAGTGTGTTCAAAATTTTTCGTGCATGCGTGTATTACATAAATGACATAAATACGTGTTATTAACATAAAATTAACATAAAATCGGACATTCGGCCCTTTGTTGCTATGTGTACTTTAATCGTGGAAAAGCATTTATTATTTTATTTAACCAATAAAAAGATTAACGTGAAAAAAGAAAATAATTTTCGGTCGGTAAAGAAGTCACTCCGACATCACCTTAAAGGACAAATATAGAATATATAATGAATCGGAGCGCGAAATTAGCGGTTTATATACCCTTGAGACAAAGGCATTCGAATCGGACTTTGGTGCCGTGTGGAACATGCATTGGTCATAGGTCATTTGAAAGGCTTTGGGGGTGGGAATAACTCCTTCCAGAAAGGGCCGTCATAGAATTCTTCTTAATCGAATCAACGGGTAGCTACAGGAGCTTGCTTGCGAATTTCGTATGTTTTGATACACGACGGAGTGATATAGATAAGGAGTCGGCCGGTCTCAGCATTCCCTCTACCGAGTTACATGCATCAATCGATCTGAATACTCTTATATTTTATTCTTTGAATATTTCGTAATGCTAGGCTAGTGTAAAATGTTAAAATTTATATCTAATTCTCTTGTTTATGGAAACAATTTATAATAATTTATTGTTAACTTAGTCTTTCAATGAGATTTTAGAGTTAATCAATTTTCATATAGTTTTAACTATCGGTTCTAATTATTTTTAGAGAAAGCTATTTGCAAATTATTATATGCAAAATATAATTCCACAAAGTATAACAGTGGAGTCTTAATAAGTAGTTATGTCATCGCATAATGCTTAAGCTAAAAAGTGAAGCGTTTACATAATTAGATTAATAATTTACAAAGCCATAATTATTATTTATTGAAGTTATTTATTTGAGTTATACTTAAGAGACTTTAACATAAATTTCAATGATCGCTTTCAGATCTTTAATAGTTTATAAAAGGTTAGTTTAATAAGTAATTATGACTTTATAATTTCTTACATTTGTCGTAATAGAAGCTCGATTAATAATGACTGTTAAAGCGTATTACCATCCCCAAATCTATGTTAAGGTATTTAATATTAATAATTCTAAAAATCGCTGGTTAGTTCCAGAGCGCTACACGTGCGTGATTCGGTTCTAGGGACGGCGCCTGATTGGTTTTTGTCGCTAGTTCCAAAATGGAGCTCGCTGATTGGTCGCAGCGCGGTTATATAGGGAAATCTTGAATATCTTATAGTTCGTAGTTATAGACTAAAAGTATATTAGATTTCTAAGTTAAATAAGGCGTATGAAATATAAGCACGTTAAGTAATTAACAATAATAAAAATCGCTAATAATAAGAAATAGAACGAATAGGTTATATAATTGTTCTGTATTTTATAAGCAAAAGCATTTCTTAATTATTATTGCAAATATGGGTTCGAGAAAATGGCGGGACGTCAAACATGTAAGATGATTTATTTATTTACGTCTCTTACTAACGGAAGCATCATCTGAGCGAAAAGTAAGTTTTTATTAATTTTATTTGTTTTATTTGTTTGATAATAATTTTATTTGTTTTATTTGTTTGAATATAATTAAAAAGTTTATTAATTTTTGTTTCTATTTAAAAGCAGTATTAATTGCCAAAGAATACTTATGATAAAAGTACTTATGTTAATAGTACTTGTGACTAAAAATAAAAAGTTATGTTAAATACAAGTAATAACTAACTTTAAGTTAAATATAAAAAGCTTTTATTTGTTTAACAGAAAATGTAGTTTAAGTTTTTATTAATTTTATTTGTTTGATAATAATTTTATTTGTTTTATTTGTTTGAATATAATTAAAAAGTTTATAATTTTTGTTTCTATTTAAAAGCAGTATTAATTGCCAAAGAATACTTGTGATAAAAGTACTTATGTTAATAGTACTTGTGACTAAAAATAAAAAGTTATGTTAAATATAAGTAATAAATAAGTTTAAGTTAAACATAAAAAACTTTTATTTCTCATGTAAACTGAAAGCTATGTATTTATTATTTCTTAAAATAAAAATTTATTTTATAACAATATTCTATACAAACTTATAATCTGTAAACAATGTCAACGTGAAATATTTGTGCAATCAATTCCGGCTTCTCATGGATTTTTCAACATGAATTTCTCTCATGGATTTTCACAATTGACTTTTAATACTATACTTATAATAATAATAATACTTAGTAACAAAACATAATAGTAATGATATTAATAATAATACGTAGTAACAATTAATTTTATTAATAATAATACGTAGTAACTTTTGATACTATACTTATAATAATAATAATAATACTTAGTAACAAAACATTATCTTACTTGTTCTCATGCACAATCTGAGTATTGTCCTCTACAAATATATTCATATTGGAAATCAACTTGTCCACTCGAGACAAAATAATCACTCAGAATATCTCTTTGAGTTATTGTTGATCTCGTATTTGTACTTGATACATTTTGTATGTCTAACCATTTATGAGTTTCTAATTCCACTTCTTCACTGTATTTTTTTAAACCATCTCTTTGTTCTTCATACATTACATAATTATGCAAGCAAACTGATGCAGTTGCTATAAAATCCGCTGTTTCTGGAAGCATACTTATAGCTGTATGGAACACTCTCCAACGATTTGCGTAAATGCCAAACGCACTCTTCTAGCTCTTGAATGTCTATAATTATAAATTTTTTGTTTTTCTGTTCAATTTTTTCAGAATATGGTTTCATTATTTGGGTACATAATGGAAACGCAGCATCTGCAATGAAAAATCCAAGCATAGAGATACTACTTCCGAGAAGATAAGCGAATGACGTGGGTAAATTAAGTCCATTATTATTTAAATTTTTTCCAATGTGTGAGGATTCAAAAATGCCTCCGTCACTATTTCCTCCATAGGCTCCTATATCAACTAAACTAAATCGGTATAAGTGATATGATATGGCCATAAGAACGATGCTGAATTGTTTCTTGTAGTTATAATATAAACTCCCAGAATTAAGAGGATATCGCAAAAGTATGTGTTTCCCATCAATAGCTCTTAAACAGTTGGGCATATTCCATCGATTCCAATATCCATCTGCGATATTCTTCCACTATTCTTCAGTAGGACATGTTAAATATATAGGTCTTAATTTATTTATGATGATTGGGCACATCTCTTTAATAAACTGTCGGACAGTTGACTGTCCAACTCGAAAAGAAAATGCCATATTCGATGTTGAATTTCCTGTTGCAAGATATCTGAAAAATGTATCACAATAAACTTTGCTATATTATAATTTCTATTTTTTTATGTTTTTTAAACATGAATAAAAGTAGAAAGTAGCTACATTAAACAATTCTTCTTTATCAATAAATTAAGTTTTACCTTAATGTTATTATTAACCTTTGTTCTGGAGAAAGAGCTCTTTTACTTTTTTTTACCAAATAAGGTTTTAACATATTCAATAATTTGTTAAAATGTTGAATATTCATCCTCGTATATTTAAAAAACATTTCTTTATCTTTCTTTAATTCTTGAAAAAGATTATCGTATTCCCCTTACTGTTTTCTCTGTTGATTAATTGGTCTCACAAGCCATCTTCTATTTCGCCATCTTTTGTGTGTATTTCTCCGTTTTAGTCTTATATAATAAATTATAAGTGTAAATAAAAGTAAAATTTTCAACTTTAAAAATTTTATTATATTCATATTTGAAGACTTGAGAGACTAGAGAAAAGAAAATTGTTAATGAGAAACTAAACATTATTCTATAATGTATTAAAAATATCAATAACAACATTTCAAACAAATATATTCTATACAAAGAATGTCAGGAAAAGGAGGTTATAATACAATTTGTATATAATCTTTTGTACATATACATTTAACAGTTTTATAAATGCAATAGACAATTAACATGCAATAGACATTTTTTTATTATGGCTTTAAAGATATATTATTTTTTCTTTGATTTACTTATTGTTCAATAATTTGAGTTAATTACCTTGGTCACACAAACGCTCTATTCTTACGTTTCGTTTCATTACGTTTTTTTTTCTGCGTTGCCGTAAGGTTGGCTTACGTGTCGCGTAACGTAAGGTTCTCACGTAAGGTGGCGTAAGACGCTACGGCAATGTACGTGCGCTGGCCCTTCCGTTTCATGCATGAAACCACAGACATCTATAATATACTAGACAGCTAGGCTTCTTATATAGTTACTATAGAGATTCTGTGTACCCAAAACTTATATACTCATGGACGTAGGAAATGTCCATGTATGTACATACTTATTTACGCATAGGCGACAGACTTAGTAACCGAATGGAATGCTAGAATGGTTTAAATTTTATGTCCTCCGCCTATGGATAACTGAGTAAGTGTATACCAACACATACATACATACAACCAACACATTCCAATCGGTTATTATGTTGTGTACAAGTTGTACATTATATACCGGACCGTCTAGGGAATAAAGGTTAGCTGTCTAGTATATTATAGATGTCTGTACATGAAACACATAAACTGCAGAGAGAACTATTCCGTTTCACTTAATGCGCGCATTGCTAACGCATAGAATTCCCTAGAATCTCCCCACCACCAGAGCATCAGCAACGCATCAGCTACTACAGGTTGGACCTGAAGCAGTTAATGTGAGCATGTGCAGATAGTCGAAAACCTCGTGGGCAACAAATGCGAGAGCAATAATAAAAATTATAAGTGTATTAATATTTATCGAAAACTCAAAATGAGTGTTGAATTCCCTACTTTAATTACACTTTTTAGTTTTTGCAAACATATCTCAGTGAGTTGGACAATCTCCTTATGCGTTGAACTTTTTCCGATCAAAAAGTATGCTACTATTTGCCGTCAAGGATTTTCCGCATTAATGCTATCAAGGCAAAATAGTAATACATGTTTCGCTGGTTCATCGCGTCGTCCCAAGGGTCCAAGATCTATTAATCCTTCGATGAGATCATATTTTTGGCTATATTTTTCAAACTTCTTTATTGATATTTCATCAAATTTTAAACAGCAAACTGTCTGAGGAGATGGTAGTTTGAACAAATTTTCTCGAATTTTATAAAATATTTCTTCACAAACACCTGGTCGAATTTCTGTTTCAGAAATCCAATTTTTGACAGAAGATTCCAATGGGAGATTTAATCCAGCCTTTCTCCGTGAATATCCACTTGCGGAATAATAAAACATTTGTTTCGCTAAATCTTTTTCCTCTTTTGTATATTCTTTGGTCCCCTTATGTAGTTGAAGTTTTATCATGGTTCTCGAAAGTGGTTTTAGAGATTTTTTCCATCTAAAAATTCGTTTACACTGTGTTTGCAAACGTTCTTCTTTGTTCGAGCTTCATTATTATGACGTTTCAACATAGCAGTCATATTTTTTTTGTTTTCTCTTCTTTTGCATAAGGAGCTTTTTCAGTCTCAAATTTTCTTTTTTTAATTTTTTTATTTCGGAGAATTCATCTCTATTATATATTTCTTGAGGAGCAGACTTCTTTTGCAGTTTTTCTATTTGCTTTTTTATTCTGTTTGCTTTCATTTCTACTTCTTCCTGCGAGTAACTGTCCAGAAGTAGTGGAAGTAGATTTCCATTATTAACCCATTCATCGTCTACGAAGTCATCTCCGAAATTGCAGAAAAGTTCTTTTCCAGAAGGGTAACACCTCTTACGTGTCGTCATTGTTATTGTGGCTACTTCTTATTCATTTGTGTCGTTCTTAGTAACCTCCGCAATGTCTACTTGAAAATCGGTGAGTATCGACTCCTGTCGGAGTGTAATCTTGATCATCTGAGATCAACATTTTCTTGTACAAAATTTTTTATACTTCTGGCTTTTTCTGCAATATTTTCAGCATTGTCTTTGACATGATAAATATCAGTATATCCTTTGGGATCCATGGTATAAGGTTTCTTTTAATATGCAACTTTGTGCGGCTTATAAAATCTTCTTTATTAAAATGGTCTGCACATAATCCAGCCTTCCGCATTGATGACAGGGACTACTTAAGTAAATTTTTATTACCTGTTTAAACATAAATTTACAGTTTATATACTGAAATAACACGCATTTCAATAACACCAGTAGCAAATACTTTTAAAAATGTTTTTAAAAATGTTTGGAAAACCTTTTTAAAAACATTTTTAAAAGTATTTGCGTGCACGCACGCACGTATCCACACACGCACGCATGCACAACGCACGCACGCGTGCGCGATAACATTTCATATGTATTAAATCATTAAAAATTAAAAATACAATTTTCAAACATGAAATGTTTTTTCATTAAAAAAAAGTCATGAGTTTTAAATGTGAAATAAATTTTTAAATATTTTATGTTTGAACATTATATGTTTATTTTATTACACATTACAGTGTATTTTAAAAATTGTAATTAAATTTTATTAAAGAAAATTACTTAAAATTTTTAAGACTTAGCTATTTTTTTTACAAAATTTAGCTTATTTATTATTATCAAATATTTTTGGTATTTTCAAGAATTTTGTATTTTTATTTACCGCAGCCTCTTATTTAAATGTCAATCTTTTATCAGTCTTCTGTGGAAAACGAAACAATTTACAGTTCTGTAATTTGACATTACAGTTTTTATATGCTCATCTGTCGAATATCATGATTTTCTTCACATTACCGTTATCCATTTTGACCCACGAAAAACACTTGCTACAATCGAAAACAAGCCGCCGGCCGCGAACGGAAAACGCAGAGAAAGCACACAATCTCCGCGAATTTCCGCGAATCTCGTGATTTTTTTCAAAACTACAATTCTGTTAAAACTTTAGATTCTTAAAATCGGATTACTGCACACGTCACAATTCACAATAATATTTTTTTGTAACTACGATAAAAAATCGTACGATACTGAAAATCGTAAGCCAAAGCACAATTGAAAAAGTTTTGTGAGACACAGTTGTGATCACTCGAGAATGCCAGAGGCTTATGAGCTCGCAGAACAAGCGAAAGAAAATAAGAGAAAAAATAAACAAATTGATAATAGAAGATTTATAATTTTCAAACAGAAAATTCTTAAAGTTACCGATGATTACAAAGTATAAAAATTAAATAATCCATGTTTTTAAACTTTATTCACGGAAAGGATCTTCAAAATAGGATCTTTAAAATATATTAAAGGGAAACGTTGGAAGAATTAAAACTTTTAAATAGACGAACGCAATAAAACAGATACGCAACACTTTCGTTTATAATTGTTCACTTGTTTTCTGTTATCGCTTGTCTTGCGAGCTCATAAGCCTCTGGCGTTTTCAAGTGTCCACATCGACTGTGTTTCACCTAACGAGTTCCATTGTGCTTTTGCTTGCGATTTTCAGCATCTTACGATTTTTTATCGCAGTTACTGAAAGATATTATTGTGAATTGTGACGTGTGCAGTGATCCGATTTTAAGAATCTACAGTTTCAGCGAAATTGTAGTTTCGATAAAATCACGAGATTCGCGGAAATTCGCGGAGATTGCGTGCTTTCTCGGCGTTTTCCGTTCGCGGCCGGCGGTTTGTTTTTGATTGTTGCAGGTGTTTTTTCGTGGATCAAAATGGATAACGGTGATGTGAAGAAAATCACGATATTCGACAGATGTGCGTACAAAAACTGTAACAATGTCAAATCAGAGAACTGTAAATTGTTTCGTTTTCCACAGAAAACTGATAAAAAATTTGACATTTGGATAAGAAACTGCGGTAAGTAAAAATACAAAATTATTGATTTTTAAAAGTAATATAAAGGCTCTTGTTATTTAAATAATAAGGAAAAATGGCTTTAAGAGCACAAGCGCGGATAATATAGCGCAAAAAAATGTTTATTGTTTTTCAAAACATGAAAGCGAATATATAAATATATAATAAATAAAAAATCCTAGCGGACGTTTCGATCCTTTCTCTGGATCATCTTCAGTGCAAATTGTACTTAATTACATAAAATCTATTCTATAACGGAAGAGACAGTGACGCGTGGAACAGTCACCTGACAATTTTCGTCTTTTTAATTTTGTGACGTGATGTGCGGATACAAGTGTGCATCGATATCGCCTCCAAATTTTTAACAATTCACTACATTGCGCTTTTTCCATTCCATATATCACGCTTCGTTTATCACACCGTCCGATTATTACACGGTTACGAGGCTCTTGTTCATCCTTGATGCAGACTTCCCGATTTTCCAACCGGGATGTTGCCTCATATTGGAGTGACTTCAGCTTCTTTAACCGATTCATGATGCATTAACTACGTAAAAAATAGGGACGTATACTTGTTTTTTATTTATTCATTCTTTTACCGGATGACTTTGTTTTGTATCATTTTATCAGATGACTGTATTGTATGTGCTGTGTTGCGCCGGTTACTATTTAATTCCGTTCTATTTATTTAATTGTTCAACATGAAGACACTATTCTTTCTCGTATGTTCTAACTCTTTTCTTCCGTTATAGAATAGATTTTATGTAATTAAGTATAATTTGCGCTGAAGATGATCCAAAGAAAGGATCGAAACGTCCGCTAGGATTTTTTATTTATTATATATTTATATATTCGCTTTCATGTTTTGAAAAACAATAAACATTCTTTGCGCTATATTATCCGCGCTTGTGCTCTTAAAGCCATTTTTTCCTTATTATTGATTTTTAATTTAAAATTATATTTTATTGGGAGGATAATTAAATTTATTTAAATATCAAATAATTAAATTGAAGTCGCCAGTGATGAATAAAAATATAAAAGTGATTTATTAAAATTCGACCTGACTGGCCAATACAAATATTTCTACACAACGTTTCGGCCCTTGGGTACGGGCCCTTATCAAGCGTTGCTATAAAAATTAACGAAAAATTGTATATTAACAATAAGAAACGAACCGCAATTTGGGATGTAATGTACAGGATATTTTTAAGAACGTTACCTTTCAAGCTGTCAAAGTGAAAGCCGCGATATTACTAATGTCGAAAAGGAAGACAAGTATGTAATATTACCACTCAGTGAGAAGGCTGATGTCGAATCGACGTCGATTCAACGTCGATTCACCGAAAATTCATCGACATCGAAATTGACATCGAAAATCAGCCGATTTCGATCAAATTGTTTTGGCATCAAGAATTGCTTCTTTCTATTACCTGTGTTCAAAAGCCGCAAATTTTGTCTAAAATTACCCAGCCAGAAATGATTGGTCGAATTGACGTCGATTCGTCGATGAATGGTTGATGGTTGAATACTAGTCGATATATTTGTCATTTTCGACTTCATCATAAAAATTGTTTTTATATTAATTGAGCAATTGCGAATATTTCTATAAGATTTCTATTGTCTTTCAGTCAATTTTACATCGAAACACAAAGCTGGAAAGCACAGTATATACTTTATTTACTATTATTAAAATAGTGTAGTTTATTCGCTTACCGCTACGCGGTGCATTATTCATTTTCTATACCCGTATTCGAGTTCTTGTCATGAGCGTATATACGAGTATGGCCTATAAAATGCGGTTAATAACATATGTAATTATTTCTATCAGTTTAATTTCCGATACGATTCCCGTACAGGGGAATTCAGATATTAAACTGATTTTTGAAAAATCGAACAGATAAACGTCAGACTTGTCGATGACTGGTCGAAATTTAAGCCTATTTTTAAGTCGAATCGACTACAAATTTCGATCGTCGATTCGATCAATCATTTCTGGTTGGGTAGTGATTAAACCAATTTGTGATGTTAGATGTAAGACTAATAAAAAGATAATATTTTTATTGTTCTAAAATAAACATTGAATTTATCTGATTATATATATATATATATATATATATATATATATATATTAAATTTATTATCATTTCCTGCAATATTTATCTGGCCCGATAGAAATCGACTTGACGTCAATTAGACGTCGACTAGACGTCGATTACGCAGTTCGAGTCGACAGGAGATCGACATGAGAGACAAAAAGAGATCGATGTCAATGTCAATTTCGATCCCATTTCGAACCCGCATATCGATGTCGATTCGACGTCGATTCGACCAATCATTTCTGGCTGGGCATGTCTCGCGTCCAAATAACATAAACATTACAAAGACACAGGAACAAACTTTACAAAAAACAACAAGCAATCATACTCTGTGTATTAACGTGTCATATATCGGATTTAAATTATCTGTGTCTTTTTGTAGATTAATATTGTTGTTAAATTTTTTTATAAAAAACATCTCAGCAATCTCTCTTTTCTTTCTGTTTTTCACAGTGCAAAATTTTTGGTTCCTTCCAATTAAAATCATGTCCGTATGTGGACCGATGGCTGCTAATTACACTGTGGTTACTGGGATGTTAGCAACCATCGGTCCACATACGGACATGATTTTAATTGGAAGGAACCAAAAATTTTGCACTGTAAAAAACATAGAAAGAAAAGAGAGATTGCTGAGATGTTTTTTATAAAAAAATTTAACAACAATATTAATCTACAAAAAGACAGATAATTTAAATCCGATATATGATACGTTAATACACAGAGTATGATTGCTTGTTGTTTTTTGCAAAGTTTGTTCCTGTGCCTTTGTAATGTTTATGTTATTTGGACGCGAGAAATGGTAATATTACATACATGTCTTCCTTTTCGACATTAGTAATATCACGGCTTTCACTTTGACAGCTTAAATGGTAACGTTCTTAAAAATATCCTGTACATTACATCCCAAATTGCGATTTGTTTCTTATTGTTAATATACAATTTTTCGTTAATTTTTATAGCAACACTTGATAAGGGCCCGTACCCAAGGGCCGAAACGTTGTGTAGAAATATTTGTATTGGCCAGTCAGGTCGAATTTTAATAAATCACTTTTATAAATTTATTTAACTTTAAAAATAAATATTAGGACATTAATTTATGAAAAATTGAATAATTTAATATATATTAAATGAAAATACCAAAAAATATTAATTGATAAATAAGCTGAATTTTGTGAAAAATAAGAAATGGATAAATCTTAAAAAATTCAAGTAATTTCTTTAATAAAATTTAATTAAAATTTTTGAAGTACACTGTGTAGCAGTGATGCCAAAAGCTGGACTGTAACAGCGGCAGCGAGCCGCCATCGCACGATCGTATTGGAGGGAGACAAGGGGGAAATTCTAAGCGCGAGCCGTGCACGTGTGGACTCCGCGTGAAATTTCCCACTTGTCTCTCTCCAACGCGACTGTGTGACGGCGGCTTACCGCCGCTGTGCCGAAGCCCAGCTTCTGGCATCGCTGCTGTGTAATAATATATCCAATATATAATCAAGCGACGCGGTAGCGTCGCGACGCCAAGTATATAAAAATTTCTTTTTAACTTTTCGAAGTTGCCTATATACAGGGGCTGCGGCGCTACCAAGTAGCTTATCCGGAATTTTATCTCAAGTTAAACTTTCAATTAAGATATTTCTTGAACTAAAGCTGTAATAAAAAATCTAACGGCACTTTTATCATATAATGCGGATACAAGCTTTCGATTGCGATCAGTTTGAATAAGATTGATGCAGTCAATCCTGAGAAATGATATTTCATATATCAGATGTGACACTTTTTTCGTCCTTCAGTTTCAGATTCAGACTCACGTACGTATGCTCGCACGCACACATGCAAAGCGATTTTGTCCCTCAAGGCGCGTTTGCAGCGCTCATGTACGATTTTATTCGCTTGAGTGTGCAAATACGCCTTAAGAGACAAAATCATATGTGGATGTGTGTGAGATAATGTTTATATTCTATACGCGCGGGGTACAATATGAGAAGAAAAATAATAAAATAACTAACGGTTATGAGAATATCGCGGAATAGTACAACACAAGGGAAAAGAAGTGATAAAGTGACATAAAATTATTAATGGTTAAGAGTATCGCAAAATAGTGCAAGCACAAGGAAGAGAAGTGATGTCATATTGAATAAAGTTAAGTTATATTAGCGAAACTGAGCGAATGCTTTTACACTTAAGTGAACCTATTAAAAGAAATCTTACAAAGGTAAAAAAATACGCCAAGTATATAAAAATTTCACAACTTGTATGTAACATAGAAATTAAATAAATTTTTACAAAGAGTGATATCCTATTAAAAAAACCTTACAAAGGTAAAAAAATACGCCAAGTATATAAAAACCCTAAAAAAACTTAAGAAAGTTTAAAAAAATATTTACTCCTAAAAAAACTTATAAAAATAATTTTCCTCTAAAGAAATAACCTTGAAAAATAATAAAAACTGAAAAATAATTTTCTCCTAAAAAGTATTCTCTAAAAAATAAAAAATAAAAACTAAACATGAAATCAATCATTAGCCAAGTATTTAGAAGCAATTCAATTTGTGAGGGTTTGAAATAGTATTTGCCATAAAATCAATCTTGCATTTATAGAAATATAATACATAAATTTTCTCCATGAAGTCAAAACGCATTTTATTATTAAGAAAAATTTATTTTTAAAATAAGTTTAATTTTGTATGATAAATATTTTGATATATAAAATAGCATTATTATGTCACATGGATTTTATTACAAATAGTAAAATATAAAACTACTTAACCCCCACTGCGCCATGACGTTGATCACATTGATTGTCAATTTTAAATGTAAAAGTGCCCTGTGCCACAAATTGATCGAAATTTGAAATTGCTGTTTTGAAATTAATCATAAGCTTTGCCAAATAGGTCCGGAACTAAAGGGGTTAAGACACAAAGTGACATACAAAAACTTGGTGTGTCGCATTATTATTACTAAATATTTAAAATTAAGGTTCGCAAAGTATACAGGGTGACCCATTTTAAATTAGGCAGCCAAATAACTCGAAAAATAAGCACTCTACGAAAAAATGTTTAGAATCAAAATTTCGTCATTTCGAGGGGGACGTACAATGACGTTAAAATGAGCCCCCCACCCCTCCCCCTGGGCGGTGAGGGGGGGCAAGTTTGAAATCTTAAATAGGAACCCCTATTTTTTATTGCATATTCGGAATCTTTGGCTAAAAACACATACAATTTGTCTGAAACATTTTTCTCGATTCATGATAGATGGCGCTGTAATCGACGAAATTCAATTTCTTCGATTTCTCTTACTGAGAACCCATGCTTACGATTCTGCAATAAATTAACAATAAAAATACCACGTTTTCATTGTTAATACTCGAAATTAGTCTTAAAACAAACTTCTCATTATTTTTTATTACTCATTAATTACTTCTCAAGAAACTGCTTTTAGCGTAACCTGCCCTTTAGGCAACTTGAATGGTCCAAAGTACCGAGACATTTTGGACTTTCCATCTGATGGAGTTCCTCTAAGTATCCCTCCAAAATTTTGTCCATTTAGTGCCAAAGTCACAAGTGTTTATGTATTTTTTTAACATTTGTACTCTGATAAAATTTTGGTAAAATGGCAAATTATACGCCTACAGAAGTAGTCGATATTCTTATAACCTTTGGCGAATGTGGTAGAAATTACAGACTTACTGCCCGTACTTATGCGGAGCGATTCCCAAATCGCCGCCATCCTACTAATCAACAAATTATAAACATTGAAAGGAGATCTCGTAATAATCCACTTCATCGCGAAAGGCGAAGGAATAGACTTCATAATAATAATGACCCTAGATTGCTCGCAGTTTTGGCTATGGTTCATCAAAATCCCCATATTAGTACCCGTCAAATAGAACGAGAACTGGGAATCCCTCAAACTACGGCACATAGATTGTTACGATCAGTCAATTACCATCCGTATCATATTACTCTGGTACAGGAATTAAGTGAGGCCGACTACGTACTCAGAGTACAATTTTGTAGATGGGCTCTTGAGATGCTAGATCAGAATCCAGATTTTTTTAGTAATGTTTGTTTCAGTGATGAAGCAACATTCATCAGCAATGGTAGTCTCAATAGGCATAATTGCCACTATTGGTCACCAGAAAATCCACATTGGTATCGTGAGGTGCTTAATCAACATCGTTGGAGTTTATATGTATGGGTAGGCATTTGCAATGGCCAAGTCATTGGACCTCATTTTTTTGAACGTCCAATTAATAGTCCAATGTATTTAGAATTCCTCGAAAATGATTTGCCAGCATACCTAGAGAATGTTCCCCTTGCAGTTAGACTAAATTTATGGTATCAACAAGATGGTGCTCCTGCTCATTATGCTCGTATTGTACGGATGTTTTTGAATCAAAGGTTCCCAAATCGGTGGATAGGGCGGGGTGGACCAGTTCTGTGACCTCCGAGATCACCGGATTTGAACCCCCTTGATTTCTTTTTATGGGGATACGTTAAAGATGCAGTGTATAGTAAAGCTCCAACGACAAGATTGAATATGATGGAAAGAATAAGAAGAGCTTGTGAAGCTATAACTCCTTTAATGCTAGAAAATGTACAACGTAACTTTCGCTGTCGATTACTGTTATCCTTAGAAAATAATGGTGCACACTTTGAGCATCTCCTCTATGCGGAGAGAGCTGATAACAATGCAAACTTGCCTTAACTGGTTGGGTCACCACACGACCTTGCCTTCACTGGCTGGGTCACTACTTGACCTTGCCTTAACTGGTTGGGTGACCACACGACCTTGCCTTCACTGGCTGGGTCACTACTTGATCTTGCCTTAACTGGTTGGGTCACCACACGACCTTGCCTTCACTGGCTGGGTCACTACTTGACCTTGCCTTAACTGGTTGGGTCACCACACGACCTTGCCTTCACTGGCTGGGTCACTACTTGATCTTGCCTTAACTGGTTGGGTCACCACACGACCTTGCCTTCACTGGCTGGGTCACTACTTGATCTTGCCTTAACTGGTTGGGTCACCACACGACCTTGCCTTCACTGGCTGGATCACCACACGACCTTGCCTTCACTGGCTGGATCACCACACGACCTTGCCTTCACTGGCTGGGTTACCACACGTTCAAGCACCCCGAATTGTGAGAGGCGAGGGGACTCACGTTAATCAAGCACCCCGAAGGGAACAGAAAACTGCTACGTCCACGACGTTGTTCCTGGGTTACGCTAAAAGCAGTTTCATGAGAAGTAATTAATGAGTAATAAAAAATAATGAGAAGTTTGTTTTACGACTAATTTCGAGTATTAACAATGAAAACGTGGTATTTTTATTGTTAATTTATTGCAGAATCGTAAGCATGGGTTCTCAGTAAGAGAAATCGAAGAAATTGAATTTCGTCGATTACAGCGCCATCTATCATGAATCGAGAAAAATGTTTCAGACAAATTGTATGTGTTTTTAGCCAAAGATTCCGAATATGCAATAAAAAATAGGGGTTCCTATTTAAGATTTCAAACTTGCCCCCCTCACCGCCCAGGGGGAGGGGTGGGGGGGCTCATTTTAACGTCGTTGTACGTCCCCCTCGAAATGACGAAATTTTGATTTTAAACATTTTTTCGTAGTGTGCTTATTTTTCGAGTTATTTGGCTGCCTAAGTTAAAATGGGTCACCCTGTATATCTGAAATAAAAATTTGCAAATTATTATCAACATGTTAATGTTATTATTAGCAAATATTTAGAATTAAGGTTCGCGAATTATATGTCTGTAATTAAAATTTGCAAATTATTATCAGAAATTATTATCAACCTGTTAATAAAAATATATGAGTTATGCGACCGAGGCACGCCAAGTTTTTGTATGTCACTTTGTGTCTTAACCCCTTTAATTCCGGACTTACTTGGCAAAGCTTATGATTAATAAACAGCAATTTCAAACATTTCGATCAATTTGTGGCACAGGACACTTTTATATTTAAAATTGACAATCAATGTAATCAACGTCATGGCGCAGTGGGGGTTAAATAGTTTTATATTTTACTATTTGTAATAAAATCCATGTGACATAATAATGCTATTTTATATATCAAAATATTTATCATACAAAATTAAACTTATTTTAAAAATAAATTTTTCTTAATAATAAAATGCGTTTTGACTTCATGGAGAAAATTTATGTATTATATTTTTATAAATGCAAGATTGATTTTATTGCAAATACTATTTCAAACCCTCACAAATTGAATTGCTTCTAAATACTTGGCTAATTATTGATTTCATGTTTAGTTTTTATTTTTTATTTTTTAAAGAATAGTTTTAGGAAAAAATTATTTTTTAGTGTTTATTATTTTTTAAGATTATTTCTTTAGAGAAAAATTATTTTTATAAGTTTTTTTAGGAGTAAATATTTTTTTAAACTTTCCTAAGTTTTTTTAGGGTTTTTATATACTCGGCGTATTTTTTTACCTTTGTTCAAAGTATTTAAAAATATTTCACCTTTGAAACTCGTGATATTTTTAGTGAAAAAACATTTCATGTTTAAAAAATGTATTTTTAATATTGAATGATTTAAAACATATGAGATTTTATCTCACACACACATGCGCACCACACACACACACACATGCACGCATGCACGCACGCATGTGGGTTTCAAATGTGAAATAAATATTTTTAAATATTTAACATTATATATTTGTTATTTTATTACAGAGTACACAGTGTACTTTAAAAAATTTTAATTAAAAATATTTTTTAAACATAAAACATGTCTTTTCATTAAAAAAAAACTATAGGAGTTTCAATTATGAAGTAAATTTTTTAAATAAAAAATAGTTATTCTTCAAAAAAATCTAAAAAACATTCTTTTAATGTTAAAATTAGATATTTAATAAATAAAAAATGACAACTCATTATTTTAATGTTTTTAAAAAAATTTTCCAAACTTTTTTAAAAACATTTTTAAAAGTATTTGCTACTGGTGTTATTGAAATGCGTGATGTTTTTCAGCATATAAACTGTAAATTTATATTTCAGCAGGGAATGAAAATTTACTTAAGTAGTTTCCGGCATCAGTTCAGAAGGCAGGATTATGTGCAGACCATTTTATTAAAGAAGATTTCATAAGCATAAGCCGTACGAAGTTACATATTAAAAGAAACCCCATACCATGGATCCAAGAAAATACTGGGATTTCTCATCTTGTCGAAGATAATGCAGAAAATATTATAGAAAATGCCAGACCTTGTGAAAAAATTTTACAAGAAAATATTAATCACTCAGATGATTCCACGTCGATGGAAGTCGATACTGATTTTCAAGTAGACGTGTCAGGTGCCACAAAAAACAACACAACTGAAAAAGTAGTCACAATAACAACGGCGACACGTAAGAGATGCTATCCATCTGGAGTAGGTATACACGGACAGTTCTAACCCTGGTCCTCTGAGGGGAGAGCGGGGTGCGGGGGTATCTCGGCGGCGCGGGGGTATCTCGGTGGCGCGGGGGCTGACGTCACGCGGGCGGGGGACGCTCGATATCGACGAAGGCGGATTGGGGGATCTTGGAGCCTACGTTGCGCGTATCGACGAATGTGTCGGGGCATGTTTTCGTAGGTAAAGGAAAAAAAGAGGTGTAAACACAAAATAGCGCCGATGTTCGGCAGCTTTGTACCCTCGCGGTATCTCGCCTATTTATAAAAAATTGTATGATTAGCGCTACAGAAATGAGCACCGATGTTCGGCTGCTTTGTGTCCTTACTCCTCTATCCACAAACGACAAGCGAAATTATCTTTCTGAGATGTAATTTAGCAAATCGATACACTGTATGGGGAAAAAAAGGATCGAACCTTCAGCTCCAACCGAAATTACGTTTGTAACGTTTCGGTACGCTTTTTCTGGTTAATTCTATTCATTCCTTCATATTATTCCAACATAGCGCCCGATTTATTACTACGATATTCCATTGTGGAAATTTTGAGAGGGATGGGGCTAAAGCTTATGGAGAGAGAGTGTCCGTCTCCGTGTCAAAAAGTCTTTAGCATTCGTGTAGTAAAGAGTAAGTGTAGCAAAGTGTAAGTGCATAAAGAAAATGAATATTGAAGACATGGATATAGATGTCGAAGAAGTGGACAATGAAGAAGAATCATCCGATGATGAGATAAGAATTCTAGAAGACTCCGATTACGATAGTGAGTGTAATGAGGATTTTAGTGAAAAACAGGTGCGAATTTTAAAACGAGCTGATGTTCACGACATCGACGAACTGCAAAAAATGTGTTGCATTTCTTTTTATTGAAATTAACAATAGTCACAAATTTTGCACAGCGTGTTTCCTGCGAGTGAATGACTCGTTTTCATGTGCTCGTGCTGTACGCACACATGAGACTGAGCGATACGTTCTACTTGTGGAAGATAGATGCTGTGAAGTGGAGGCTCAGTGTCTCAAATAACATCGTGCAGTCTGTGCCCTATTTGTAAATAATAAACTTTTAAAAATTGGGACACTTAAGTAAAATATTTAAGTATTTTCCGATGTGCAGGAATTGGTAAGTATCCTTTTTTAAATTAAAAATTAAGAAAATATTAATATTTTTTTCTATGTTATAAAGGAGTCCTATATTTGTCAGGCTGCTGCTCGCTATCCATACCAATCGGATTTAAGGCGGGTGTATCTGCTCCAGCCTCATGGCCCCGGGACCACCACCACCACCGTCACGCCCCCTCCGCAACCTTTTTTTATTTTAAATTTTATTTATATTCTTATTTTTAAATTTTAAATTCACACACACAAATGTAAATATAGACACATATTAAATAAAATTATTATTATTATTGTAAAAAAAATGTGTATTTTAAAATTCCTTATCTCTCTCCTTTCTTCTCTCTATCATTTTGCCGCGCTACCTTTTTCTCGCACTATATATATATCCTGTGAACGTCTCACGCTATCTCTTTCTTCTAAGCGCTAGCTCTCTCGCGTTCCTCCCTCCTTTCATACCCGAGGACCCTTCTCGGATGCTTCCCCACATCATGAAACGCGCTTCACCTCAAGACCCCGTATGACGTTATCCCCGCAAGGACTGCAACGAGTGGAAGCTATTTATGAGAGCTGGGACTGTTTATGGGTGGGAGAGCGCGCGGATGGAAATGCGAGCGAAGAAATTACGTCATGCTTTAGACTTAAAAACTTTTTTATTTTTCTCTTTTGGCATAGTAGTGAGTAAAAAAAAAGAAATGGAAAATAATAATAATTTCGAAGCAATATTAGATGAGTCAGCGCAAAGGAGAGAAATTATTTTCTAAAATGAAATAAGCATTTTTAATATTAATATAAATGTTTATTAATAAATGTATATGTGTGTATTTTCATTATTACAAGCATCGCGAAGAAAATCATTTATAACGCATGTTAATAATTCGCAATCTATGAGTGATTCGCCGTCAAACGTATCACTTTCGCGTATTACTTTTGCAGCATTGCATAAATTTGTGATGTTATTAAGTTGTAAAATAGTAGCAAATTTTTTAAACTTTTCACTAACACTATACGTATTTTCGGATAGCCAGAAATACATATGATGTATACAATTTTCAAAGTTGAATAAATGTAGTAAAGTCGATGGTTGCATATACAAAGAATTATTAAATAATGTCATTTTTATAATTTTTGAATTAGACATTTGAACCACTTCAAGTATCATATCTCGAATCCATAATGGAGTTTCAGCCGATTGTAGTCGATCGATGTCCGCTCGTTTCTGCATTAGCAATTTCTATGTTTCAATAGATAATATTATTCGATTGCCTCGATTGTCGCCGAGAGCCAGTTCCACATATGATGCAGCTCCAACGCTGATTCCAATCTCCAAATGTTTATACGAAGTCGGGGTTAAGGCGTATTTTCTTCCGAGTATACAAACCGCATGACGAGGCTCGGATGAAAAGCTATAAAAAATATTTTAATAAATTATAAGGAAAATATAAATTATAAAATATACAATGCTTTATCGAAACTTACTTGTTACATTTATTTGTGGAAGATTTACCATCCTGAATCGGAACGTAGTAATTCATACTGCTTTTTTCAGTCAAGTATATTTCTTTAGGTTGTGAAAAGTGGACTATCGGTACGAGGGATTAACGTGACATTGATCAAAATTAAGAGTATACGGGATGTTTTTTTTTCCAAGAGTAGTGTGGGAGATTAGTAATAAATGTGGGAGAGTATCTGGAAGTGCTTCTAGCGCTCTGAAATTTAGAAAGGAGAGCAGGCGCTCGGATAAATAAGAATTCTTAAAAATGACTCGCGAGGAAAGGAATGGGGAGGGGGAATAAGAGATAAAACATATTAATATTTAAATATTTTATTTTTTAAAATTATGCAATTCTTTTTGGCGTTGCGACCACCAGTTAAATATTTTGAATACATTTTGTAATGCGCAATTCTTAACATGTTTTCGCATAGTGTTTTTAACATCTAGATTATTTAGAGACTCGATATCGTCGTAATCAGCATCCAAGGTCTCGATGATTAAGTTTCCTTTCGCTTTATCATCAAGCATATTAGCCAGCCATTCTCGTTTCTGGCGTCCCTTAACATATACGGTACACGACATTTCATCATCATCTTCAACCACAGCTGTTGTAATCAATCGTTTTGCCATGCTGTACGCAACGATTCCATCTTCCCATTGCAGTCCATGATGATTCGCCATCAATCATAAAGCTTGAGACTTTTCAGATTTTGTAAGGAGATGCCATGGTACAGGACTCCGAAAAATGTAGTGTGCGAGAACAGTTCCCCTCCTCAGCACCGCCACCTCCTTCACGATCAATCGATTATTGATGATGAATCCTTGCAGATCCACAAACGTTGGACATGATGAGATCTCTCTCTCTCTCTCTCTTTGATGCGTCAGTCGAGAGGAATGACAACCATCTCACAAAACTTTGATTTATATCCTGCTCCTCTTCCCCCTCTCTCTAAATTGTTGTTGTCTAAACTCGATGTTATCGCGAACACTTAGGTGATTTTGCGCACAACGTTGGTCAACAGGTTGTACTGGATCACGCGGTCGTGTATGATGAGACAGTACGCAGTAGTATTATTTGACACGTTTTCCTTACACTCAAATTCCAATCTCACATCCACGGTTGCGCTCTTGACCGATTCGTTTTGTCGAGAACAGTCGATGATCACGGACCGTTACGTAGAAACAGTGAGACGGTAAGACTCGGCTCGAGATACTCGTATCCATAATAGTTCTTGCAGAAACGCGCGTACGTGTCGTACAGAATCGACCATTTGTTTTTATCGAAATCCAGATTCATATCGTCGTACGGATAATATTCCGAGTTCAGATATAGTTTCACGTTGGTCAATTTGCAGTCGTCGAATTGACTCACATCCTCGGACATAACGTTTTTCCGGTCTGTCTGCAGAGCAAAGATAACGTATCGTGGCTTCTCCAGCTGAGTCGCGGTCTTAATGGCCCACGAGTGCTTGGTTGTACGCTGCAATAGTGGAAACTCGTACAGATCCCACGAGCGAAAACCCATGCTGAGGTAACGTCCGCTTTCCAGAGCGCGCAGCATCAACAGCTTGTTGATCTCGCTCAACAACACGTGTAGCATTCACCATTGTATCTTGAATATGTTGATCACAGGTCGCAGCGCAGAATCTCCAACCAGACAATTGTTGTCGTTGCGCGATCGTATTAAGATCAACTCGTGACGAGCGTTAATCACCACGCGTCTGTAATCCTCACAAAATCCCAGTAACATGTAGAGCGGTACGCAAAAATTAAAGTATCCATTCACAGTAATCGGATCAGTCCAGCTGGCGTTACTCATAGTCATGCTTCTATCGAATGTCATTGTTACATAGTTTTTGAGCGAACTTGTTATTCCCACGTTTCTGTTGCGATCAATCTCCACGCCATCAAGTTCGTATCGAATCTCATCAAACATGAATGCGGCACAATTATTTCCCAGCGCCACAGCAGATCCTTCAACTGGGTTGTTTATCTTCAGTTCTCCCTCGATGTATAGGAAACTCTCATACGGCAACGTATACAGATCCTGTTGTTGTATGGGTATTCTTATCTCGTCACTGTGTCCAAATGTTGTGTTGGCAAACGGGTTGTACGCGTGAGTCTCAATCTTGACGATGCGATCGTCAAAGATTGGCTCGTCTTCGATGTTGAGAATATCAGTCATCATTCAAATGTTTCGCACCGCAAATCCCAAAGATTGTAAAAACGCAACGTTTGATGCGTTCAATTTCTTTTTCTTAGTGCAACCAGATGATTGGATATTAGCGAATGCCGACGTTGTTGTCGCTGGCCTCGTAAAGATTGTGTTATCTCTCACGTCTTTGTTCAACACGAGCATCTCATACGCTGCATACGTATGTTATCACTGTCGCCGTCGTACGTGCAATATAATGGTGATCTCTTCTCCTCGAAAATAGAGTAATCTTCCGTTTTGGTCGACAACACGTAACGTTAAATCTGTAATGCTCCGTACGATGATCGGTAGGTAAATGATGTGCGCCGGTGTTTCCGATATCTTATATCCTGGTGGTACCCTTGGTGAAAATTCATGTATCGTATGAACGAGTTTACCGTTGCTGTACCCGCGGTCACGTTACACTCTACGCGGATAATGTTCACGTTGATAATGTTAATCGGCGTGTTCGACTCGTACCATTTTCGCGGCTGCAGTATACGGTTCGAGAATCCTAGTAGCGATCCAATGTTGTTAGGCTTGCTAAAATTTATTCTGTAGGCGCATTTAATCTCGCTCCTCATCGTATTGTAATTAGCCCGGAGCACTATCGGCCATTCTCCATCTTCAAAGTCACCGTCGTCAGCGTGTTTTTTATCGTCGTCACGAACTGCATGTCGCGGACGTTTTCGTGAAATTGTATGTTTCAAAAATTCATGTATCGCTTGCAGCTCGTACGATCCCTCGGGAATCATAATTTCCGCGTCATCTTTGCCAAAGTAAAATTTATTATTCGTGGAATTCACGTTCGATATCGTGTGATAACTCTCAAAATCCGCTAGACCGAGCTCGTATTCACCAT
This sequence comes from Lasius fuliginosus, assembly GCA_949152495.1. NCBI lineage: Eukaryota > Metazoa > Arthropoda > Insecta > Hymenoptera > Formicidae > Lasius > Lasius fuliginosus. The sequence continues at coordinate 765,176 of OX424447.1, read as the reverse complement.
CGCTCAAATCTACGGTGGGGGAGTAGTTTACCGCGAGAACGCTACTCCTCTCAGTCAGCGTGAATGTCATAGACATGTTGACCAAACTGTTTAACGAATACTAAGTTAAATAGCGCAATGTCTGTCTTTAAATTCGCGTACATCGACCGTTTGGAGAAACTGCAAAGACAATTGTCCGCAGATGCTCTGATCGTAAGTTTGAACAGGTGTGTGATTATATTCTATTTTCACATTTAAATATCGCACCAATTCATTCGGTGGTCGAAGATTGCCGAAACTGTCAAAATATATAGCGCGATTCCCTCTCTTTGCGTATGCCACCCAATGAGTACCAGGTCCTTTGGTGTTATCCAAATTTACGATGCCGCTCTCATTTCGATATATACCACCGATCGGTAATGATTCACGCATGAAAACATCTCTAAAATATGGAATGTACATACGTTTTGCAGTTGCAGCAATTGTATGTTGGTAGTTACGCCCTGCGGCAATTTTAACATCTCTTTGACATTTTTTTTTTTCTCGTTAAGACTTCTCGTCCATATTTGTATGGCGCAAGATACAATCCGTGACCTTCCATGGCGCGATTGTGACGTAGCATCTCTTGCATCTGATGTTGCGTGGCTTTTCCATAGTAGGTATTATTGACGGATTCTAATCCAGGTCCTCCGAGGGGAGAGCGGGGTGCGGGGGTATCTCAGTGGCGCGGGGGCTGACGTCATGCGGGCGGGGGACGCTCGGTTTCGACGAAAGGTAGGGGGGGGGGTCCTGAACGTGATATTCGACCGTTCGTAAACAAATAGATGGAATTATCTTTTTTTGATATTTTTTATGAAAATTTTATGAGGGATCTTGGGTCCGACGCTGCGGTTATCGACGAACGTGTCAGGGCATAAATTTTCATAGGTGCAAACAAAATAGCGTCGATGTTCGACTGCTCGAATTTATAAACGGATAACGCCCGATTTTATTTCTACAATATTCCATTGTGGAAATTTTGAGAGGGATGAGGTTAAAGCTTATGGAGAGAGGGTCTGTCTCCGTGTCAAAAAGTCTTTAGCATTCATGCAGTGAAGAGTAAAATCAAAGTGCGTAAATAAATATTGAAGAAGGAGAAATGAATATTGGAGAAAATGAAGCGGATGTCATCGACAATAGAGAAGAAGAATCATCCGATGATGAAATGAGAATTTTAGAAGACTCCGATTACGATAGTGAGTGCAATGAGGAGGAATTCTATGAAAAACATGTGAAAATTTTAAAACGTGCTGATGTTCGCGACATTGACGAACTTCAAAAAATGTGTTCCATTTCATTTTATTATGAAATTGACAATGATGACAAATTTTGCACAGCGTGTTTCCTGCGAGTGAATGACACGTTTTCACGTGCTCGTGCTGTACGCACACATGAGACTGAGCGATACGTTCTACTTGTGGAAGATAGATGCTGTGAATGTGGAGGCTCAGTGTCTCAAATAACATCATGCAGTCTGTGCCCTATTTGCAATTTGCAAACAATAAACTTTTAAAAATTGAGACACATTTAAGTGAAATATTTAAATAGTTTCCGATGTGCAGGAATTGGTAAGTATCCCTTTTTAAATTAAAAGTTAAGAAAATGCTAATATTTTTTTCTATGTTATAAAGGAGTCTTACATTTGCTGCCCGCCATCCATGCCAATCAGATTCAAGGCGGGTGTATCTGCTCCAGCCTCATGGCCTCGGGACCATCACCACCACTGTCGTGCCCCCTCCACAACCTTTTTTTTTTATTTTTATATTATATACTTTTATATTCATTTATATTTATTTTAAGTTTTATTAATATATTATCCTTATTTTAAATTTTAAATTCACACATACACACATACACACACACACACACACACAAATGTAAATATACACATTAAATAAAATTATTATTGTAAAAAAAAAGTGTATTTTAAAATTCCTTATCTCTCTCCTCTCCTCTCTCTTTATCATTTGCCGCGCTATCTCTTTCTCGCATGCATCTCACACTATATCTCTCTTGTAAACGCCTCACGCTATCTCTTTCTTTTAAGTGCTAGCTCTTTCCCTAGCCTCCCTCCCTCTCTACCCGAGAATGCTTCCCAGTATCACGAAACGCGCTTCACCTCGAGACCCCGTATGACGTCATCCCCGCAAGGACTGCAACGAGTGGGAGCTATGTATTTGAGCTGGGACTGTTTATGGGTGGGAGAGCGCGCGGATGGAAATGCGTGTGAAGAAATTATTTTCTAAAATGAAATAAGCATTTTTTTTTTTTTAATATTAATATAAATGTTTATTAATAAGTGTGTATTTTATTACAAGCATCGTGAAGAATATCATTTGTAGCGCAAGTTAATAATTCGCAATCTATTAGTGATTCGCCGTCAAACGCATCACTTTCACGTATCACTTTTGCAGCATTGCATACATCTATGATGTCATTACGTTGTAAAACAGCTACAAATTTTGCAAACTTTTCATTAACATTATACGTGTTTTCGGATAGCCATGAATACATATGACGTATACAATTTTCAAAATCGAATAAATGTAGAAAAGTCGATGGTTGCATATACAAAGAATTATTAAATAATGTCATTTTTATAATTTTTGAATTAGACATTTGAACCACTTCAAGTATCATATCTCGAATCCATAATGGAGTTTCAGTTGATTGTAATCGTTCGATGTCCGCTCGTTTCTGCATTAGCAATTTCCATGTTTCAATAGATAATATTATTCGATTGCCTCGATTATCGCAGAGAGCCAGTTCCACATATGATGCAGCTCCAACGCTGATTCCAATCTCTAAATATTTATACGAAGTCGGGGTTAAGGCGTATTTTCTTCCAAGTATACGAACCGCATGACGAGGCCCGGATGAAATGCTATAAAAAATATTTTAATAAATTATAAGGAAATTATAAAGTATAAAATATACAATGCTTTATCGAAACTTACTTGTTCCATTTATTTGTGGGAGTTTTACCATCCTGAATCGGAACGTAATTCATACTGCTTCTTCCAGTCGAGAACATTTCTCTAGATTGTGAAAAGTGAACCACCAATGTGAACAGTTGACGAAAGACTGATCGTATAAAAACTAACCGTATACGTGATGCTCTTTTTCCAAAAGTAGTGGGGGAGATTAGTAATAAATGTGGTGGGAGAGTATCTGGGAGTGCTTCTAGCGCTCTGAAATTTAGAAGAAGGGAGAGACGGTGCTTGGATAAATAAGAATTCTTAGAAACGACTCGCGGGGGAAAGAATGGGGAGGGGGTAGTAAGAGATAAAACATATTAATGTTTAAATATTTTATTTTTCCAAATATTGCAATTCTTTTTGGCGTTGTGACCACCAGTTAAATATTTTGAATACATTTTGTAATGCGCAATTCTTAACATGTTTTCCACATCGCATAGTATTTTTAACATCTAGATTATTTAGAGACTCGATATCGTCGTAATCAGCATCCAAGGTCTCGATGATTAAGTTTTCCTTCGCGTTATCATCAAGCATATTAGCCAGCCATTCTCGTTTCTGGCGTCCCTTAACATATACGGTACACAACATTTCATCATTATCTTCAACCACAGCTGCTGTAATCAATCGTTTTGCCATGCTGTACGCAACGATTCCATCCTCCCATTGCAGTCCATGATGATTCGCCATCAACCATAAAACTTGAGACTTTTCAGATTTTGTAAGGAGATGCCATGGTACAGGACTCCGAAAAATGTAGCGTGCGAGAACAGTTCCCCTCCTCAGCACCGCCACCTCCTTCACGATCAATCGGTTATTGATGATGAATCCTTGTAGATCCACAAACGTTGGTACAGACATGATGAGATCTCCCTCTTTGATGCGTCAGTCGAGAGGAATGACAACCATCTCACAAGACTTTGATTTATATCCTGCTCCTCTTCCCCCTCTCTAAATTGTTGTCTAAACTCGGTGTTGTCGCGAACACTTAGGTGATTTTGCGCACAACGTTGGTCAGCGGGTTGTACTGGATCATGCGATCGTGTATGATGAGACAGTACGCAGTGGTATTATCAGGCACATTCTCCTTACATTCAAATTCCAATCGCACATCCACTGTTGCACTCTTGACCGATTCGTTTTGTCGAGAACAATCGATGATCACGAATGGACCGTTAAGTAGAAACATTGTGAGGGTGAGATTCGGTTCGAGATACGCGTATCCGTAATAGTCTTTGGAGAAACGCGTGTACGCGTCGTACAGAATCGACCATCTGTTTTTATCGAAATCCAGATTCATGTCGTCGTACGGATAATATTCCGAATTCAGATAGAGTTTCACATTGGTTAATTTGCAGTGGTCGAATTTACTCGTATCCTCAGCCATGACGTTCTTCTTGCCTGTTTGCAGAGCAAAGATAACATATCGCGGCTTCTCCAGCTGAGTTGCGGTCTTAATGGCCCATGAATGCTTGGTTGTACGCTGCAATAACGGAAACTCATACAGATCCCACGAGCGAAAACCCATGCTGAGGTAACGTCCGCTTTCCAGAGCGCGCAGCATAGACAACTTCTTAATTTCACTCAACAACACGTGTGGCATTCGCCATTGTATCTTGAATATGTTGATCTCAGGTCGCAGCGCAGAATCTCCAACCAGACAATTGTTGTCGTTGCGCGATCGTATTAAGATCAACTCGTGACGAGCGTTAATCACCACGCGTCTGTAATCCTCGCAAAATCCCAATAACATGTAGAGCGGTACGCAAAAATTAAAGTATCCATTCACAGTAATCGGATCAGTCCAGCTGGCGTTACTCATAGTCATGCTTCTATCGAATGTCATTGTTACATAGTTTTTGAGCGCACTTGTTATTCCCACGTTTCTGTTGCGATCAATCTCCACGCCATCAAGTTCGTATCGAATCTCATCAAACATGAATGCGGCACAATTATTTCCCAGCGCCACAGTAGATCCTTCAACTGGGTTGTTTATCTTCAGTTCTCCCTCGATGTATAGGAAACTCTCATACGGCAACGTATACAGATCCTGTTGTTGTATGGGTATTCTTATCTCGTCACTGTGTCCAAATGTTGTGTTGGCAAACGGGTTGTACGCGTGAGTCTCAATCTTGACGATGCGATCGTCAAAGATTGGCTCGTCTTCGATGTTGAAAATATCAGTCATCGTTCAAATGTTTCGCACCGCAAATCCCAAAGATTGTAAAAACGCAACGTTTGATGCGTTCAATTTCTTTTTCTTAGTGCAACCGGATGATTGGATATTAGCGAATACCGACGTTGTTGTCGCTGGCCTCGTAAAGATTGTGTTATCTCTCACGTCTTTGTTCAACACGAGCATCTCATACACTGCATACGTATGTTATCACTGTCGCCGTCGTATGTGCAATCTAATGGTGATCTCTTCTCCTCGAAAATCGAGTAATCGTCCGTTTTGGTCGACAACACGTAACGTTAAATCCGTAATGCTCCGTACAATGATCGGTAGGTAAATGATGTGCGCCGGTGTTTCCGATATCTTATATCCTGGTGGTACCCTCGGTGAAAATTCATGTATCGTATGAACGAGTTTACCGTTGCTGTACGCACCCGCGGTCACGTTACACTCTACGCGGATAATGTTCACGTTGATAATGTTAATCGGCGTGTTCGACTCATACCATTTTCGCGGCTGCAGTATACGGCTCGAAAATCCTAGTAGCGATCCAATGTTGTTAGGCTTGCTAAAATTTATTCTGTAGGCGCATTTAATCTCGCTCCTCATCGTATTGTAATTAGCCCGGAGCACTATCGGCCATTCTCCATCTTCAAAGTCACCGTCGTCAGCGTGTTTTTTATCGTCGTCACGAACTGCATGTCGCGGACGTTTTCGTGAAATTGTATGTTTCAAAAATTCATGTATCGCTTGCAGCTCGTACGATCCCTCGGGAATCATAATTTCCGCGTCATCTTTGCCAAAGTAAAATTTATTATTCGTGGAATTCACGTTCGATATCGTGTGATAACTCTCAAAATCCGCTAGACCGAGCTCGTATTCACCATCGCTCAAATCTACGGTGGGGGAGTAGTTTACCGCGAGAACGCTACTCCTCTCAGTCAGCGTGAATGTCATAGACATGTTGACCAAACTGTTTAACGAATACTAAGTTAAATAGCGCAATGTCTGTCTTTAAATTCGCGTACATCGACCGTTTGGAGAAACTGCAAAGACAATTGTCCGCAGATGCTCTGATCGTAAGTTTGAACAGGTGTGTGATTATATTCTATTTTCACATTTAAATATCGCACCAATTCATTCGGTGGTCGAAGATTGCCGAAACTGTCGAAATATATAGCGCGATTCCCTCTCTTTGCGTATGCCACCCAATGAGTACCAGGTCCTTTGGTGTTATCCAAATTTACGATGCCGCTCTCATTTCGATATATACCACCGATCGGTAATGAGTCACGCATGAAAACACCTCTAAAATATGGAATGTACATACGTTTTGCTAGTTGCAGCAATTGTATGTTGGTGGTTACACCCTGCGGCAATTTTAACGTCTCTTTGACGTTTTTTTTTTTCTCGTTAAGACTCCTCGTCCGTATTTGTATGGCGCAAGATACAATCCGTGACCTTCCATGGCGCGATTGTGACGTAGCATCTCTTGCATCTGATGTTGCGCGGCTTTTCCATCGTTCACCATCTTTGCTACGCCAGCCGCTCCACCGATCAGGGATCCGAGCGCACCCAACATTGATAGAATCGGCAATAGACCGCCGCGTTTCGCTGCCGGAAGTATTCGTTTTTTCACCGTCTTTTTCTTCGTCTTCTTCGTCTTCAGACCCATACCGAACTTTGTCTTGGCTTTCATCGCTGTCCAGACAGCTGTGGCTGCGGCTCTCTCACCGAGACTCGAATCTCTTGCAATGACGCGAGTTTGCGCTCTCTTGGCGAGTATCCTATCCGCCGCGTGTCTTTCGGCTAGATTGTTACTCCGAGAGTATGCTATATCGTGTTCACGGCACGCCGCGTCCAGTGGGTTGATACCTCGATCGCCTCTAGCTAATCGCTTTTCTAGCCGCGTGCCCGGACCGCAAAACTGATAGCCTGGGATATGAAATTCGATCGGAAGTGCGTTTATCGCGTGATTTAATAGACCTCTACCTATTTTCGTTGACATTCGCTGCAATCCTTTATCAACGGCGCTGGACCGTCAATGTGCGTTTGCTGCCACGGTTGATTATAATGCTGCATACATCGACGATATTGCTGAACCTCCGAATCAACCTTTATGTGTTCCGGAAGCTTGTCCCACAGTAGCTGCACGTAGTGACCAAAGTTTTGCAACAAAAGTGCTTTCGGCACAAACTGTAACTGCTCGGCGGTAAGCGTGAGAATATCTCTCTTGTCCGTCAAAAGAAGAAACATTTTCAAGACTGTGTGATTTCACTTCGATGCACCTCTATATATATAGGCAGGCGTTCGATCCAATCGGGAGTATAAAAATGAGATTCGTGCGACAACCTTTGACGATACGCGTGACGAATTGCGACGACAGATTACGATCGATGGGGGACAACGCGGAGATGCGCAGACACGGTACGATGCTACCGACTACTATACGCGCGATCGTTTGCGGCCCTTCGAATTGCGGTAAAACCAACGTTCTGATAAGCCTACTGGAAAGTCCGCACGGTGTACGTTTCGAGAACGTGTACGTGTACTCGAAGTCGCTGCAACAGCCGAAATATCGGTATCTGGAGAATTTGTTGACGTCGATCGACGAAATCGGCTACTTTACGTTCTCCAATAACAGTGACGTTATTCCACCGAGCGAGGCACGTCCAAACTCGATTTTCGTCTTCGATGATGTGGCGTGTGACAAGCAAGATACGATAAGAGAGTACTTTTCAATGGGACGCCATTCGAACGTCGACTGCTTCTATCTCTGTCAGACGTACGCGAGAATACCAAAACATCTTATACGCGACAACGCGAACCTGCTGATCATGTTTAAGCAGGACGGTACCAACTTGAAACATGTGTACAACGATCATGTGAATACCGATATGTCGTACGAGGATTTCAGTGAATTATGTCGTACTTGTTGGCAGCAAAAGTATGGATTTCTAGTGATAGACAAGGACAGCTCGCTTACGAACGGGCGATACAGAACAGGATTTAACGTGTTCGCGATTCCACAAAACGATTAGTCGTTGCCCGATACTCTGTCGAGAGGGGTGAAACGCGAGCGCTCGACACTCTACCGACATGGCTGAGAGCGATAATATTCGCGAGCGTGAAAAGATTGCGAGGAAGATTGCGAAAACGAGTGAATCGATCCGCAAGAAACATCGCGCTTTGAAGACCGGTAAGATCGATGACGATATCGCGGTCAAGACCCACTTTAAGCCTATTATCGAACCGCTACAAAAGATCGTCGACTCGAGCCTGATTGCGGTGAAAAACGAGCCGGAAAGTAACGCTGACGCGAAGATTAAAACGTTACCCATCAAGCGGTATGAGGAGGAGGAGGAAGAGGAGGAGGAGGAGGAGGAGGATGTGACACCGAAAAAGAGGAAACGATTGAACGCGAATCGCTCATCGATGCCGCGTACATCTGATCGATCGAAACAATCGGACGCTTTATTGGATGAACCGCCGATAACCTCTACACCGTTCGCGACAACGAGAATCGTACAACCTATGATACCCGAAACACGTGCAAACGATGTTTTCGAAACCACGGGCAACTCGCTCGAAACATCGTTTGTTCGAAACAGGTTACAAACGTCGGAAGGTCAAGAAATGTTGCGAAAGCACTTGGGACCACTGGGACAAGAGTACATGAGCACTCTCCTCGGTGGCGATGAAAAAAAAGAGATCGATCACGTGTACGGTGTCTATTTCGACAAGGATGAAATGCTGCTCCATAACAAACGATTCGACATCGACAAAGATGACTCTATAATTATAGACAAAATGAGGTACATTGGCACACCTGGATTATACGAGTTGATTTTCAAGAGAATTCCCGATGACATTATTTACACGGAGGATGATATGAAAAAATACAAAAGCATATTATTGGCGACGAACGCGCATAAACGCAATTATGATGCGCAGGTCAATTAAGAAGCAATAGGGGATAAAAGTACAAACAAATAATCGCACCGTTGATGTCGATCAAACCGAAAAAGAAAATATCTGGAAAGGGAGTATCCATGCCTTGCGCAATGACGCTAACCGACAATAAGATCGATTACGTGCACTGGGACGACCCCAACGAGTTAGTGGATCGCCTACGATTGCTCGACGCTTCGCGCCATGCTGGCCACAACGCTCACGACAACGAGATCCTGTCGATCATCGAGGAACTTCGCGAAGTCGGCATTATTATAAATTAAACGGTGTCTCGACAAAACTAATCAGTCGATCTGCGTCACTCGCATCGAAAAAATGACTATCAACAAGTTTGGATTATTCGAACAGAGAAATGATGTAACGGACACAAGCGATCATAGATTGGTAAGAAGTTACGTGCGCGAAAACGCTCTGTGTCGCGTCGCTACGGACTATGATGCGAGATCGCGCAAGATTCGCCGTGTAGCGCAACCTGAAGCTGATACTAATACCGTCAACAAACTGTACCTGGAGGAATGCATTAAAACGTTGAGGCATCAACAGAAAGAATTAGATGAGAGGCTGACTGCGCTTGAGAAGGACGTGCGAGCGTTACAGATTGCGATAAACGAGCTTCGACGTGCGGCTAACTCAGAAATGACTATCAACCTGAATGAGTAGCAGTGAACGGGTTAGGAGCGGCTACCGAACGGTTATCGAACATCTACGAAGGGCTATCGAACGGCTACGACCAATTATCGAACAGCTACGAAGGGTTATCGAACTGCTATCTAACTACAATGAGTGGCAGTAGTAGTGGTAGTGAACGACCTAGCAACAGCTGCGAACGGCCTAGCTATAGCTGCGAACGAGGCTACCAACATCTCAAGCAGGGCTGCGAACGAGGCTACGAACAAGTCATCGACGGCTACATGCGAGGCTACAAATAACACAGGAACGGCTGCGAACGGGTCAGAAACGGCTACGAACGGGTCAAGAACGGTTACGAACGGGTCAGAAACGACTGTGAACAAGGCTGCGAACGGGTCAAGAACGATTTTCGAATAGGTCAAGAACGGAAGTGAACAATGCAAGAATGGCTATGAACGGCTCAAGAACGGCTATCGAACGGTAGCGGATGATCAAGAACGGATCAAGAACGGGTAAAGAACGGCTACAAACGGATCAAGAACGGGTAAAGAACGGATCAAGGACGGGTAAAGAACGGCTATCGAACGGAAATGAGTGATAAAATGAACAACGACAACAAACGGCGATCGAGAAAAACCGGTGAAGCGAAAAAACAACATAGTTTAGAGAAACGGCAGTTGGTGAACGAACTGCATGCACCGGCGAAAAATATTTTCCCCGAAGACACGCCATAGTGCGGGGATACGATGACCTGTGGCAAGCTGACATCGTCGAGATGCGTCCGTATTCCCGTTCCAGAGGTTACCACTACATACTCACCGTCATCGATGTGTTGAGCAAGCACGCGTGGACTGTACCACTCAAGAGTAAAGGTGGAAGCGAGACAGCTGACGCTATCACCGAGATAATTCGAGATAGCAAGAGATGCCCGAGAAACATACAAACCGATATGGGGAAAGAATTTTACAACGCTGCAACGGCTTATGCGGAAACATGACATCAATCACTATTCCACATATTCGGTGTTGAAGGCATCGGTCGTCGAGCGATTCAATCGCACACTGAAGAACGATATGTGGAAAATGTTTACGCTAAACGGAACTTACAAGTGGATCGACGCGTTGCCGCGACTCGTATCGGATTACAACGCGCGCAAGCATCGAACGATCGGCATGCGACCCGTCGACGTTACCCCAGCGATCGCTGAAAGACTCTTGGCTACCGTGTACAATCGCGTAAATATTGCAGGTCTGGCAAAGTTCAAAGTAGGTGACTCGGTACGCATTAGCAAGTACAAGACACTTTTCGAGAAAGGTTACACGCCAAATTGGACAACCGAGGTGTTTAAGATTGTTAAAGTGCAGCATACTAATCCCGCAAGCTATCTACTCGAGGATTATCACAAAAAATCTGTCGCTGGAGCGTTCTACGAGCACGAGTTGCATCGCGCGAATTATCCGGACGTGTATCTCGTGGAGAAAGTATTGCGCAGAAGAGGTGACGAAGTTTACGTGAAATGGCTGGGATTTGACAATTCGCACAATTCTTGGATACATAAGGACAATGTGATTTAATTCATACAGATTGTATTTATTTTTTAATTTATGGAAAAATATACAATGTGTACAACATATATATAAAGTATTTGAAATATGAAGATATACAAAATCTTTATTAAACATCCTGTCCAATAATCGTTACAATATATGAAATATGAAATACAAAAAAATCTATTAATATTCTATCTTTATTAATATTATATTACACACATTACATTATAATATATTAAACACACACACACACAAACACATTACATTATATTACATCATATTACATTTACAGTTGTAAATGTAATATGATGTAATATAATGTAATGTATTTACTGTAATGTTACTAATAATGTTATGTAATTACATTTATATCTTACAGTGTCCCCATGATAATGTGTCGGTCGAATCAGGTACGATATACCGCTTGTCGTCGTACGGAGAGCAATTTTCGTTTCGCGAATGGTGTATACTTTATGCAGTTTTGATCTTACACAACACTGCTGTCGCGTCATTTCAATTACGTCATTGAGGCACCGTGTATAATCGTCAAATGTTATCGTTCTCGCGACAATGTTACTCTTAACACCTTTTACTTTTTTTGTATCATTTTTGCCATTTACTCGCAAAGCGTACATTTTTGCTCTGAGCCCTACAAATTCGGTCATTACCGCACCGTTATTTTCATCCTTCATTAGACCCGGTACATTTTTATTCACAAACGGTATACCGTACGCATTATCCGCAGCGTAATCGCTCGTATCAAATTTCGCAATATCTTGTTTCAAATTTTCATATACGTCTTCGCATTTAATATGGTATATTAGACTATCTGTGTCGGTGTACATTATCCGACATTTGTCACGATACAGAGGTAACATATACTCGTGATGAAATTCGTACAAACATGTTTTGGAAATATCGAGTATGCACATGCCGACATAGACTGGTTTATAGAATTTCACTTCAAGTTTCCGTAATTCTACGGCAATTAAATTTTCTGAAAAGACGCTTCTACTGTGAAAATTTGGTTTCGCTATCATTGCCTCTGCTCCGTATCGTCCGTCCCACTTTGTCAATAATTTTACATCGACACGATTACGCACATTTTCCATTGTTTTTCCAAATACCGCATTATTCATCAATTTATATAAATTTTATTTCAAAATAATTTTCAGCCAGTGTTCTAAATTGTGTGTTATGTTCAATGTAACCGCGGAGCCATGTGGATTGAGGGAATTGTAATACGCGATGTATTTTTGTAATGCGAAGACCGTAACGCGTACATTGCTGCAGGTTGCGATAGTGTATCACGTAACGCTTCTTATCGTACAGAGTCGCGAGGAGCTTGGCCTCCCGCTTACCGGGTGGCTTGTCGCGTCGGGCAAAACGGTAAGTCAGTATGCGTGTCGTGAAGATGCTGCGGATATTCTAAATCTACTTCGAGAATATAGCCTATAAGCGAATCGAGCGCGATTGATGATATGTCAAAATTAGATATGTCGTCGACCCATCGAAAATCTGCATAAGGCAATGGCTGACACATTGCCCATCCGTACAAATTATTTACATCATAATACATAAGATACGATGATAATACATAAGATAAGATGATGGTTTCGATGGGTCGTACGATTGCATGTACTTGTTATTAGCGTGCGCGTATCTGTTTGAACATTGACACAGCCCGCCGCGTATACCACGTTCGATAAACATGACCATATCGATGTCTGTAAGTAATTCGAACGTAATTTTCGTATGTTTTAGCATAGCATCCCACGTGTATCCGGGAAGAGTATAGTAATACGCGGGATCGAGACCATAACTTTTAATACAACTATCGCGGAAATTCTCAAAAATATCTGCTAATAACAAGACATCAATTTTTAAATACAGATCGCTATACTTGCCTAGCGTTCGAATGGAGAATCGTTGCCAAACATTCTCGGCGTGCGCGTAATCGCTCTCGGATACTGTGTCACCGGTCAAGGAACTGTAAAATGATTCGCGCGGTGGTAAACTCGTATCCTGCAACCTATCGACACAGTCAATATATTCGTACGGAAAGACGCCCTTCCGTGTTAATAAATTGAAATCTTCTGTCGATAAATTTTGAAATTGCGATTTTAAAATTTGGAGTTTATCTTTATTCAAAAACGATGTTAATTTGTCAAGACTGGCTGTAAGAAATTTATACGAATCGATGAAACGTAATTTAATATGATTCTTATCGTCTGCAAGTTTAACATATTTTGTGAATGAAATATATTTTTCTTTCGTTATCGGTAGTAATTCGATATGCCCTTCGAACGCTGTAGCTATTTCCTTGATGATAAAATGCGCGTCATAACCGGATAAATTGTGAAATACTATTGGAATAAAAAATGATTCTTTATAATTTAGATTACAATTTGAGTGCGCGGGACCCCTGTATCGTCCAGTCAGATGGCAATGATCGCGTACGCGTGTATCGTCTTGCTCGAACGGTTTTTCACAAATGTGACAATGCGTCGCGCTGTGAAATTTTTCCCACTCATCCGATGTCAAATTTACCATTGGGACATTTGTCGTTAAAATATTTTTTACACGCAGTGCTAAATTTTTTAATTCTTCAGCGAACCACGAAACGCAATCGGCGCTACGACAAGAATGATACGCGGATAACGAGTCGTCGTACGAACAATGTACATAATACCCGACGCTAAATACCTCATGATGTTGGTATAAATTTTTTTCTTCTTCCTCCTTATCCGTCTTCGCCAAAATGCATTCCAAGTCGGCATATACGATGAATGGAAGCCGCTCTTTCCGATTAAAGTTGTTGAACGCGAGCCACTTGTTCTCATCGCTCGGTAACCGGATAGCGCAGTCGTTCATCTGCCCACAGTCAATCATGTGTGACTGCAACTTTTCTTTGTATCCGAAATAGTGCAAACATCTACAAAAAAAATCACAATTTTATCTTTTATTCAAAGGTTTTTAGAATTTATATATTACATTCTTATTAAAATATACATACCGATCACAGATATATTTCATGCATTTATTTTTGCTCAATTGTGAGCTGACAAGCCGTGATATATTCTTGATCCACACGAAATGTCCAACGCTGTTGTCTCGCGGATCTTGCACGTACAGCAGGTTGACATGCTTTTCTTTCTTCTCTTCACCGAGATGTATCGGGACAATGTTATTCTCTTTTTCAATACTATATACATTTATCGAAATGTTATTTACACGTTCAAATTTTTTAATTTGATTAACAGTCACTGGAAACTCAATGTTCTGGAAATTCAGCACTTTTGTATAATGCGGGTACGATGATTCCCGTTCCGCGTGACTTTCAGCGGGGTAGAGAGCAGCGACCACCGCCCACGCGAAACACGCATTGTCTTTAGATTGCACGTTTATCACCGCTCTTTTCATCGTTATTTCTCGCGGTAATTTAATATAGCATCCCGCGTGCATTGGATTATATTTGTTTATATTAATAATTAAATCGATTATTTGCGACAAAGCCCACCCGCTATCGCGTTCCTGGAATTCTTCGAGCGATGTTAGAGTGGGCTCGATGACGCGGCGCTCGTACCACTCGCGTAAATTGGATGTGCGGAAGAGTTCATAATTTCTCGTATTGATACTTTTGTTGGCGCTCTTATCACCCGACACAAACTCACCATTAAACACAGTGTTCACTTTGACATTAATGTGTTCTTGCATCACTTTCTGCACGTGTTCGACAATGTCTTTGGCATTCTCGAGAAATTGTCGAGGTTCGATGTATTTATTGTTTATTACCGCACCGGTTAGTATACGGTTTTCGAACGCGGTATCGATCTCCCGCCAAACGAGTCTTCCCGCGTTATTGTCACCATTGTAATTACCACCACTATGTATAAACCTTGTCTGCAATCGAATCTTTGCACTCTCGAGTCGCGCGATTCTAGCAACCAAAGATTGTCTATTTCCGATCGAGAGTCGCGGACGCTTGACACGGCTGCGTTCTTCGAGCTGTTCGATAAACTCTTCGCAACGCTGCAGCCATGCAAAATATTCGCTCAATGTAGTGACTTGGTGGGACAACAGGTCGCGTTCGTTCTGTTCGATGTTTTCCATGTTTTTTTTTTCTACTTTTATTGCGTACAAACTGGGCACATATTACACGACATTATTATATACAATGAATCCCTACAATTTGCACAGTATCGACCATCCACTGCATCGTATAATTTAATCACATGCTTCCGAACAGCATACATGTGCTCGAAGTCTTGAATAGAGATCATACACGAAGCACATAAAGCTAAAGCACCACCCGTCGAATAGTAAAAGTATATGGCGCAAACTTTTGTACGTCCATTTAGTGCAAGGATTTGCGAATTAGGCACTATCTTATCGTCATAATCTGTAAGGTCCTCACTGCGATCACTAATATAATCACTGTCATCCGACAACGCGTGATCTTCGTCAGACGACTCATCCGATATTGCTTCGAAATTATTAATTTCCATTCTTCACCCAAGCAACACTTTCTGACACAACAAAGTAACCGCTATACTTTTTCACCGATGCATGCGCTTTCAAATCATGTACTATGGTTTGACGCGCTTTCAAAACACGTACTAAGATTTGACGCGCTTTCATCCACCTTATATTTCGTCTAATCTTTTCTTCTCTCTGTATTTATATGATGTGTATCGAGCGTTTTATTGCATCTCAGAAAAATAATCTCCATCCCTTATCGCTGGATTTTTTGCCGCTGGGGGGACAGAGGAGCAAGGGCACAAAGCTGCCGAACATCGGCGCTGATACGTCTACATAAAAATTAAACTAAACATTTATATTAATATTAAAAATGCGTATTTCATTTTAGAAAATAATTCCTCTCATCTCTCTCCTCCTCCTCTCGTCTCTCTCCTCCTCTCCTTCGCGCTATCTCTCTCGCGTTCTCTCTCTCGCGCGACGAGTGCAACCCGCTGAGAGATAAATCGGACGGGAAAATAATCATAAAGTTAGGGTACTGCGCGAAGATCCTGCGCTACCTGCAAAACATGGTTTGTTTTTTCTTCTCTAGTTTTCTTCTCTTTCTGATATACATCCCTACTTTAAAATCTTTTTTCCGAGAGGATGTCCACTCATTGTGCTCTCAAAAAGTCTCAAACCGTTGCACAGTGCAGTTAGAGAGTAAAAGTGCTTAAAATGTTCTCACCAAGATATATCAATTTCGTCTTCAGTTTGCTGAATAATCGCGTAAGTATTATCGTGTGTTTGACATATATTTATATAATAATTATATTTATATAATAATTATGTTATTTCAGTTGGTGGAGGATGTTGAATACCACTTATATCTACATCGGCGGTATGTGAGATGGTGTCGCCGCTGTGAGCGGAATAATATCGACGCCCTATGGGGTGACAGCACAGAGGATCGAGAATATTGTAATAAATATCCATGGACTTATATTGACGTTTTTAATCTTAAAAAACTGTTCGGCCTCGAGCCGTATGATGAGGAGGAAAATTGGAACTGTAAGTATTCTTTTAAATTTATATGAAATTAATTAATTTAAATTTTATTCAATATTAATGAGAATTTTTGTTACAGAGGTCCCACCCCCGGAATATTTTTATATTTTATATTATATATTTTTTTATACTTTATTATTAAGACACACGCGCGCGCGCGCGCACACACACACATTGTAATAAACACACCCACATTTTTTAAATAAAACAATTATTATAATATAAAATTGGTTCATTCTCTTGTTCCTCTCTCCTATCCTTCTCCTTGCGAAGACTTTTGTTTAAACCTACGAAAACCTATGCCCTGACACGTTCGTCGATAACCGCAGCGTCGGGCCCAAGATCCCTCATAAATTTTCATAAAAAATATCAAAAAAAGATAATTCCATCTATTTGTTTACGAACGGTCGAATATCACGTTCAGGACACCCCCCCCCCCCTACCTTTCGTCGAAACCGAGCGTCCCCCGCCCGCGTGACGTCAGCCCCCGCGCCACAGAGATACCCCCGCACCCCGCTCACCCCTCGGAGGACCTGGATTAGAACCCGCCTATTATACCTACTGAAGGAAACTCTGGATATGTGATGGATTCAATTGCTTTTTTTGCAGCATTTTCAGTTTTTTTAGATTTCTTTTTTGGAAGATATCATCTGAATCATCATCTGAATCTTCACTTGATAGAACACGACGTGCACGAGATTTTCTAGTCTTTTTTGCATTTTCAATATCACTAATATCAGTCAGCTGTTCTGCTAAGAACACTTTTTTCATAGCATTATCATAATTAGCTGCAATAAAATAAATATTTTCATCACATTTGTATATATATTAAATACTTTATTATAAAAACTTTATTATTATCTTACGTGCAGTTCCAAAAATCTGTGTGACACTTAAAAATTTCCAATTTTTATCAGGTTCTTCTCTCTTCGAGACTGCTTTTAAAATTTTTCTTTCATCATATGGAGGCCATTTACAGCTTTTCTTATCTGTGCTTAACCAAACAGCTGGAACAGCAAATATTCCATCATTAAATTCAACGATTGAAAACATATTAGTTTTTTTCATTAATTATATGTAGTGTTAAAAAAGGGATCTGAAAAAGATATTTACAGAAACAAAAATTTTACTAGAAATATATATTACTATATCAACTGTATAATAAAAATAATAATTAATTATAGAGATAATATTTAATTAATCTATGATCAGAAATAAACAATCAAAATAAACTTATTAATTTGATTAAAATAATTAAAACAGAATAATTTCTGATTAAAATGTTATAAAGCAATCTATTTTTATGCTCCTTTTATAAACGGATTCGTTTTCCAAGCATCAAAATATGTGCATCAAATAAGTTTCAAACAAATTGATGTTATATATTGTAGACATTATAAACATTGTAAACATTATAACGTCTACTATAACTATTTGATCTTTTACATATTTTTCACTGAGGAACAATATGTATACATATTATTAAGTAAAATAAAACATGACCATATAATTACCGTGCATTCAACCAAATCACAACTATATTTGCCTGACCAGAAATACAATATGGTTCATTTCGCTTTTTTTGTATAGTCACTTATATAGTCTTGGCCCATATTCTGAATCCTCTTTTAGCAGCGCTTTTAGCGACCTGATCATAAAAGTGACAATGGCTGCTAAAATCGCGCCACTAAAGTTGGTCATATTCTCAGCACACATTTATAGCGCTTTTAGCTTAGATGTTACTTTTTGACTATCATGTCACCTATCACTGCGTATTGATGGTCGCTAAGCGGCCAATGACGACCGACGCGCTATAAGTAACAAATACGAATTTGACATTGTATGCTGTGTTACCAAACATTTTTCTGCCGTTACAATATTAAACTGCAAAGAAAGTATTGAAATACGCAATATATTCTCATAAAAATAGTAATATGAAGTTAATTATGTATGTTATGTTAGGGGAGGCTATCAATTGCCCACATTGCTGATTGGTCAGTTGCAAATAAGGCTCTTTGATTGGTCAACAGTGCTGGTTTCCCTAGGCACCGGCCAATATAATTCGTGTGCGCAATTGAACTGTGTGCCATTGAACCTCTCCCTTATGTTAGATGACTGAAAAACAGAGAAAACGCGAAAATTTTTCACAAGAGGAGAAAATGTTAATAGTACAATTCGTTAAAGACAATCACATCATAATGGAAGATAAAAGCGGTAATGTAAAGATACAAATAGCAAAAAAAAGACAAATGGAAGGAATTGGCTCAGCAAATGAAAGCAAGGTTCTAACAGAGAGTGGACTGAATTAAGGGCAGCATATCAACGTTGGAAAGTAGCAGCAAGGAAGACAATAAACAATTATAAAAAATACTTGAGGAGTACTGGTGGTGAGCCATCCACGCCAATGCCCTCGGACATTGATTACAGCATAGCTGACATATGTCCTGAAGACTTTGAAGAAGATCAGAATAATCATGATAGTGATGGCCAAGTAAGTTTTACGCATAATAAAAATTTTGATTTTAATATTGCAAACTTGTCAAGTTTAAAAGTCTTTTGCCGTCTGCAAAACATATACTGATATTATGTAAGTTATTAATAATTAATTAAATTGATGTGTGTGTAAAATATAACGTACCTGTATTTGAATTCAATGTAATTCTAATGACAGTGATTTTATTATTTGTTACAGAGAAGTAGAGTACAAAATACAAATTCTAGTGGATCTTGTGAAGATGAGTTAATATTGGATCCTATAACTGGGTAAGATTTATTGGAGATGGTTTTGTAGTAAATTAGATTTCAAATAAGCTATGCTCAAATAAGCTATTTAATGTTCTAATGTTATAAAAAAATTCATATGGTATTACTTGCTTTAGAATGTTTGTACTTAGAGAGGAAAGAAATCCGCGAATAGAAGATCCTTCAGTAGATTCTCCAACAGCAACAGATATAGAAGGATGCGCAAGCTCTTCTTCAAAGAGATCAAGAAATACATCTTCTAATCATGAAGATATATCTAGTACGTCAGTACGAAAGAAGAAAAAAAAAGAGATGACTGCATATGAAGAGGCTTTGCTGGAATTTCAGAAGGAGAAATACAAAATGGCTATGGAATTCATGCAAATTGAACATGAAGCAAAGCTAAAATCTAAAATCTATTTCGACAGAACATACACACAGACAACAACTACACGAGTTACAAATGAAAGAACTCTTATTAAGAATAAAAAAATATAAAAATGATGACATGTAGGCTTAAAAATTTACTAATGATTATTTTAAGATCTAATACTTTATGTTTGATTAAATTTGCTTGCAAATTTATTCAAATATTATTTTGTAGTCAGCTTTGATTTCTTTATTCTTTTTTGTCATTTTTTATTTTGTCATTTTTTATTTTGTTGTCATTTTTTATTTGTTGTCATTTTTTATTTTATTGTCATTTTTTATTTTGTCATTTTTTTCCTATATAATGACGTTACTGTATTTACATAGTATTATTTCTTTTATTTTATTTATCAGATTACTGTGATATGTGTAAATGTTATTTGCGCATATTCTTGTTTTATTTTTATTATGCATATTACTGTGATATGTACGAATTTAATTTCCTGTTTTTTTTTTTACTTATTTCTTATAGTTTAATAGTATAAATGGATAATACATTCGCACAGTGGGATATAATAAAAACATATTAAATAAAAACATATTTTGTCATATATATTAATTTTAATAACCTATTATGTGTTTATAAGTAAATACGTGTATAATACGTGTATAAAGTATAATACGTGTCGAGAATGTATTTTGATATATAATAAAGTAAAAATAAATGTTTAAAACAAATGTAAGTTACGCGAATTTTTTACATTAATATGAGTCAAAAGAAAAAGAATAATCCTATAGCAATGGTGCCTCCGCAGTAGGAAAGAAAGATTAATTATGAGAAATACCGTTGCACAAACTCCTGACGAAAAGCATTGTGACCATCATTCTGCATTGGTCTTGCTTCATAATTTAATGCAGCATGACCATTCTCTTCATCTTCTGATTCCGGATCATCTGAGTCTGTATCTGTAAAATATGAAAATTCATTCTATGTATATATTTATTATTAAATGACATTTTTAGAAGTAACTTATGTTACATACCATACAGATTGTCATTATTAAAATTTTTCCTTATATTGTGCAAAACAGCCATTGCTACGATGGCTGCTTTTGCTGTGGTCAAGGATATTTGCATCCCGTTACGAAGGGCACGAAACATTCCTTTCCATTCACCGAAACAACGCTCCACGGTGTTCCGGGTTCGTATATGAGACGTGTTGTAGTCTGCTCCTCAGAGAGATTTCGAGGATTAATAATAGGGGTTAGAAGGTATGGTTTACAAGGGTACCCGGAATCCCCGAGCAAAATACCCTTCATCCTATCTGCCTGTAACATTAAACACATTCATACCTATTAGTTACATTAAATAATACATATACATAAGTTAAACATTAGTGTATAAATGTATGTAATAAATGATAAATTACCTATATTGAACAAAATTATTACCTCGAATTCGTCCTTGAGAGAACACATGTCCCATATGCGAGCATCATGGGCACTGCCCCTCCAGCGAGCAACGATGTCCATTATGCGTCGTTCAGAATCGTAGACCACTTGGATATTTAATGAATAGAAACCCTTTCGATTTATATACAGTGCAGTTTGTTCTTGGTTGGGGCATTTAATTGGTACGTGCATACAGTCAATGCAACCTACAACCATTGGAAACTGAGCTACACGTTATAAAAACTTTCCTGAAGGGTTTCTATTCGTAATGGAAATTTAATAAACTCCGGCATCAGTCTTGCCAGAAGTCGCGATACTTTAGCAACGATTTTTGATACCATTGGCTGCGAAACACCATGCAAATCTCCTACAAAAAATGTGGATTTTAGTTTTAATTGAAAATAAAAACAACAGTGTATATATTAAAATAAAAAATCTAATCAGTCACATAGCTCTGTCTTGTAGATACGCATATATCTGTTAGCCACGTGCTTAACAATATATGTTAAACAGAAAGTGCTTTACAGAAAACACTCATGCTATATACTCATGCTTACACATTTAATTAGACACACAAGTGAGTGAGTTTAAAAAACAGAGCTCATTGTGACTAGATTTCAAATAATATTTACTACTTAAAGAACACATTTTTAAGATAACAAAACGTACTTTAAGACTTTTAAACTTTACTTTTCATGAAGATTAGAGGTATGTATATAGTGGTCGCAAATTACTTTACTTAGTGTAATAAAAACAACAGTCAATAATTATAAAAATAGTTATTATTTAAAACTCACCTAATTCGACCTGGTAACATCCTTTCGCATAATAACGTAGAGTGATAAGGAGTTGAAGAGCCGGTGTTATGCAATATATTATTCCACGAAGAGGACGTAATCTCCTTTCTACTAATGTAATAACATAACGCGCACATTCTGTTGTGTTAACCGATATCTCTGTCGAAATTCGGAATCACTATAAATGTCGAACGGGTCTATTCTATTTCTAAATACGCGTGGTGCTGGATCACGCATTGCATTTATCAAGAGACACGGTAGTGTCTCGCGCCAAGTACCGCGCACCAGCTTCAAGGCACTCCGTGTATCTATACGCGAGTCGGATTTTTGAAAGTACTTGATATTATCAGACCTCAATAACCGCTGAACGGATTGAGTTCTTACTAGGCTTAATCGATAGCTTGGGTTTAAATTATATAAGGAAAGTGTCCTCATTTTTTCGTTCTATAAGCATTTATTACGACGCAAAAGTCGAAATGTGGAAATTTTCGTTTAAGAAACATCCACGTCGTCGTCGTCGTCATCATCATTATTCTTAATGCACATGCGCGAAAAATGTACAGTTGGAGCATGCGACATAAGATAGCGCTAGTGGTGCTTCGTGATCCATCCATATATCCATATCAAATTATCGATTTTTTAGGTTAAATGTGCAAGAGTGCAACTTCAGCTGCGTTCGGCAATGCAAATCTGAGGCGTCGGAATGCTCTGTTGCGTCGTTCTATCTTTGTTACTTACTAAAGTTGAACAAAGATAGAACGACGCAAAATTAGAAGAAGGAAAAAGCAGAAGATTATAAAAAACATAATTATTACATTGTTCAGGTAATTATATGATGTGTTCTTCGGTTAGCATTAATTCTCATTGAGAATTATATCAGCGAGACAGAATATATTGTTTATATGACATTTAGCCAATATATTCTTCGGTTAGCATTAACTCTCATTGAGAATTATGTCAACGAGACAGAATATATTGTTTATATATGACATTTAGCCAATGTGTTCTTCGGTTAGCATTAATTCTCATTGAGAATTATGTCAGCGAGACAGAATATATTGGTTAGCATTAATTCTCATTGATATTCACTTTTTTATTAAAATATTTACGAATCTTTTTGGAAATAATGGACAGAATCGATTCATATAAGAATCACAATACTATAATATATTATTCATATACGAGCATTGTGCATGTAAGATGCAATAGTCGTGAATCATTCAGTTTATTTTTCAGTGTATATATAAACCCTAAAAACTTACCTTTTTAAAAAAAGGTAAAAAAAGGCGCCAAGTACACGCGCCATGTGAAAAAGTATTACACAATTTGAATATCTATTGTAAGCAAAGAGGGCCGTCGTATTTTCATGAAATATGACGGGGGTGGTGGCGGGTTCTTTGCTTATTATTTAAAAATGTTTAACATATACTACAAAAGAAATGATATAATCCCTAAAAACTTACCTTTTTAAAAAAATGTAAAAAAAGGCGCCAAGTACACGCGCCATAGTATTTGTGAAAAACTTTTACATGTATTTACAAAATAGTGTTATTTATCTGTAAAAAACTACTATAAAAAGCTATCTTCAAAATAGTGTTATTATAACTGTAAGAAAACTACTGTAAAAAGTTATCTTCAAAATAGTATTATTAATAATGTGTAAAACATCCTACAAAAATAATGATATAAAAAAATTGCGCCAACTAAAAATAAAAGCATATAAAAATATTTTAACCAAAAAAGTTGTACAAAATATTAGTTGTTTTAATTTCCTACAAAAATAATGATATCGAAAAATTGCGCCAACTGAATAAAAATTTATGTTATAAAATTTATTTTTTTTTATTATTTCCAATATTAAGAAAAATTATATTTAATACATTGCAATATAATTAAAGTAGTAGGGCGTATAGCTAAAATAGTTATTTTATAATTAACTAAGTGCACAATTATAATTTACCAATAACCATATATTCTAAAATGTTTAACAAAAAAAGATTATATAAGACCAATTAAAAATTCATACAAGTATTAAAAATTAAAAGTTTTTACAAATTAAAAATTAAAAACTTATGCGAAAATTAAAAATTTATAAAAAATCAAAAAATAAAAAAAATTTAGTTAAAAAAACTTGGCGCTGCTTTTTCAAAATTTTAATAAACATTACATTAATAACTGCATTAACTCAACCTATATGTACGAAGTACGTTAATATCATTAGTCTATTGTAGTATATTGGTCAGTTTAGCAGCGCCAAGTTTTTTTAACTAAATTTTTTTTTATTTTTTGGTTTTGTATAAATTTTTAATTTTCGCATAAGTTTTTAATTTTTAATTTGTAAAAACTTTTAATTTTTAATACTTGTATGAATTTTTAATTGGTCTTATATAATCATTTTTTATTAAACATTTTAGAATATATATGGTTATTGGTAAATTATAATTGTGCACTTAGTTAATTATAAAATAACTATTTTAGCTATACGCCCTACTACTTTAATTATATTGCAATGTATTAAATATAATTTTTCTTAATATTGGAAATAATAAAAAAAAATAAATTTTATAACAAATTTTTATTCAGTTGGCGCAATTTTTTGATATCATTATTTTTGTAGGAAATTAAAACAACTACATATTTTGTACAACTTTTTTGGTTAAAATATTTTTATATGCTTTTATTTCTAGTTGGCGCAATTTTTTTATATCATTATTTTTGTAGGATGTTTTACACATTATTAATAATACTATTTTGAAGATAACTTTTTACAGTAGTTTTTTTACAGTTATAATAACACTATTTTGAAGACAGTTTTTTATAGTAGTTTTTACAGTTAAAATAACACTATTTTGTAAATACATGTAAAAGTTTTTCACAAATACTATGGCGCGTGTACTTGGCGCCTTTTTTTACCTTTCATTGACCTCGATCGTGTTTTCTATCTCCTCCAACACGTCCATGTCGCCTTCTTTCTCACAGGAGAATACGTCTGGCTTGCTTATTAAGTACACTATTAACCTACACTGAAAATACTTTCTGCACTTCTGCACTTTTACATCGAGGAAATTTAAAAATCATATTAATACCATTATTATTGATATGTAAATTCTCTATTAAAACGCCATATATAACGATTTCATTAAAGAATTCTGTTGTATAACGCCGAAAAGGTTTGCTGAACTTGTAAGGTAGCGCCTGACTGTCAAGTCCAGCGGGTCGCTATTACGTATAACAGTGCCGCTAAATGTGATCTGAAGCACATTTAGCGGTTCAGCTGCGAGAAATGCTTAAAAGTGCTATAAATGTGGGTTCAGAATAGTATTTTTGCTTAAAAGACGTCTTTTAAGAGCCCTCTCTCTTAAAGTTGCGATAAAAGTGAGAACAGAATATCGTCACATTTATCGTGTCTTTTAAACCAACTTTAGAGGCACTTTTATCGATAAAAGAGGATTCAGAATATGGGCCTTTGTGAGTGAAAAATAAACACGTTGCATTCAAAAGGATGCTTATAACCGCACGTTAATAATCTAATATATTATGTGGTACGTCTTGTCGACAGCAAACATGGAGGGAAACATCCTAACAGCCGGTTGCTAGGTAAACTATTTCCTAGCAACTGGCGCGTTACAGTATAAATATGTATGTAAATATATACTATAATAAGTTTGACTTTTCTATAAAGTGTTACGTATTCATTAAAATGTCATCTAGTGAAGAAATAGATAGCAAAATTATACGGACAGATTACACGGATAGACACAAACGTCGTTTAGCACATAAACGAAGTTTAAATGAATTTTAAAAAATATGTAAAAAAATTAGAAAAAATAGGACTTATGATATTGCAAATGATAAAGATGACAGCCAAATGGATTTCTCTTGCAACTCACTGATACAGAGAACATTGTCGTTGTACAATATATTGGCAATATTAACGTACAAGCATCCGCAGAAGATTGTGCTTCAAAAAACGAGGAAATTTTTAATAAACCTAGTACAAGCGAAAAAGCAGAAAATAATTCAGGAAATGAAGAAAATGTAAATATAAATGAAATACAATCAGGAAATGAAAATGTAAATATAAATAATTAAATATAAAAGAAAATTAAAAATTATAAAATTACAATAATTGCACTAAAAATTATTACTACAAATTTTTTTACTAAAGTTTTTTTTATAATTATAACTATATATTAAAATATATATATAATTCTTTTTATTCTACCTTATTTTTAATCTGCATTTAATTTTTTGTATAATCTGTTTACATTTTAATCATGAAATTAATTTTTTATAGAATATTGAGAATGCGATCAATAATCGAAATGATATCGAGGATATTGAAAGCGATACTTCATATCTTGAGCAAAACTTTAAATCTGAAATTAAACAATGGGTTATAGATTATAAAATTTATCTAAATGCATTAACAAGTTTATTGCAAATTTTAAATAGAAGAACCACTATAACATTTCCCAAAGATGCACGCACGCTTATGACAACTCCAAGAAAAATAAACATTATTTCTATGGCTAATGGCTCCTACTGTCATTTTGGTGTTGAACTAGCTATTCATAAAATGATAGAAGACAGGATAAATTCAAAAATTAATAACTTAAAAATTAATTTAATAGTATCTACAGATGGTGCGCCAATTGGAACTCTAGTGGAAAAGTAATTTGGCCTATTTTGTGTTCTGATGAGCTTTCATCAAAAGTACGAGTCATTGGAATATATTACGGTCAAAACAAACCAGCTGATTCAAATAAATTTTTGGAAGCTTTTGTACATGAACTGATACCATTAATAAACAATGGATTCGTATATAATGGGACATATCTTATAAAATCAGACTGCATGCTTTAGTATGTGATGCTCCGGCAAAAGCGTTTGTCCTAAAAGTGAAGAATCATACTGGTTATGACAGTTGCACAAAATGTTTAATTCACGGCGATCGCATTAACGATACTATTTGCTTCCCAATGAAAAATAATCATTCATTATTGAGAGACGACGAAGTATTTCGAAATTTAGGTTATTATGAAAATTATCAGACAGCCGAAACTATTTTAATAAATATACCTTCTTTCGGAGCAGTAACTAATGTAGTTCTTGATTACATGCATTTAGTGTGTTTAGGAGCAATGAGAAAACTATTATTTTTATGGATGAAGGGCCCATTAAATACACGTTTATCCAGCTTAAGTGTATGACAAATTTCTGAAAAATTAGTTAATTTAAAAAAATATACGCCGTCTGATTTTCCTAGGAAAGCAAGGTCGCTCGAATTCATTAAATTGTGGAAGGCTACCGAATTTAGACACTTTTTATTGTATTCAGGTCCAGTAATTTTACAAAATATATTAAAAAGAAATGTTTATGAACATTTCATAACTTTGCGATTCGTATTTTGGCTAGCACTGAATATAGTAAAAATCTACAATTACTTGAATACGCAGAGAAGCTTTCAAACATTTTTGTTACATCTTTTTCAACAATTTACGGAGTTAAATATATTTCTCATAATATCCACAATTTGTTACATTTAACATCTGATGTAATTAATAAAAAAATAAAACAAAAATCTAAAAAATAAAAATTTAAACATTAATAAAAAATGTATTTAAAAAAAAAATTAGCTTAGAAAAGTTTGAAATAATATGTATTTGTAAGTATTAATAAAATTTACTACTAATTACTATTAAATATTTTATTTTAATAAATTATACATATATGTTATTTGAATTTATTATTTTTATGAGTGCATTCGTACGTTCATGTATGTATGTGCGTGCGTACATGCATGAGTGAGTGCGTACGTGCATGGGTGAGTGCGTGCGCGCATATGTTTAAATCTAACGCGGCGTCTCCCGACTGCTCTTGTAAAATGTGGAATTAAATAATTACAATGTAAGAAAGTAATTTGTTAGTACTATTTAATTCTAAAATCTGAAGCCTTTGTAAATCATAACGCTAAATATGTGATGAGAATAAATTCAAATAACATATATGTATTCAAATAACATATAAGAGTAGAAATAATAAATTCAAATAACATATATGTATAATTTATTAAAATAAAATATTTAATAGTAATTAGTAGTAAATTTTATTAATACTTACAAATACATATTATTTCAAACTTTTCTAAGCTTATTTTTTTTATTTAAATAAATTTTTTATTAATGTTTAAATTTTTATATTTTAGATTTTTTTTATTTTTTTATTAATAAAATTTTTATAATTTAAATGTCACAACTTTGTTGGCAGCAGTTGGGAGTTTTTTTTTTGTAAAAATATTTTTTATTTCATTCTTTTAAAAGCTGTGTGTGTGTGCGCGCGCGCGTGCATGAATGAATTATTTATTATTATTTATTATCTATTACATGGATATATCGCAAGAAGTTATGGAGAGACGAGTTTTTTTTTCTCTTCATTTTTTTATGTACTGTGCCAAAGGAATTTGATTTGAAGATACACTGAAACAAAAAAAAATAATATTCTTAATTAATTTCAATTTCATCTTCTTCAGAAGTAGCAGATTCACGATTGCCAGCAGAGCTGTAATAAAAAAAGTAGAGCTATATTAAAACTAAAAAGTAAAATTTTACATCCATTTCTCGTAATCCTGTGCATCAGAAATGTATATAATATATAATATATTATGCAATATATGTAAATAAATTTAAAGTATCCCAGTAAACACAAAATATTAGTAAAGTACCCAGTAAACACAAAGTATCCATAATGGCCTAGTTTACACCGATTGTTTGATACGCGTATCAAGTATTAAATGTGTTTAGTCCTAGTGATGTAAACGATAGCGTACTGAGCTAGTACGATACGCGTCAAGAAGGCATATCGTATCAAAATAATACTACGCGTATCAAACATATGTATGGCGCTGTAAACACTCTCGTGATTTAGGCGGATCAATCCATCGCTTATTCAAGATATTTTCATAGAAAAAGAATATATAATGTCGTGCAAGAGAGGTCAAAACTGGGTGGAGGAGGAAACACGTGTTTTTTTAGAATTATGTCTTGAAAAGCAAATTTTATTAATAATGAATGGAAAAAAACATAAACATGTGGATATTTTTCGGATGCTCGTTCCAGAAATGGAATAAAGAGGTTATTTTAAGACAGCAGAGCAAATGAAATTAAAATTAAAGAATTTAAAACTTGCATATTTTAAGTGCAGAAGAAACAATAATGTAAGTGGAGCTGCAGCAACAAGTTGTCCATTTTATAAAGAACTGGAATTATTATATGGTTGTAGACCAAGTGCAGAAGCAGATTTTTTAGGAGTTGATACTGCTATATGCAATAATAGTGATACTGCTATATGCAATAATAATGAATTAAGCAATGAATTGGAAGGTAAATACAATATTAAAATATAATAAATGTGAATACAATATTAAAATATAATAAACATTATGGTCCGTATTCTCAGCTCACATTTATCGCTAAATGTGAGCTGAGAATACGAGCCTATGAATTTAATTAATTTAAAAAGAAATAACTTTTTTTATTTTAGCTAATTCTGAAGATATAGTATACAATAGTGTAAATTGCGAGACTTCAGATGTATTTGAGGATCAAGAGAATGAAGAACCAGCAAAAAAAAAGAAAGTTGAAACAAACTGGTAAGAGTGAAAGAATTTTATTCTTAATTTGATTGAAATGTATAATAGATTCTATTTATAATAGAATTTATGTATGATTCTATTTATAATAGAATTTATATTCTATTTATAATAGAAATTATTCTATTTATATAGAATCTATTTATGTATAATAGATCTATTTATAATAAGCAATATGTATTATATTTTGATTATATAGGAAGAAAAAGTTATCAAGCTACTTTAGAAAATTATACAGAGAAATGGTTAGAATCACAAAAGATTATGCTGGATACGATGATAGAAAAACAAGATAAAATGCAAAAAGAACTTATTCAACAAGAGTCCGAGAAGCAAAGAGAATGGGAGCAACGAGAAATGAAAAAAGAACGTGATTTTCAACGAGAACAAACAAATTTAATTTTGCAAACTTTTTTGCAAAGCATGCATGCATTAAGACCTCAAATGCCTACATTTCCTCAAAATAATTATATGCCTTTGAAATTAATTCCGGTGAGTTAATGAAAACAATTTTAGTAATTAGCATTTTCATTAATTAAAATATAAGATAAAATTCTATCTTTTTAGATGAATTGTGCTGGTCCTTCATCTTCCAAGGTGAGCCAAAGTACAAAAACAACAGCTGCTTCACTAGAACAGAAGTCATCTTCATTCAAAGAGGTTTAAAGTATACATGTATTGATATAGATTAGAACCAAAGAAAATATGTATTATTACGTTCATATAGTCTTGCGTATGTTACATTGCTGTTATGTTTCAGACTATATATTTTTAATATTATCTTCTAATTATTACGTATTATTATGTTAATATAGTCTTGCGTATGTCATAGCGTTTTCGTTTTGCACGGATTTGCTTGACCCAAGGTTGATTAATCACTATTTTACTATGAATTCAAGTCTTTTATTGCAGAGACGATGCAATGACGTCATTAATCAACCTTGGGTCGAGCAAATCCGTGCAAAACGAAAACGCTATTACATTGCTGTGTTATGTTTCAGACTATATATTTTTAATATTATTTTCTAAAGTTTTATATATATAGAGAGAAGAATGAGAGAGAGAATTCTTATTTTATTATAATATTATTACAGTTGTGATATTTTTGCATGATAATGATATATGTTACAGTTGTGATAATTTACTACTTATAGTAACGTTATTCGTCCGCTAAAAGGCTAATTTGCTAATTTTTAAGACTGATATGCATTAAATCTATTAAAATAACTATATTATGGTAGTATAAAACAAGTTAAAATACAAAAGAATGAGAGCAACAAAAAATGGAAAAAGAATTTTTATTTTTAAATAATAATTATAATTAAAAAGGATTTATTATAAATACAGCGTTAAAATGATTAAAATAAGTATTTAATTATTTATTACATAATCAACATTATCAAACTTATTTAATTAACCTGCATACAAAAAATTACTAATGAAACACATTTTCAAGATCGTATTAAAGCTTTTCTTAATGGAAAGTTCTCTGATAAATATTGTTTTATATGATTTCGTAAAATTGTGCCTTGAACAGAATCTTTTTCAGCACAGGTATTAGCTGTTGGTTGCGGTATTAGAACTTCTAATTGTTCAACTTCTTCTAACCATTGCATAATAAATTGATCTTTCTTATTTTCAACAAAATAATGTAATGTGCAACATGCTGCAATAACTTCTGGTGCAAAGCTGTAATCACAATTAATCTTGTGTAGAATTCTCCATCTAGCTTTTAATCTGCCAAATGCCATCTCTACAGATACTCGAGCAGAATTCAGATAAACGTTAAAAGATTCTTCTTCTGCTGACAATAAGCCAGAAAATCCTTTCAAAAGCCATGATTATAATGGATATGCTGGATTTCCCACAATCATGAATGGTACTTCCATTCCATTTGTATTATAAGTATTCTGAAAGATATAAATTTCATATCATAAATAATCTCCATATAAAAATAAAAACATCAAAATAAATATTTCTATAGAATATATATTTACCTGAGGTATTATTGTATCAGCATTTTTATATAGTGTACTTTCTTTAGAGACAGCAGCATCGTGACAACTCCCAGGTTGTTTTATCACAACATTTCTGAATCTATAATTACAATTTTTAAATGCAAAAAGGCAAATTAATTCTTATAAGTTATATGGGATATATGAAAAAAAAATACCTTCCATTGTGATCAACAACAGCAAGCATATTATATGATGGCCACCCTTTCCTGTTTATAAAATCTCTGTATCCTTCTTCCGGTGGAATAATTTTAATGTGGGTTCCATCAATACTACCAATAATTTGTGGAATAAAACATTTTTCTTCAAATTTTTTAGCTATAAATTTGAATTTTTATCGGGCATATATATATAATTCGGAAGCATTATTTTATTGATAGCTTTTACTACCCTGTATAAACACTTTTTACTGACGATTTATGTATGCCCATTACATTTCTGTAACAACTTGTAAACAACTCTGTATTCTGCAGTACTTGCTAGTTTGTATAAAGCAACAGCTATTTGTTTTTGTACTGATATAGCTTCTCATGATACTAGAAATTGTGGTTTTGGTTCTAATTCGCCTCTAAGTAGATCACATAATTCTA
This sequence comes from Lasius fuliginosus, assembly GCA_949152495.1. Taxonomy (NCBI): domain Eukaryota; kingdom Metazoa; phylum Arthropoda; class Insecta; order Hymenoptera; family Formicidae; genus Lasius; species Lasius fuliginosus. The sequence continues at coordinate 732,711 of OX424447.1, read as the reverse complement.
AAAAACTATCTTTAGACATACGAAAACTTTCTATCCATTCTTTTGAAGTATAATGGAAATTTACAATTCTGTTCCAAAAATCGAAACTCCTTTCATTTTGCCAAATTCTTCGATATCGTATACCTTCCATGGTTAGTTGCAGAGGCTGTAAATTATTAATTTGTTTCCATTTCATTAACAACTCATTACTTTTCAGATAATATAACCTCTGAAGCTTTATCTTCAATACACGTCGTCTATGGGAAAACCATAGTCGTAATTGTTTTTTCCGAAAATCTTGATGAATTTTTATAAGTCTAAGCATAGCAAAAAAATATGTAATGTCTTTATTCATTATATTTATTTTTAATATTTAACACTCTATATATACTACTCTGCGTGTACTTTATTTAAATCTTATCTGTACTTTTCACAATTTAATACACTTGATGTAAACCTTGCTGTCGTTCAATATAAACGCAGTCGAATTAAACGCTTGGTGCGCACTACTTTTGATTCGTGTATCAAAAGACGTATGGTGTAAACTAGGCCTATGTAGCATCAATGTTATAATTTTCCATTTCACAATGGAACTGTTATATACTACGCATGTTACGTTGCAGTTTCATTGTTGAGTGAGAAATTATAACATTGATGTTATGTTATTATTGCTTCGTGTTTAGTAGGATGTGTAATACAATTCTATGTTGAACTTAAAAAGTTGAAATGAAGAAATTAAGAATATAAAAGTTATATAGTACATACCCTATATTCAATTCCAATATATGCAATATACATGTAAAGTATATAGTAAATAATTATAATTACATTGTATAACAGTTATGACATGTATTATTTCTCATCTTAACATAAATTTTTCACATACATTGCATATACATATATGCCATATTGGAATAGCGTACTATAGTTTCTAAGATATTATATAACCCCAATTAAAGAAATAGTTTTACTGTATACTTTATACGGTAAAACTATTTCCTTAATTAGGATTATATAATATCTTAGAAACTATAGTACGCTATTCCAATATATAGCATATATATGCAATGTATGTGAAAAATTTATATTAAGATGAGAAATAATACATGTCATAACTGTTATACAATGTAATTATAATTATTTACTATATACTTTACATGTATATTGCTTATATATTGGAATTGAATATAGGGTATGTACTATATAACTTTTATATTCCTAATTTCTTCATTTCAACTTTTTAAATCCAACATAGAATTGTATTACACATCCTACTAAACACGAAGCAATAATAACATAACATCAATGTTATAATTTCTCACTCAACAATGAAACTGCAACGTAGCATGCATAGTACGTAACAGTTCCATTGTGAAATGGAAAATTATAACATTGATGCTACATTATTGATACTTTGTGTTTACTGGGTACTTTACTAACATTTTGTGTTTACTGGGATACTTTAAATTTATTTACATATATTGCATAACATCTATATATATTATATATTATATACATTTCTGATGCACAGGATTACGAGAAATGGATGTAAAATTTTACTTTTTAGTTTTAATATAGCTCTACTTTTTTTTATTACAGCTCTGCTGGCAATCGTGAATCTGCTACTTCTGAAGAAGATGAAATTGAAATGAATTAATATTATTTTTTTTTTGTTTCAGTGTATCTTCAAATCAAATTCCTCTGGCATAGTACATAAAAAAATGAAGAGAAAGAAAAAACTTACTTGTCTCTCCATAACTTCTTGCGATATATCCATGTAATAGATAATAAATAATAATAAATAATTAATTCACACTACACTTGTTGACATAACAACACAATAGCATGTGACAGGTTACGTCTAACCTATTAATCCCGCCATCGAGATGTAGATACCAAATGTTACCAACATTCCCTATGCGGATGCTTAAGCTGTGTTCCGAAATTCACTGGCAGTACTGCTAGCATGTCGTTATCCTTGTCTAAAGCTAAGTTTACATTGGTCGTATCGTAGAATCGTAGCATCGTAGAATCGTATGTGTCAATAGCTAGTCTATATAAGGTCGTATCGTAGTATCGCAAGCGTCGTTAAGCATCGTGCGATTTGTCGTAATTGGTCGTCGATGACTGTGTAGAAAGTTCAATCCAAAACTTCTACGATCCTGCGACAGACTGTGCGCTCATTGGCTGAATTCTCTTTTCATAAACATGGGTTGACTTAACTATCTACATAGCGTTTTATTTAGTGACTTGTCGACCAATCAGCGATAAGAATGACGGTAGTGGTAAAAGCAGTATATTTCTCTGTTTCTTTGAAAATTGAAGTAATCACAGTGCGAAAATGGATGAAATCACAGTGCGAAAATATATGCTTTTAATGATGAGCATGATTATTATTTCTACTGTTTACGTTATTTTAAAGCGTCGACATCATGCGACTCGTCGGAGATGGTGGATCAGACCACTAAACAAGTGTCGTAATGTAAAGGGATTCCATTTGTCATTATTTCGTGAATTAAAGATTACAGACCACGAAGAATTTTTTTCGTATACAAGGATGTTACCTCATCAATTTAATGACTTACTTAGACAAATTATGCCATTTCTTCCTCGTGGTGGTCCGCGACGTCCTTTACCTTCAGAATTGAAACTTGCATTGACTATTGGGTGATTATGCAATACATTATATATTTTAAAAAAAGATATAAAAAGGATTTTTAATGATAATTGTATTTCCTTTGATGAATTTCTTTGGTGTTAAATTTTTTATGATTGCAACTTTTTAGCACATGGTGACAGTGCACGTTCTAAATGTTGGGAATATAGAATTGGTCGATCCACTGTGTACAAAGTTATTCGAGAAGTGTGTGAAGCAATATAGAAAGCTCTTCAACAGTACTTCCACAACCAGATCGATTCATTTGGAAACAATCAGCTGAAGGTTTTTTCAATAAATGGCAGTTTCCAAATTGCATCGGTGCGCTTGATGGGAAGCACATTCGCATTAAAGCACCATCAAATTCTGGATCAAAATATTTTTGTTATAAAAAATTCTTCAGTATTGTTCTAATGGCAATATGTGACTACAAATATCGTTTCCTTTGGGTGGATATTGGTCAATTTGGTATGTACATAAGTGATTGCAATGTGCATATATATTCTTCAAAGCTCTCCTTAGACAAGAAGAATTTTTAAGAATATTGATGCGCATGATTGATAGATAAGTCAGTTAATATTGTTAAACATTTTTCTTTGTTTTACAGGATCTATTAGTGATGGTGGAGTGTGGAGTGAGACTGAGCTTGGGAGATATGTGGGACAAGAAACTTTTGACGCACCACTGCCATGTAAATTGCCTGGTACAAATATCAAAACTAATTATGTCCTCGTTGCTGATGAGGCCTTTCCATTAAATATGAACATTTTAAAACCATATTCTAAAAAGTTTCTTGCCAGTGCTAGTAAAGATGCTGATAATGCTCGAGTATTTAATTATCGTCTGTCAAGAGCACGAAGGATCATTGAAAATACATTTGGTATATTGGCAGCTAGATGGCAAATTCTTCAGAAAGGCTGCAATTTTCATCCTGAAAATGTGGATCACATAATTAAAGCTTTAGTTTGCTTACATAACTTTATTATGAATGATGAAGAACAGAAACCTGATGCTACAAAACGGTATTGTCCCTCTAACTTTGTAGATAGGGATAGTGAAAACCATGAAATCATGAAGGCGCCTGGCGAGGGCTGATGGACAACTCAGCACTATATGAAGACCTTGTTAATATGAAAGGAAACAGTGGCATAAATGCTGCAAAAGCTCAGAGAAATGTATTTCGTGAATATATAGTATCAAAAGTTGGATGCAACCAAGCTCCATGGCAATTTGAATTGGCATTAAGAGGATGTTATATTAATAAATAAATAATATGTAATATTATTAAATAAATTTTTCTTAATTTTAGTTTATTAATTTTTTATTATAAACTGTACAATGCATATATATGTACTTGTTTAATAGAAAAGGAAATAAATTTGTATATTGATATATGTATTTATTGATATATAAATAAAATTATTCTGCATTGGTATATAAATTTTACTATTTCCTATTAAATAGTGTGTATTTGTCTAGTTCCACTAGTTCATATCAACTATACATATATTTAGTATATCAGGTCGAAGGCACTAAGAGTTTCATATCACAAACCAACTTCATATCACAAAAAACGCATTATTTTTACCTTATATGTATATATACATATATATATTATATTAGACATTTTTTTGGTATTCTTATATATATCCTGGTATTCTTATATATTCTGGTATTCTTATATATCTTATACATATTAAAGCTCTTTTTATAAAAATATAAATTTTTTAACATTATATATATTATATATATATATATATATATATAAAATGTCTTAAAAGTAAAATACAACTAATAAATATTAAAGTACATTAACATCATTTGAACTGAAAGTGAACACATTAAAGATCTTAACTTAAATATATTTAACTAAAATATGGTTTAAACATTAAAATTAAAAAAGCATTCTTTTGAAATTTTAATTAAATGCATTCAAATTTTAAAAAAGATGCTTTTTTTTAATTTTAATACTTAAATTTAGTATTATATTTTAGTTATATTTTAATTGAAATACTTCAAACAAAATTGATTAATCAGTCTTCTGAAATTTTACAACCAAATACAAAATAAAATGCATCTAAATTTAAAACATAATTAAATATATTAATACATATAAGAAAATAAACATTGGTAAGACATTAATTAAATATTTGAACGTTAGTTTAACAATTAATAATATATTACTTATATCACTTTTTAAACTTATTCATATTTTTGCAAGATAGGAAGTAGTTCAATCAAACATGTTAATCGAGAAGTAGGGGGTATTCTTCCTAGAGAACCTTTTAAAATTTGAAGAAATGCTTCAACTTCTGTGTTCAACATTTCTGCTGGTCTATAAGAATCTTGACTCATGCGTTGTTTTGAACTGGTGCTAGCAGATGTGCTACTCAATGTTGCGGTCATAGTTCGTATGGTATCAGCCATATCTTTGAGCACATTCATATCTTCATCATTCTTTATTTTCTTTTTTTTTAAGAAATGATCAGGAGGAGGAGTTAGAATTTTTACTTTTTTTTGTGGAAGTAATTCTTCTGGTTTTGTAACTGTAGACATCACAGAACCTGCATCTGATATATCTATAAAATAAGAAGATACATATAAATAAATTTTTATTGACTTAAATATTGATTTTCTTCCAAGCAACACAGACAATAAGTGCGTCATTCTATGCGAACAAAAGATAGAATGAATGTATCGCCTGTGTTGTTTGTCGAAAAATTTACATTATAATACATTGTATAAGATTGTATAATATATTAATAAGAAACACTTATCTGAGAATCATGGAATGAATAATGAAAACTGACAGATTCAGAAGAGGAATCATCAACTGATGTTGATTTATATATATTAACAGATGGTTTATTTAATTGTGTGCTTGATGATAACTTCACAAAATTAGATTTTGTTTTACAAAAGGTGAAAAACAAAGACAATCATGTGCATAATCAAATCATTTTCATACATTTAAATTTACTCTTAAGAAAAATCTTGCAAACTTACGATCTTGGCTTGATTACGTCTTTTAGAAATAATAATTCGTTGTATAGCGGCCAAGTAGGCACATATATATATTCATCACCAGAAGATCCTGATTTGGGCTGACTTTTCAAAACTTTTTTATGTAGACGACCAAATGTGGATCGCCAATTGGCAAATTTTTTCTGGACTTCAGGTCCTGGAAATAACAATGATTATATTATTAACCTCAATAATTTTGAAACAAAATTTACACTTAAATAACTTACCTGACAAAGGAATGGTTAAGTTTTTTCCTATTAAAGCCCAAGTTAAATTCTTATCTTCAACTTTAGAATACATTTTTAAACCGTTGTTCCACAAACCAGGGTAAAGTTTTATCATTTCAATTAATTCTAAATCGTCATAACTGACGTCGCTAACATCTCTCACTTTATCTAATTCTTCATCTTCATCTAATTCTTCATATTTTTCTAATTCTGCCATATTAATTTTTGTTTCAAAAAACACAGTCTCCTTAAAATTTTCTATCACTAATTACGAACCTACACATGCACCGGCATAAGTGACATAACCTCGATCATAATCATCAGTCAAGTCCCATGTTTATGAAAAGAGAATTCAGCCAATGAACGCACAGTCGTAGTGCCGCAGGATCGTAGAAGTTTGGATTTCTACGATAACCTGCAACTACCAGTTACGACAAATCGCACGACGCTTTACGACGCTTGCGACGCTACGATACGACCAATGTAGACTTAGCTTAACACTTGGTAAACAACAAAGATGACGATATGCTAGTAGTACTGCCAGTGAATTTCGGAACACAGCCTTAGAACGAACCTTATTGGTGAACCATTTTGCTTCTTAGATGCACTCGGCAGCCAATGAGAGGTCGTATAGACGAAATAATACTAATTTTTCACTTTTTATTAACAAAATGAATAACGATAATAATGCGCTATAAACCTTCCTTGGTTAATAACAAACTTATTATGTTCAAAAGATGAGATCAAACTATGAAGTAGTTATTGAGAATAAGCGTTACAACCGATCCGAGCTCGGTGAAACGCATACTCCCTCGCTTTTTGCCAACTTACAGTTGGCTGCAGTAGGGAGAAAAATAAATAACGATAATAATGCGCTATAAACCTTCCTTGGTTAATAACAAACTTATGTTCAAAAGATGAGATCAAACTATGAAGTAGTTATTGAGAATAAGCGTTACAACCGATCCGAGCTCGGTGAAACGCATACTCCCTCGCTTTTCGCCAACTTACAGTTGGCTGCAGTAGGGAGAAAAATAAATAACGATAATAATGCGCTATAAACCTTCCTTGGTTAATAACAAACTTATGTTCAAAAGATGAGATCAAACTATGAAGTAGTTATTGAGAATAAGCGTTACAACCGATCCGAGCTCGGTGAAACGCATACTCCCTCGCTTTTCGCTAACTTACAGTTGACTGCAGTCGGGAGAAAAAAATTCGGTTCTTTAGATATTTTTAGTGTATTCCAATTTGAAAGTTACATATGTGGTTTGAAAAAACTAGTTTGAAAAGGAGACAAACCACTTGAACAAATCGCTAAAAGACTTCATGAATTAAATTTTTGTATTAATAACTCCGAAGTATGTAGCAAAAAATTTCTTTAAAAAAATCACAAAGATGGTCCATTAAATCACGAATATGATTATAAAGAGGAATACAAAATATTGCATTTGGATTCATTTTACTTAAATTGTGATGATAATAAAAATAATTGCGTTATACTAAAGGATAAGACTATTGTTTGCGTTCTTAATATTGCTAAAAGTAAAAATAATAATTTATATGTTATAGGAAAAAAACTAATGTTTCATAGAAATTTATTTATTAATCCATGTGAATCACGATGTCTTGGAATTGTTATAGCTAAACAAAATAGATGTATAGAGTCATGGCCCTGTCAGAATATATGCGCAAAAGCATATAAAATTCCGTATCAAGATTTTATTATACTACCAATATTACATAATACAATTGTATCCAGAGAGAAGCCTGAGAGACGTCACGGCCCGGTTTTAGGTGATCCCTGAAAGCGATACGCCTTCTGTGGACATAGAAAACGTGCACATTGAACTACGTAACCAATATCCACGAATGTTCTCAATGGTAACTCACAATGTGCACATTTTCGGTTGCGTTCCGTGCTATGTGCACGAAGTGTCGGTAACACGATTTCTGTCTTTTTGTATACAGGGTGTCCGTCAACGTAAGACGCTTACATATTAAATGAATTTCTAATATAAAGACGTTTTGTGGTGTTATTATTTTTGAAACTGAAATTATAATATAAAAAGCCTTTCATTTTAACGGCTTAAAGTAAAAGTTAAAAATTATTGACGACAATTAACGATTCTTTTGCTGAAAAGAATCGATTCTATATTTTGCTTTCTAGAAAGACTGTGATAAAATAAACTAGTCTTAGAGGTATAAAAGGAATAAATGTGAGTATGAAAGGTATGTGTGGTTAAGGAATTTTGTAAACCAAGTACACTTCTTGGCAAAAAGGTGAGTTAAATAAATATTATTATATTTTGCTTTCTGGCGCTCTCTCTCTCTCTCTCTCTCTCTATATATATATATATATATATATATATATATATATATATAACCGCCTAAATCTCATTAATTCATTAAAATTATTTTTAAAAAGATAAAATAAAAAATAAGAGTTTTAATTTTCATTTCATAAAATGTCTACATTCGTGAATTGTATGGATGGGGAAAGCCCATTGTAAGAGACTTCGGAACTCTTTGATGATAGGTCATCTCGCTCGCTCTCTACTCGCGGTGTCGCTCTCGAATCTCGGATCAGCTTATCTTTCCGAGCTGTTCTAGTGCGACTCGTCGAGTGTGAGAGCGAGAGTGAGACCGCGAGTAGAGAGCGAGCGAGATGATCTATCATCAAAGAGTTCCGAAGTCTCTTACAATGGGCTTTCCCCATCCATACAATTCACGAATGTAGACATTTTATGAAATGAAAATTAAAACTCTTATTTTTTAATTTATCTTTTTAAAAATAATTTTAATGAATTAATGAGATTTAGGCGGTTAAAATAACATCAAACAGGACATAATTCGGATAATTTTTAATTAAAATGCAAAAAAATGTTATATAATTAATTGAAAATATTAACAATTATGTAATTAATTTAAATAATCATGTTCATATCATTTTAATGAGAAACTTATTAATCTAGTAAAATTACATTTAAAAATAAAAAATAAAAAATATAGAAAGTTAAGTTTTTGTACGAGGAAACCATTTATTAGATAAGTTAAACAAGCCAGAAAAGTAAAGTAAGAAATAATATGCCTCGAGATTTCAATGCTTACGAGATATGAGAGGAGGAAAAAAGAGAGAGAGGGGGGGAGAGAAAGAGGGGGGAGAGAGAGAGAGAGAATAGTTCGACGCGGGCAGATTCTCTCTGACGCAGGGCTCCAGCGTAACGCACATGGTCCTTTGTAAAACCCCCCTCCCATCGCTTCGCCACGCGCCAAGTATCATCGCGTTAAACATGTAGGACGTCTCTTCTCGCCGCGCTCTTTCACTCGCGCCGACCTTTTTTAATTATTTTCATTAATTGTCTTACTTCATTAATTATAATTCGCATTTATGATCAACTTTATTAATTATTGTGAAGATATATATATATACACACACACACACACACATATATATATATATATAGAGAGAGAGAGAGAGAGAGAGAGAGAGAGAGAGCGCCAGAAAGCAAAATATAATAATATTTATTTAACTCACCTTTTTGTCAAGAAGTGTACTTGGTTTACAAAATTCCTTAACCACACATACCTTTCATACTCACATTTATTCCTTTTATACCTCTAAGACTATTTTATCACAGTCTTTCTAGAAAGCAAAATATAGAATCGATTCTTTTCAGCAAAAGAATCGTTAATTGTCGTCAATAATTTTTAACTTTTACTTTAAGCCGTTAAAATGAAAGGCTTTTTATATTATAATTTCAGTTTCAAAAATAATAACACCACAAAACGTCTTTATATTAGAAATTCATTTAATACGTAAGCGTCTTACGTTGACGGACACCCTGTATACAAAAAGACAGAAATCGTGTTACCGACACTTCGTGCACATAGCACGGAACGCAACCGAAAATGTGCACATTGTGAGTTACCATTGAGAACATTCGTGGACATTGGCCGCGTTCAGCAGGCAAACCCGCTAGGTAGCAATCGAACGTGATTGGTTTCTACTTTCAGAACCAGCAAATTAGCGTTGAATGTCAGCGGAAAATCTAGTAATGTTGCCCAACTGTTGAGTCTGCTGAACGCAGCCATTGGCTACGTAGATCAATGTGCACGTTTTCTATGTCCACAGAAGGCGTATCGCTTTCAGGGATCACCTAAAACCGGGCCGTGCTCAGGCTTCTCTCTGTTGTATCTTACCAAGAATATATATAATAATAAATTAACTTTAATAATATTTTGTTTTGTAAAATTTAATATATGTACATAGATGCTTTTGTAATGTTACAAATATATATTTTTCATTTAAATTAATTAATAATATACTTGCAAAATGTTACGTTTGAATAATATTAATGAAAAATATATTCGTAACATTACAAAAAATATTATATAATGTTACTTCTGAAATATTTTATTTATACTCCAATGTGATGATACAATAACTCAAATAGCAAGATAATATCAAATGACGTCTTAATAATATCTTAACAATGCCAAACGTTAATAAGACAATTAAAACATTATTTGAAGTTATCTTAGAATATGATATATTGCAACAATATAACTGTAATATTTCAACCCTAACAGTACATGATATCATTCGAATATTCTACACTCATACTATGAATATACGTAATATACTCAGAACATTCTTATAATCTCTTGTAGTATATTATTTCTCGTATATTCTCAGGATATCTTTTAATATCTCTTACAGTATATTATTTCTCGTATATTCTCGTATATTCTCAGAATATAGTTTTGAGTTACGCAGAGGATATGTAATTTGGATACGTAATTTCCGATACTGCCGATTGTCGGCGCTGTCTCTTCCTTGTGCAGCACAAGTTGTGCTTGCTAGTGACTAGTGACTGGTGACGAGTAATACGTGATTTTTTCGTAGATGTAATTAATCGCAGGTAATCCTTTTTATTTCTTTTAAAATATATAAAACATAAAAGATATTTCCGCATGAAAGATATTTGTCATATTTTTTATTCATACTTAATAGTTTACGATAAAATGCGTTATTATTGCAAATTAACCTCAAAATCGGATATTTTAAACTTGTCTATTTTATCGTGAAATTATATTTGATATGTAGATAAAAAATATTTATTCTTAAATAATTATTATAAAACTCTTGTTATGTTGCATTACCACAAAAGAAACTTCTCTTGCGTATTGCGTATATATCATATCTATAAAAATATGACATTTATTATACAACTTAATATATATACATGTTAAATCTTGATGCTCAATCTTTTAGAAGTATTATCCTTATGTGATATTTTTGTTATATTGCAGCGTTGCCACAAAAGAAGACTCGCACCAACCTTTAATATCTGCATTCTGCAGATAAGAACAGATCTGCTCTCTGCGCACACATCTAATAGTGGAATATGGCACCGGAATCGACAGCAGAGACTGTGACTCTCCATGCAGTGATCCGCGAAATCCAGCAGCTGCAGGAGGAAGGGCGGCGACAGCGAGCCGAATTCGAAGCGTTATTACGCCAACGGGACGACGAGTTTCACCGGCTCGAGGAGAGATTCTCACAGCAGACACAGCTAAGTCGAACTAATATAAGAGAGATTGCTAGACATAGGGAAAATAACGGAACAATTGATTTCGGGTATAAGTTAAAGCCCGACTTTTATTCCAATGATTTGAAATATAATGTATATATTAATGTTAATTTTAGACAATTACTGCTTTGTTGTTTTTGGGCTTCTGTTGCAGTAAAGTGTTAATGTTGGTGACATTTGGATGGAAAGTGAACTGCTTCTTTTTACATAAAAATAAAGATCTGCTCTCTGCGCACCTAGCTAGTGGGACACAAAGCATAGAGTAAGTACAATAATCAAAACTATAAATGTACTGTGTCTATTCTGTTGCGTATTGCATGTGTGTGTGTATATATATATATATATATATATATATATATATATTAAATCTTGATGCTTTTAGAAGTATTATTGTACGAAATCGCGCTAATATCACGGGCGAGAGTGACTCGACATCGATTCACTCTTTGTAATTGGCGCGCATTATCGTCCGCGCGCGCGCTTTGATTATGCACAAGGATTCGCAGAATTTGCAGCTGATTTTATTACTTACAAGTTAACGATAAAGAGTGAAAAGTAAACAATTATTGTAGAAGAGATATTTACTATATCATTGAATTAATTAATGTAATTTTATGATTCAGCCTCAAAGCAAAACTGCGATACATCGCAACAAACGCAAGAGTAGAAACAATTCCGCAGTCAGAAGTAGAGTGGGCGTCGATGGACATCTAAATCATTGTGGCAGCAAATTAAAGATGATTTGAAGACCTATTATGATTGGGAATCGCCGAGTCCGGAGTCCCTGGACACCACAATAGAGCACTTCCATTTGCAAAAGATTTCGCTGCTGCGTGGCTTCTGCATCAAGACTGGCATTCAGATATTGCTGTGCGAGTACAACTTCGAATAACAACCGTGCAACGTTTTTTGAGAACAATATAAGTCTGTTCTTTATAGCTGAATTAGGCTGAACTGGCTGCACTAGTTCAGAGTTTATCTTTTTTCTTCCAATGTGGAGTAAAAAAGATAAACCTGAATTAGTGCAGCCAGTTCAGTTAAAGAACAGACCTATTATTGAACATTTTCCTACACAATCGTCAAGTATATTAATTTTAAAGGATAATTATATAATATATAAAATATTTTAATATTGTTAAATATTAGGCCCTGCGCGCACAATAGAGAAAATATTAGGAATAGGAATACATATTAAATATTAGGAATTATTTTATTTCAAAACAAGAAAATGAAATGGACTAACGCACAATCCATTTTATTCCTTATTCTTAATTCTCAATATATTGTGCGTTAGTCCATTTTGTTTCCTTATTTTGAAATAAAATTCCTAATATTTAATATTTATTACTATTCCTAATATCTTCTCTATTGTGTGCGCAGGGCCATAGAGTTATATAATATAAAATATTGTTAAAACAAAATATAATAAGCATATAATAATAACATTATAATAACATAATATTGTATAAAACATGATAGTTATAATTTATATATATATCTATATATTGTAGTTTATTATAGTTATAAAACATTTATATTATATATTTATATTACAGTTAAAATATTGTATTATATTATAGTTAAAACATTTCACACATGTACAAAAAATAAATAAATTATATTTATAAAACGTAAATAACGTGCAAATTAACCTAACCGAACCTAACCTAATCAGTATATATGTATGTATGTGTATGCGTGTGAGAGCGCGCGCGCGCCTGGCTGTATAATATACCGGTAACATACTGGCGACATTCTACGAAGTACTACAGGATATTCACAGTATATACTACGAACTAAAATAAGTGGGACATAGGAACGTTCGTAGTATGTACTCAGTATATCGTAGTACGTATATCGAATGTTCTGAGAACATATGCAATATACTTTTGCGATATTCTCCGAACATTCTCAGAATCTACATGTGCTGTCTGGGAATGTTATTTATAACCTTGTAATATATCAGTAATATTTCAATGTTATTTATAAATATGTAATATATTAGTAATATTTCTGTAATATTTCACTGCAATATGTAATATTTCCAATATATTGCAATATTTCTGAAATATTTCTGTAATATTACGTGCTATGTGGGAAATCATTTGGGAAACGCGATGTAATGTTTTCAACGTTTGGGAAATAATAGTTCATTTTTTAATAATTAATTTCCTATTAAATAATAATTATATTCCCTGTTCCTATTGCCTGTTTTGCCTGGGATTGTGGAAAGACCTTAACTGATTATTTAGTCCAATGTACGCAATGTCCGATTGGATAATCGGACATCAGACGCAATGTGAATTCACCATTAATCGGTTAAACTCAGGTTAATAAAATTTTGCAATAAAATCTAAATAAAAAATGATATGTTACATACATGAAATGATATACATACATATAGTAACCACGTTTATATAACGTATATTTATACACGCAATATTACGTTTTGTTTAATAATTTTACAATTGTTACGCAGACACGAATTATTTATTCATGTAAGAAAATATATTATAAGAGCTCATTGCGCATGACTCATTTATTGCAAAATTTACAACTTCTAGGATTTTTGTATGATTTTGGAAGAACATCCTTCCAAAGATATTTTTCGTAATATATTTTAATGGAAAAAGATTATTGAATTCAGCAGTATATAAAATTATTATAAGACACTATGAGAGAGAGTACTTGGTATTATATAAGAAATATTTTATAAGGATAAAAGATATTCATACAAATTGGTTTTATATAAGATTATAAAATCAATTAAGATACTTTTCATACAAGAACTAATATTACATATACTCTGATTAAATAGCATTTATGAAAAAGAGCAAAAGTATAACAAAATCAGTTTTAAAAAGGTTTTTAATAAATTTTGAAAGAAATATAAGTGTACGTATATATAAAATACATATAATATATAATTATATAAGTATATATAAAAATACATATATAAGATCTATAAAAATTATTTTATTTAACGTCATTTTTATACCTATAACTTCTTTTCGTCAAATTAAAAAAAATTGCATAACTATAATGCTAATCTAATTAAAAGATAAAAAAATCGATTAAATAAAAAGTAAAAAGATGCATTATATACCCACACAGAACAAAATATTTAATAGATATCTAGTAAATATCTACATATCTATATGATGTCTATGTCTCTATGGATAACTAATAGACATTTAATAGATGTATAAAATATCTATATCTCCCGAATAACTAGCGGAGATATCTACTGGATGTGTACACATTATCCATATATCCATGTCCACCAAGTAGTTACCAAAGATATCCAGTAGATATTTATATTAAAATAGTGTAGTTTATTCGGTTACCGCTATGCGGCGCATTATTCACTTTCTATACCCGTATTCGAGTTCTTGTCATGAGCGCATATAAAGCCTGCAAAATGCTGTTAAGAACATATGTAATTATTTCTATCAGTTTAATTTCTGATACGACTCCCGTACAGGGGAATTCAGGTATTGAACTGATTTTTGGAAAATCGGACAGATAAATGTCCAATTTTCACTTATTCGGACAATTTCTGCCTGAATAAGTGAAAATATTTTGTTATTATCTACTTAACATATAAAATTGAAATTAATTTCCATATAAATAAAATCTTTAATTTTGTAAATTAAATTATTTAAATTTTCCTATATACATTACATTTAATATTTCCTATATATATATTTTTGAATCTACCCAGATCCACATAGATCTGATTAGATATAGACAAAATGCAGATTTGATCATATCTGATAATTCGGATCTAGTTTGATCAAAGCAGATATAATCATTTTTTCCCGGGTATCAATATACATGCAATGGATATCTAAATAAATATCCACTAGATACTGATGTGGATGTCCAATGGATATTGCCTACACATCCCATGGATATCTATGAGATCTCGTATTGCGGACATTTGGATATTTACTGGATGTCTAATGGCTGTTTCTTGCATATTCATGGATATCCCAAATATCCATCGAGGATATCCAGTAGATATCTAATGCAAATTATGTTCTGTATGGGTATGTAAATGTCGCGTGAATAATTATGATAATGAGAGCTATCTGGTAATCTTATTCTCGGTTTTATTATTATTTTTACAAATAAAACGCACGTTTCGATACACGAAACGCACAATTTCTCACATATTTATAAACTTTCGTCGAAAATCTTTTTTCTGACGCTTATCAATATGAAATGCCGAACACTAATTCCGAAAATTGTATAAATTCTTTTGCGGATTGTGGACAAAAAGACACAAATATGCTATTTTATAATGTATTAAAATTAAAAATACATTTTCTATAATGGAAGATAACGCTACGCTATTTATTTGTCTCATGAATACACACACACAGACACATTTCCTTTTAAAAGATAAATGTTATAGAGATAAGAGATTATAAGCTTTAATTTAATACATTAAGCTATTAAATACTTAAAAAGCTTAATCTATACTTAAATAATATCTATACTTTCTGAGTTAGTTCTTCCAAATTGTTTTTTTTCTTTTTTTTTGAATACAAAATCCACGTTCAAGTATTTTATTTGCGAACATAAGAACAGAGGATAGTTATATATCTAAATCTAATAATAATTGATATTGAATAATTAATATTAATGAATAGAGTAAACGTATTCGACAAATCATTATGAAAAGATAGGAGAAAGAAGACATCTTTGTCATAAATGTACATGTAATATACAGGGTGTTCCAAAATCATCGGACACCGTTTCACTGACAGATTCTGTGGAACATTCTAAGACGAAAACTCTTATGCGAAAATGTCGAGGCTATGATTTTTAAATGGGAAGCGCTTAAAGTTGACCAATAAGTCTGCGGAAATTTTGCGCGCTCAGACATAGCACATCGCAAAGCAAGTGAAGGTGCCTCTATACATTGACTTAGTTTTTAAATATTGACATAATTCTGCATACAACAAGGAAATTACTTTGAAGTTTTATCTTATTTATCTGTGATTGTTTAATTTACTATACATAAAGATTAATGCCAGCATTACGGAACATTAATCAATACATATGTCAAATGAAGTGCGTCACAAACCGGCGCATGACTTTTTTCGTATGGTAAGCATATTCAAATTATGTCAATCGATAATTTTATATTTCTATAATAAAGTAGGAAAAAATAAATATTGTATAATAATAACGTAGAGTTTTCCTACATCGATAATTACATAGAGCAGATTGAATATGTAAAATTGGTAAAAGTCAAGAAATGTCTTAATTATTTATTCAATTTTATCATAATTATTATTATTATTATTTTTATATAATTTTTTAATTATTTTATCCTACATTATCATAAAAACATAAAATTATCGATTGACATAATTTGAATATGCTTGCCATACGAAAAAAGTCATGCGCCAGTTTGTGATGCACTTCATTTGACATATGTATTGATTGATAGTCCGTAATGCTAGCATTAATCTTTATGTATAGTAAATTAAACAATCACAGATAAATAAGATAAAACTTCAATGTAATTTCCTTGTTGTATGCAGAATTATGTCAATATCTAAAAACTGAGTCAATGTATAAGGGCACCTTTTGCGATGTGCCATGTCTGAGCGCGCGAAATTTTCGCAGACTTATTGGTCAATTTTAAGTACTTCCATTTAAAAACTATCATAGCCTCGCATTTTCGCATAAGAGTTTTCGTCTTAGAATGTTCCACAGAATCTGTCAATGAAACGGTGTCAGGTGATTTTGGGACACCCTGTATACATATAATATAAAATGTACGTGTATGCGTATGTATTATGTATGAAATTTCCTAAACATATAAGACAAGTTTTATATACGAGTATATTTGTATATATATATATATATATATATTTTTATAGGTGTGTGTGTGTGTATTCATGAGACAAATAAATAGCGTAGCGTTATCTTCCATTATAGAAAATGTATTTTTAATTTTAATACATTATAAAATAGCATTTGTCTTTTTGTCCACAATCCGCAAAAGAATTTATACAATTTTCGGAATTAGTGTTCGGCATTTCATATTGATAAGCGTCAGAAAAAAGATTTTCGACGAAAGTTTATAAATATGCGAAAAATTGTGCGTTTCGTGTATCGAAACGTGCGTTTTATTTGTAAAAATAATAATAAAACCGAAAATACGATTACCAGATAGCTCTCATTATCATAATTATTCACGCGACATTTACATATATAATGCACCTTTTTACTTTTTATTTCGATTTTTACTTTTTATAATCGATTTTTTTTATCTTTTAATTAGATTAGCATTATAGTTATGCAATTTTTTTTAATTTGACGAAAAGAAGCTATAGGTATAAAAATGACGTTAAATAAAATAATTTTTATAGATCTTATATATGTATTTTTATATATACTTATATAATTATATATTATATGTATTTTATATATACGTACACATATATTTCTTTCAAAATTTATTAAAAACCTTTTTAAAACTGATTTTGTTATACTTTTGCTCTTTTTTATAAATGCTATTTAATCAGAGTATATGTAATATTAGTTCTTGTATGAAAAGTATCTTAATTGATTTTATAATCTTATATAAAACCAATTTGTATGAATATCTTTTATCCTTATAAAATATTTTTTATATAATACCAAGTACTCTCTCTCATAATGTCTTATAATAATTTTATATACTGCTGAATTCAATAATCTTTTTTCATTAAAATATATTACGAAAAATATCTTTGGAAGGATGTTCTTCCAAAATCATACAAAAATCCTAGAAGTTGTAAATTTTGCAATAAATGAGTCATGCGCAATGAGCTCTTATAATATATTTTCTTACATGAATAAATAATTCGTGTCTGCGTAACAATTGTAAAATTATTAAACAAAACGTAATATTGCGTGTATAAATATACGTTATATAAACGTGGTTACTATATGTATGTATATCATTTCATGTATGTAACATATCATTTTTTATTTAGATTTTATTGCAAAATTTTATTAACCTGAGTTTAACCGATTAATGGTGAATTCACATTGCGTCTGATGTCCGATTATCCAATCGGACATTGCGTACATTGGACTAAATAATCAGTTAAGGTCTTTCCACAATCCCAGGCAAAACAGGCAATAGGAACAGGGAATATAATTATTATTTAATAGGAAATTAATTATTAAAAAATGAACTATTATTTCCCAAACGTTGAAAACGTTACAACGCGTTTCCCAAATGATTTTATATTGATTAAAGTAAAAAAAATGATTTTTTAAAAGTTATGTCTGCTAACTATACGCTTTCAATTAATTTTGTCTAATTATAAATAAACTATTAATTTCTAAACTATGAAAATATATTCCTATATTTGCCCAAATGATTCCCAAACGATTGCAATAATGAAAAATAAAAAATAATAAGAAATATAAAATTTGTCCAACTCGTCCAGTAACGGTACTTTAAACTTGATTTTCAAATGGAATAATTATTTGGCAAACGTTAAAAACATTACAAACGTGTTTCCCAAATAATTTCACGTTAATTACAATTTAAAAACAATTATTTAAATATTATGTCTGCTAACTATACGCTCAATTTATTTTTATTAATTGTAAATAAACTATTATTTCCTAAACTATGAGAATCTATTCCTAAATTTGTCCAAACGATTTCCAAGCGATTGGTATAATAGATAATAAGAAATATTAAATTTGTCTGCTAACTATATGAAGGTGCTTTGCATTGGGAAATATTGGTCAAGACATTCCCAATATAACCAATATTTAGTCAACGTGTTGCCAATGTACTGTGCTACTAGCGTTGTTTAGTTATTTATTTAAAAGTTGAATTTTTATCTCATGAATGGGATTGAAATGAATAGTTATTTATTTTATAAGAAGAATTGCTTTCAATAAGTTATTATATTTTATGATTTTGTAAAGCATAACGCATATCTCCTTAAATCTATGTTGAAATATTTAAGATTAATTAAATCGCAAAAGGTTAGAGTTTGCACTCAGGTCTGTTCTATATACAGATATCTATAATATACTAGACAGCTAACCTTTATTCCTTAGACGGTATATCCCTCCGGTATACAGGGTGTCTGGAAAGGTAAGGTCAATCGAATAGGAGGTGAAAGAGAAGAATGAGTAGAACACATAATGTAAATAAAATTTTTTCGTATTCGCTATGGTTTAGAAAATACAGCGCTTTATAGGGGTGCATAAAAAGTGTTGAAACCCCTTAATATTTCGAAAAGTACGCATTTTCGAGAAAAATGTTTTATACAAAAATTGTAGGGTTTTAAGTGAAGCATTACACAGAAAAATTAATATGACCTTCAATAGCGTTTTCAAGATCAGGTAAAGATAACCTAGAAATTTTTAAATGGGTATCCCCACTTTTTATTGCATATTATTGTAGCATACCCCGAGGACAGGTTTTTTTTGTATAAAACATTTTTTTCGAAAATGCGTATTTTTTGAAATATTAAGGGGTTTCAACACTTTTTATGCACCCCTATAAAGCGCTGTATTTTCTAAACCATAGAAAATACGAAAAAATTTTATTTACATTATGTGTTCTACTCATGCTCCTCTTTCACCTCCTATTCGATTGACCTTACCATTTTAGACACCCTGTATAATGTACAACTTGTACACAACATAATAACCGATTGGAATGTGTTAGTTGTATGTATGTATGTGTTGGTATACACTTACTCAGTTATCCATAAGCGGAGGACAAAATTTAAACCATTCTAGCTTTCCATTCGGTTATTAAGTCTGCCGCCTATGCGTAAATAAGTACATAAGTTTTGGGTACACAGAATCTAGGAACTATATAGAAGGTTAGCTGTCTAGTATATTATAGATGTCTGTGGTTCTATAAGTTAACCGCTAGTTAGTTCTAGAACGTTACACTGTGACGTCCCGCCATTTTTTCAAACCCATATTTTCAATAATAATTAAGAGATGCTTTTACTTATAAAATATGGAGCAATGGTGTAATCTACTTGTTCTATTTTCAATTATTAGCGACTTCCATTATTGTTCGTCAATTATTTAATTTTCTTACCTCATACGCTTTTATTTTTAGTTACTAACTCTAAGAAATTAAGACTTCCCTATTTAACCGCGCTGCGACCAATCCGGAAGCTCTATTTTGGAACTAGCAACGCAACCCAATCAAGCGCCGTCCCTAGAACCGAACCACACGCGTGTAGCGCTCTAGAACTAACCAGCGGTTATCTTATAGAACAAACCTGCGTGTGAATTCTACCTCATTTGCGATTTTAAGAAATTAAATACTTTAATATAGATTTAAGGATATATGCGCTATCCCTTATGGAATTATGGAATATAATAACTCGCTAGAAGCAATTCTTAACAAATAAACAACTATAATTTCTGAATTCATTTTAATTTCCATAAATTCAATTTTAATAAATAACTAAACAAATAACAGCCAAAAGCAAGTTGTTACGAAATAATTCCATGACTTCAGAAATTAGCGATAAGTCATGCTTACGATAATGCGCTTCAATATGATATTCAAATATTAATCGAGCTTCTGTTACAATAAATATAAGAAATTACGAAGTCATAACGATTTATTGAAAACAGCTTCTTGTAAACAATTAAAGATAACTAAGAACGACCATTGAAATTGTGTTGAAACTTTTCAAATAAATAACTAAATTATTCAAACAAAATTTCAATAAACAACAATTATGACTTCGAAAATAACTAATTTACTTGTGTAAAACGCGCTACTCTAACCTGATAGTCCATTCAAATACTATTGTATATGTTATACTTTATGGAATCATACCCCGTATATAATAATTTGCAAACAGCCTTTCATAATTGAAAATAATAATCAAGGTCATTTATAGAAGCCTGTAGTAATAGTAAAATGTTGAAATTTAATTAACTCTCATTAAATGACCAAGCTGACAGTAAATTATTATAAATTGATTCTATAAACAGAAAATTAGATATAAGTTTAACATTTTATATTGCTTAGCATTATAAAACATCCCGGCGTTAAGTTATAAAAATTTTAGATCGAGTGATGTAAGCAGCCCGGTAGCGCGAACACTGAGATCAACCGACTCTCTGTTTATCGATGTCATTCCGGAAAATGTCAATACATGTAAACATTCAATAGGAAAAATTCGAGCACGTTCCCGTCGCTACCCGGCGGCTCAATTAAAAGGAATTTTATAACGCATTCTTCTCGAAGAGTTATCTCCCCATAACCCCAAGATCCTTCAAATGACCGATGACCCATGCATGTTCCACGCGTCACCAAAGCACGAATCGAATCGCCGTTATCTCAACGGTATATAAACCGCTAATTTCGTGCTCCGGGAGCCATTCGTTCATTATTCATTGCCCAGTCGTTAGTGCATTCAGTCATTATTCATTAAGAGTATCCGATCATAAGCATATCTTATTCGAGATCATATTCAAGCTATGACAAATCTCTGTGCGTCCGCACCGACGGACTTCTAATGTTTTTCACTACTGTCAGTCGTGCGTTAGATTTCTTAATAGTGTAAAATCTAAATAAAGGATCCTGTACGTAATTTCGAGTACTTAAATTCAACCTGTTTCGCCGTGACCGAGGTCCTCCAGGAGCGAAGGTAAAGACACGTGCAGCAAAACTGGAGATTCACCGCTACCATACGGTAAATAATTATAACTCCCCTTACCCTAGCACGCTGTATCTTAGTGAAGATTAGGAAATCTGTTACTGACTGACATCCCACTTTAATCAATTTCCTCATCTCTCATCCCATCGTCGCTCAGCACCTCACATGTTCGTAGCGATAATCTTACTCAGTGTATAATAAAGAAACCCCCCTGTCAAGCACTGGCATGAAGCTGACAGTTTTTTCGTCAATCATTATTAAGTTATATGTCCTCACAATTTTACTATCATCTATAAGTATCGATATTAGACAGAATTTAGAACTTAATATATTACCAATATTGCTGTTGTCACTCCGACGTCCTCCAACTCTCGTTTCCAAATATAAAATATCCCGGCATTCGTTGCCAGGATTCATCAAATATCCCGGCATTTGTTGCCAGGATTCATAAAATATCCCGGCATTCGTTGCCACGATTCATAAAATATCCCGGCATTTGCTGCCAGGATTCATAAAATCCCGGCATTCGCTGCCAGTATTCATAAAATATCCCGGCATTCGCTGTCAGGATTCATAAAATATCCCGGCATTCGCTGCCAGGATTCATAAAATATCCCGGCATTCGCTGCAAGGATTCATAAAATATCCCGGCATTCGTTGCCAGGATTCATAAAATCCCGGCATTCGCTGCCAGGATTCATTAAATATCCAGGCATTCGCTGCCAGGATTCATTAAATATCCCGGCATTCGCTGCCAGGATTCATAAAATATCCCGGCATTCGTTGCCAGGATACTAAAATATCCCGGCATTCGCTGCCAGGATTCATAAAATATCCCGGCACTCGCTGCCAGGATTCATAAAATATCCCGGCATTCGCTGCCAGGATTCATAAAATATCCCGGTATTCGCTGCCAGGATTCATAAAATATCCCGGCATTCGTTGCCAAGATTCATAAAATATCCCGGCATTCGTTGCCAGGAGTCATCAAATATCCCGGCATTCACTGCCAGGATACATAAAATATCCCGGCATTCGCTGCCAGGATTCATAAAATATCCCGGCATTCGCTGCCAGGATTCATAAAATATCCTGGCATTCGCTGCCAGGATTCATAAAATATCCCGGCATTCGCTGCCAGGATTCATAAAATATCCCGGCATTCGTTGCCAGGATTCATCAAATATCCCGGCATTCGTTGCCAGGAGTCATCAAATATTCCGGCATTCGTTGCCAGGATTCATCAAATATCCCGGCATTCGTTGCCAGGATTCATAAAATATCCCGGCATTCGCTGCCAGGATTCATAAAATCCCGGCATTCGCTGCCAGTATTCATAAAATATCCCGGCATTCGCTGTCAGGATTCATAAAATATCCCGGCATTCGCTGCCAGGATTCATAAAATATCCCGGCATTCGCTGCCAGGATTCATAAAATATCCCGGTATTCGCTGCCAGGATTCATAAAATATCCCGGCATTCGTTGCCAAGATTCATAAAATATCCCGGCATTCGTTGCCAGGAGTCATCAAATATCCCGGCATTCACTGCCAGGATACATAAAATATCCCGGCATTCGCTGCCAGGATTCATAAAATATCCCGACATTCGCTGCCAGGATTCATAAAATATCCTGGCATTCGCTGCCAGGATTCATAAAATATCCCGGCATTCGCTGCCAGGATTCATAAAATATCCCGGCATTCGTTGCCAGGATTCATCAAATATCCCGGCATTCGTTGCCAGGAGTCATCAAATATCCCGGCATTCGTTGCCAAGATTCATTAAATATCCCGGCATTCGCTGCCAGGATTCATTAAATATCCCGGCATTCGCTGCCAGGATTCATCAAATATCCCTTACCCCTATCTCGTACTTAAAGGATTGACAACAGAGAAATTTAAAATTATAAAGCATTTTCTATAATAAAAAAACTAGAATTACATGAAGATATTATTATAATATTGATACTATCCTTCTATAAAGGAAAATCCTTATCTATCCCTCCGACTAATAGATATTCTTATCTACGAAATGTCTAATTCCCAAATTCTCAAACAGGATTTCTAATCTTCAAAGTTTTTAATAATTAACTACACGATAGTGGATAAGGCCACAGATACATAATAATTCTAGAATATTAATTAATCTTTTACCTTCCAATTAAAATTTCTTAAAACTCATTTAAATATTTTAGATTTTGTATTCTTAATAATTGTCAATTATAACTCATTTAAATATTTCAGAGTTTTCTTTCAAATAATTAGTCAACATTCCTTAAAACTCTATCAACGTTAATTCTATCATTTTATTTAATTTCATCATCCTACTACACCCTTGTAGATGGTTAACCCGGCGTATAGACAAACCATCCGGAAGAAGCGTAAACATAGACCCGGTAAACAGACACATGCTAATCGTGCCGATAAAAGAGCACGTACTATACAGCGTGCTTCAAATTTAATCTGGGTCAACCGACAGGCATTCGGAACTCAGTCATACGCAGACTCTACCGACAATTTCTCTTCGACTCCTGCAACCTCAACATTTACAACTCAGTCTGAGATACTTATTGGCTCCCGCCACGAAATATCTAATTCAGAAGTTGAACTCAATACGGAAATCATTGATAATCCTAGCATTGAATCACTGACATTCAATGATTCTAATGGTTTGAAACCAAATTCACCAGAATTAACAGCATGCAAAGAGCACCAAAAAGAGAGTAACGAAGTCAACCAAACAAAGATCTTGCCGAAAGGTTTAATATCCCAGTTAAAATCACAATTATCTGAGGATAAACATTTTAGCATAGATCAGTATGCCCAAAACTTAGATTTGTAATCGATAAATCACATTACACACTCCTACGGTATACTTAAGTTCTAATAATTATTATCTAATATATTAAGAAACAAATTCACAATTATTCTGTTTAATTTACAGATGATACCCTTATATTCAAACGAGGAAATTAATGACACGATAACCAGCGAACCGAATGACGTTTCAGAAATAATAATTGGATTAATTGATGATTATTTTAAAGGATATTTGGATATAGACCAACTAACTGTTCTTCTAGGAAATCTTTAAAACCCTGAATCATAAAACAGCATTAACACACGTAATTATACAGGTACGTATAATTCTAGTGTATTTCTAGTAAATAATTATCACCCGAGTCTCACTCCACTCTTTAGATCACTTCAGTCCTTGCTCTCGGCGTCCCTAGGGTATAACCGGTGTAAGCAGGTTGCCTTTCAAAAATAGAGAGCTTCTTTCTCTTGCTAACTGAGTCTAGTGAGAAAAAGGTCATCCGGACGTGACAACACCACAGATTAATATAACAGATCGCCAAAGGCCTGGGTGAAGGCGAGACCGGCATCTCTCACTGATTTCAGCGCCATATCATAGTAGTGGCCAATGCAGTAACTACTAACTGCATTCCCAAGAGTCATTTGAGAGAGAGAGAGAGAGAGAGAGAGAGAGAGAGAGAGAGAGAGAGAGAGAGAGAAGTCAAAAGACGCGTCGTTGAACATGTTAAAAAGACAAAAATGATTTATCTGACAATGAAAAGCAACGAATATATGTCAGTTTTAAAAAATATGTTTTAGAAAAGTTTGAAT
Source organism: Lasius fuliginosus (assembly GCA_949152495.1). Classification (NCBI taxonomy): domain Eukaryota; kingdom Metazoa; phylum Arthropoda; class Insecta; order Hymenoptera; family Formicidae; genus Lasius; species Lasius fuliginosus. The sequence goes on along the minus strand of OX424447.1, from coordinate 706,922 downwards.
ATATATAAAATTGATAAAACTCAACTATATCTGTACATAAATTATTTTAATAATGTATTATGTATTTTTAATTAACATTATTATTTAATAAACATATTATATAACAACATAGTATATAATTACAATATTACAATATTACTTAATAATAAGATTACACATTTGTTCTATTTTTATTTTAAAATACGATTTATGTCTAAAAATTTTAATTTTAAAAACATTTTTCTAACTATATATATAATTTAAATAATAAAATTTAATTGCTAACTTATTTAACTAACTTAATTAAATTTAAACTTATTACTAGTTTAAATAAACTTATTACTAATTACTATAAATTAAAATTATAACAAACTTTGCACAACTCGTGAGCGGAAGCTTTTCGAACATTCGATATATCGAAATACGGATGAACGTGCGACATTAATCAAGGTCCGGGTTACAACTACATTGCGGGGAAAAGTCGATCGTGATAAGATGCCTCCGATAACATCCCCGCTTCACACTCGCTTCCAAGCTACTCGGTCCACCTGTTCGCGAGGGAGGTGCGAGGGGAAGCCATCCGAGACACGTAGGCAAATTCCTTAACTCCTGACTGAAAAAAATAATAATTATTTTTTAGCCTTATTATTTATTTACTAAATTACTAAATTAAATTTTATTACTAATTTATTATTAACTCAACATTTCTTTAAAGAAAATTTTATTTATTAATAAATAGATTTCGTTAACGCTGCACACCTTGGGTCCAAACGACTTGATCGATTCCAAGAATTTTCTTTAAAGTCCCGAATTAATAATCTTCAGGCAAGAGGGGGGAATTACTTTCCGTGGACCCAACGCCCTTCAAAGAGGACTCCTCAAGCCTCTACCTCGGCATTTGCCCAAAGCCCCCGGGAAAAACCGCGGAACAAAAAAAACCGCGGGGTGAGGCAGTCTTCATCCCTTTGATTCGTTTCGTCTTTATCGGTTCTTTCTCTCTCTCTCCTTCTCTTTCCAATTTTCTCCTCTGCGTTATCAGATGGAAGATGGAATTTCCCTGAAAATTAAATTAATTAATTAATTAATTCAATTTAATATATCTGATTATATAATATACAGTTGAAATTCAAATATTTACCCAACAAACTGATAAGTCTTGCCAGATGTAGACCAATCCCAGCGATTTCACATATGTTTTATATTCTTCAGTTTTTGACATTTTGTCTTTATTCCTTTTGATCTTCCAGATGTATTTATTCCTTCTCTTCTTCCATTGTTATTCTTTTTCGTAATCGCATATATCTTGACTCTTAACATAAAGTCTAACATTTGCATTCTATGTGAATAACATTCGTTGTTTTCATTAAACCAATCTTCATCAGCATGCTGGATGTGCTTTACACAAATGTTAAGGAGCTTTTTCTTCACATCTTTTAAATGCCAATACGTCTTGTAACATGAATTCATTGCTTCAAGTTGTAAAGTTATAATATTCAAAAATGAATCCGTAGGCCTTGATAGCCATTCTATTTCAGGATCATCTTCGTCTTCATGTTCATATTCACGTAGCTGAATATAGATTTCATTGTTGCTTAATTCTTCCATCGGTGTTTTCAAATTTTTTTCACGGCAGCTGTCGCACTTTGTATTCTTGTAACCGTAGCGAGCAATATATCCTGCGAAATACGAAATTGCATTTTTTTCATATGCCTCTGCCTCTGAATGTAAGTTCTCCTTGTTGGTCTTTGTTATTTCCAGATTGTCGGAATAACTTAGTTCTGAATATTTAGTGATTTCTTCAAAGGCTGCCGCAATGAGATTATCAGAGTCGTCATCCATTTCAGTCAAACAAGTAAATTCTTCTTGTATTGAAATATTGTCATTTTGCATTTCACCACGAACTACCGATGTATCATCCGTTAATGAAAAGGTTTCTTGACAAGTTACATTTCCTCTGTCGCTTCCATAAATATATCCACTCGATACAATGTGCTGCAACGTTAACCGTACCATTCTGGCAGTTGGATTACGGTTGAATCCTCCGCGTCCTCTAATTTTTCCAAATGTATGTTCTACCGAATCTTGGTTGCATAGTGCAGTGGCAAGCTTGAAATCTGGATAGTGTTGTTTGATGGAACGATACGTTGATAAAATTGCTTGCACAGTCGTTATCATTCCATCGAAGCACAGAGGTCTCGATATCTTGTTGGAGGAAGTACTCCACTTCGAACACCATTCAATGAAAGATGTTAATAATTCTTCAACCATTGCATTATCATCTGATAACGGACCCTTTCTTCTCTCCAATTATTTAAATGGTAAACATTCATAGCATCTATTATTTTATTCATTTTGTAAACAAATTCTACAGATGCTTTCCATGAAGAACTTTTTAATACATTGTTTTGGCCTGCTGTTGACATTGCTGCAGCAAATCTTGCACTTAACATTTGAAATGCTCTTTTCACATTCATTACTTCAAAATTGTTTGGGTAAAAGTGCGTGTAGGTAATGTGACCCAATAAATTTAAAGTGCTCAATTTTCTGTCACATTGCCATGTTGCAAATAAGTCATAAAAAGACATAATTATTTCGTCATTCACATAAATATACTTATGAGATCTCAACTGGCTAATTAACCGCTTGATAAGATGCGGCCAATCAAAAGAAGTAAAATAAATTTCATTATTTAATGGAAAAGACGGTTCATGTGGAGTAATTTTCCAATTATTAAAAGCTTTTCTATTTGGTCCACCTTGGTCACATGTAATTATTTGTACATTTGCCCCTACATCTTTCAATTTTTGCAAACATATCTCAGTGAGTTCAATAATCTCCTTATGTGTTGAACTTTTTCCAGTTAAAAAGTATGCTACTATTTGCCGCCAAGGATTTTCTGCATTAATGCTATCAAGGCAAAATAGTAGAATGTATCCCGCTGGTTCATCGCGTCGTCCTAGGGGTCCGAGATCTATTAATCCCTCGATGATATCATATTTCCGATTGTATTCTTCAAATTTTTTAATTGACATCTCATCGAATTTTAAACAGCAAACTCTTTGAGAAGGTGGTAGTTTGGACAATTTTTCTTGAATTTTATAAAATATTTCTTCACAAAAACCTGGACGAATTTCTGTTTCAGAGATCCAATTTCTAACGGAAGATTCTGATGGGAGATTTAGTCCAGCCTTTCTCATCCGTGAATATCCACTTGCGGAATAATAAAACATTTGTTTCGCTAAATCTTTTTCTTTTTTTGTGTATTGTATTGTCCCCTTATGTAGTTGTAGTTTTATCATTGTTCTTGCAATTGGTTTTAGACCTTTCTGTCCATCTAAAAATTCGTTTATGCTGTGTTTACAAACGTTCTTGGTTTTTCGGTATTGCGTTTCAACATGGCAGTCATATTTTTTTGTTTTTTCTTACTCTCCACAAGAATTTTCTTCAGTCTCAAATTTTCTTTTTTCAATTTTTTAATTTCGCATAATTCATCTTTATTATACAATTTTTTTGCAGACTTTTTATGCGGCTTTTTTATTTGCTTTTTTATCGTGTTCACTTTCACTTCCTTCTGCGAGCAATTATCCAAAAATAGTGGAAGTGGATTTTCATTATTAAACCACTCATCGTCTGCGAAGTCATCTCCGAAATTACAGAAAAGTTCTTTTCCGGAAGGGTAACATCTCTTACGTGTCGCATTTATTGTGGTTACTTCTTCATTTGTATCGTTTTTTGTGGCCTCTTCAACGTTGACTTGAAAATCCGTATGCGTTTCGACTTCCAGTGGAATGCAATCTTGATTATTTAAATGATTCACATTTTCTTGTGGAATATTATTTTCATTATTTCTGCCTTCTTCTATAATATCTCCAGCATTATCTTCGACAAGATGTGGAATCTCAGTATCCTTTGGAGCCCATGGTATGGGGTTTCTTCTAATATGTAACTTCGTACTGCTTATGAAATCTTCTTTATTAAAGTGGTCTGCACATAATCCTGCCTTTTGTATTGATGCTGGGGACCACTTCAGTAACTTTTCATTACCTGTTTAAATATAAATCTACAGTTTATACACTAAAAAAAACATCACGCATTTCAATTACACCAAGTAGGAAACAAATACGCAAAAATGTTTTTGAAAAATGTAGAAAAAATTTTTTAAAACATTAAAACAGTGAGTTAAAGAACTTTTTATTTTTTAAAAAAATTAAAATTATAACTGGAAAAGAATGTTTTTAAATGTTTGAAGAATAATTATTTTCTATTTACAAAATTTCTTTCACATTTAAAGCTCCCATGATTTTTTAAATGAAATTACATATTTATACTTTAAGGTCGCGGTTGACTCTTCACCGATTTTGACCTCTTTTTTTGTAGTGAATCTATATTGAAAATAAGTTGATCCTTTTCGTCCAATGCGTCTTGTAAGTAATATTAAATTTTTTATACTTGAAATTTAGTAAAATTTCCATGTTCGTTATAAGGCCTAATGAAAGACATATTTTTAGTCAGTGCCATTGGTGCAACGGGAGAGCACAAGAATAGAAAGCTCGAGATCCCAGGTTCAAAACTTGAGTTGTCAAATTTTTTTTTTTTAATTGTATATGCATACATAATTTGTATTATTCATTACGTACAAATAAATATTCAACATATATTTATTGTTATATATATGCATATATCTCCTTATATATTTAATTTTTAAAATGCATAGGCATAAAGTGATCGTAATATATGCGATCACTTTATGCATTTTAAATATATAAAGGAAATATATGCATATACATATAACAATAAATATATGCCGAATATTTATTTCTACGTAATGAATAATACAAATTATATATACATATACAATTTCAAAAAAATTATGACAGCTCAAGTTTTTCACTAAATTTCAAGTATAAAAAATATTACAAGACGAAAAGCTCGAACACGGATCAAATTATTTTCAATATAGATTCACCACAAAAAAGGAGATCAAAATCGATGAAGAGTCAACTGCGACTTCTCCTTTTAAACAATATATTTTTTATATTTAATGATTTAGTACATATAAAAGATTTTAGCACACACATACGCACGCACGCAGGCACGTGTGTGCGTGTATGTATGTACTGAAATCTCATATGTACTAAATCATTAAATAATAAAAATATATTGTTTAGGTATAAACATGTCTTTTCTCATTTAAAAAATCATGGGAGTTTCAAATGTGAAATAAATTTTTTAAATATTTTGAACATTATCTAGAAGCTGGACGGCGGCGAACCCAGATTGCATTAAAAGGAAACAAGAGGAAAATTTCACTTGCATTTGACACGTATACGCTTGTGTGAAATTTTTCCCTTGTCCCCCGCTTGCCGTCGCTATGCAGTTAAAGCCCAGTTTTTGACATCACTACATATAGATGTGCATGAAGTTAGCCCCCCATTTTTTAATTTTAAATGTTTTTTAGTTGTTCCAGGTTGTTCTATGTTTGTTCTATATTGTTCCAGAGTTGTAAGGCTAAAAACCAAAAAACAAGAGAAAAAACGCAAAAAAACGGTTTTTTTTAGTGGCCCCCCCATTTTTTGAAAAATCCAACTTTTTTGGTTGTTCTGGATTGTTCTAGTTGTTCTAAACATTGTTCCAAAGTATTAATTTGATTAGTCAAAAATTTTAAGAGATATTAAAAGAATTAAAATTTGGAAAAAACCGTTTTTTACTATTTTCTCAGGAACCAAATAATTTACAACATTGTCGATTTAGATTATATTTGTAACCGTGTAGAACAACTCAGAACAAAATTTTTACGCCCAGAACAACAATATACGGCCCACTTTACTCTTGATCGAAAAATTTTATTTTTCGATTTTAATGGTAAAAGACTTGTTCCAGGCTTCCCGCTTTATAACTATAGTAGAACAACTAAGAACAACTTAGAACAAAAGTTTTATGCTCCAAAAAATGAAATACTTACAATATTGTCGATTTAAATCATGTTTATAATCGTGTAGTATTGTACATACATAGAACAACCTGGAACAACTAAAAAAACATTTAAAATTAAAAAATGGGGGGCTAACTTCATGCACATCCACATATAGTGTATTTTAAAAAATTTTAATCAAATTTCATTAAAGAAAATTATTTAAAATTTTTAACACAGAACCGTTTCTTTATTCTTACAAAATTCAGCTTTTTTCGTTATCATCAAAAAATTTTGGTATTTTTAAGAATTTTTTACTATTACTTACCGCAGTTTCGTATCCAAATGTCAAATCTTTCATCAGTCTTCTGTGGAAAGCGAAACAATTTACAGTTCTCTGATTTGATATTATTACAGTTTCTATATACACATCTGTCGAATATCGTTATTTTCTTCACATTATTGTTATCCATTTTGATCCACGAAAAGTACTTGCAACAATCAAAAACAAGCCGCCGGCCGCAAAAGAAAAACTCCGAGAAAGCACACTATCTCCGCGAATTTCCGCGAATCTCGTGATTTTATCGAAACTACGATTTCGTTAAAACTGTAGATTCGTAAAATCAGATCACTGCACGCGCGCGCGCGCGCGCGCACACATACACACACACACACGTCACACTATTCGCAATAATAGCTTTCAATAACAACGATAAAAATCATAAGATATTAAAAATCGCTAGCAAAAGCACAATGGGAATTCGCTCTGTGAGACACAGTCGATGTGATCACTCGAGAACGCCAGAGGCTTATGAGTTTGCAGCGACGAGTAAAAACAATTGTATATCAATTTCGTTGCGTTCATCTCTTTAAACGCTTTAATTCTTCCGACATTATATTTTAAAGGTCTTATCTTTTAAAGGTCCTGTTTAAGATTCTTTCCGCGAACAAAGTTTGAAAACATGAATTATTTAATTCTTATACTTCGTAATTTGTAATCATCGGTATTTACAAAAAATTATTAATTATAAATAATTATTAATTATTAATTTTCTATTGCTAATTTCTTTATTTTGTCGCTTATTTTAACAGACTTTATTCTATTGCACTTTTGCTTGCGGTTTTCAGTATACGATTTTTCATCGTATTTACTGAAAACTATTATTGTAAATTATAATTTGCAGATCTGAAGAATCTACAATTTCAACGAAATTGTAGATTTTTCACAAAAGTTACGAGATTCGTGGAAATTCGCGGAAATTGCGTGCTTTCTCGGCATTATTCGTTAGCGGCAGGCAGTTTGTTTTCGATTGTTGCAAGTGTTTTTCTATAAAATAGATAACGATGATGTGAAGAAAATCACGATATTCGACAGATGTGCATATAGAAACTGTAATAATGTCATATCAGAAAATTGTAAATTGTTTCGTTTTCCACAGAAGACTGATAAATTTGACATTTGAATAAGAAACTGCCATAAGTAAAAATACAAAATTCTTGAAAATACTAAAAATAGTGCACGGCAGTCGGAAGATACACACGTGTCGTGATTTCTCGCTAAATTAGACAAAGGGAGCGTAGGCAGTCACATGCTCGCCGACTGCATTGTCTTCCGCTAAGTCCCGGGTAATCTTTATGGTAACAGTTCTATCCAGTCTCAGAAAAAACCGTCACCAAATGTTAAGGGGATGTTGGGAATGACTTATTTACCGACCGAAAAATTTTTTTCTTTTTCACGTTTATCTTTTTATTGGTTGAATAGAATAATAAATGCTTTTCCACGATTAAAGTACACATAGCAACAAAGTGCGGAATGTCCGATTCTATGTTAATTTTATGTTAATAACACATATTTATGATATTTATGTTAATACACGTATGCACGAAAATTTTGCACACGCTTCTCTCTTTCACTAAAGTTCTAAACTCATTTATAAAAGTTCACCTACATTCTTTCATGCAATTCCGAGTGGGGACTGATCTTATTTTGTACGTACAAACTGCAAAACTTTTATATTAAACAATATTGTTTTGACCTGACGGCGTCAGAGGTTAGGTCAATGTATTAACATAAATAACATAAATACATGTTATTAACATAAAATTAACATAAAATCGGACATTCCGCCCTTTGTTGCTATGTGTACTTTAATCGTAAAAAAGCATTTATTATTCTATTCAACCAATAATAAGATAAACGTGAAAAAGAAAAAATTTTTCGGTCGGTAAATAAGTCACTCCGACATCCCCTTAACGATTGAAGTGATCTCCCTATTGTCAAATTCAGCGAGATCATTCTAGACAAATTCTAGCGCGCGCCCGAACAGGCTAATAAGCGCAGGTGCGTCGGAAATAAGAACGCAAAATTTTTTAAAAATACTTATTCTTTATTTTTTAAGAATGTTCGGTCCTTTCTTTGGACTATCTTCATTGCAGCTTAACGTGTGATGTATATAATATATATAATACCCCAGATTAATATAATTTATATTTTATATTAATCTGTGATAATACCCTCTGTATACATAATAGCCTGTCGCACCAGGGGCAATATCGGAGTTTAGCACGGACTCGAACCAGGGGCAAAACACGGACTCAAACCAGGGGCAAAGTGTGTCGGTAAGGGGCAAAGTCTGTGGCACGGAAATGCCGGTCGCGCCTTTACCCAGGCCTTTGGTGATCTGTTATATTAATCTGTGACAACACCCACGCGGTTCATGTTTAGGGATGGCGCCCGATTGGTTGCGTTGCTAGTTCTAAAATAGAGCTCGCTGATTGGTCGCAACATGGGGAAATCTTAAATTTCCTATAATTAACTAAAAGTATATTTAATTTTTAAATTAAAATAGGCATATGAGGAAAGAATAATAAGTAATCAATAATTGATAAACAATAATGAAAGTAATTAATATAATTAAGAATAGAACAAATAGATTACATAATTGTTCTGTATTTCATAAGTAAAAGCGTTGTTTAATTATTATTGCAAATACAGATTCAAAAAATGGCGGAACGTCACACAGTGCTATTGCAATGCGCTATTGTGAATTTTGGAACGGCTTTCACCACAGACTTCTATATAATACACTAGACCGCTAACTCCCTTATATACTTTCTATATAGTCCATCCATAAAAATTATGTACTTCGGTGATCCCCTAAGGAATGTCACTATTGAGATTAATCGAGATTATAGTCGATATAACAAGCCGAAGCCACGAGTTGTGCGACTGGTGACAAAATTGCGTAATTTGTATAACGGGTTTAACGTGAAAATTAAAAACTTATAATTAACACTTGCAAAAATGCCAATTCTAAATTTCTAATACTAATAATAATTTCTAATAATAATTCTAATTTCCAGACTTAACTTGTGAAAATACAAATTTACTGGAAGTCCCACACAAATTCAAATTAATTACAGCAGTTGCAGCAAGATACATTAAAATCAGATTTTATTTATATTCTAAATTATACTTACAAGAAATTTTAAAACGACTTAGAAAACGTCATATCTTAACAAAACAAATTCTATTCGCAAGAGAATAATTATTTATTGTTATATATGTGCGCTATAAACATTTTTAATTTTTAATATACTATTATTTTATTGTACCGATATTCTAATAAAAATAATTGTAATTTACAGAGAATTCAATATTGTATTCTCTATTTTTTGGTAAAATAAATGCATACTTTTAAAAAGATATATTGAAAATATATATTGCTAAAGATGTAATATTCATTTTAAATTTCCAATTAATAATCCATTTTTGTTTCGCGAGAAGTACACAATTTATTAATATTTTTATACCTTAAGTTTTTCTTAATTTGTATATATTAAATATTTATTCAGTAGAATATTCATTTGTAAGAGAAAATTATAAATATTATAAAGAAAAATATGTTCATACTGCTGTTTCATTACGTGTTTCATGTTGCTTTAGATATATTTCTTATTATCAATATTCAAAATCGATGTATTTTTATGTCGAAAATCCTTAATAATTATTTGACTAAATAATATTATAAAGTAACTACAGATGGCGCCACTAGCAACCGCATTCTTTAGGGGACTACCGCCGCGTATATAAGTACACTGCCCGACAATAATTCGTTCCTTGGCCCCATCCGCGGGGCAAGGGGAACGTAGAAGTATAGCCGTAACGCCATCAGCCGGCAGCGGCTGATTGATGCTGATTTATCGACCTAATTATCGGTCACCACAAAAAAATTATACTGAGTTGATAAAGATATATAAATAATTTAATAATTTTAATAATTAATTTAGATTAATTTAATTTAGATTAATATTTTTTTTATTGCATATATAATTATAAATTCACATACGAATATTTATATAGGTACGTATATTCACATATGAATATATAATTGTTTATGTATTATATAACGTCGCATAGTTCTGTGAATAATATAATTGAATATATGTATAGTTGAATATGTTGTATGAATTTTTATAATTGTGTGTAGTAGATATAATACACATTTATTATTCATTGTATTATTCATAGAAATGTGCAAACATACATATAACATTACAGAAATAAATAGCTTATTTATCAGTATAAATGAGAAAGGAATGGGTTATCTTTTAAAATTAAAAAAAATTCTTTAAAAAATAACTTTTTTAATAAAAGGTCCGTATTTACTTTAATAAAATTAATCGCTTGACCGATTATTCCTGCGTCAAATAATTTGTGGCTCTGAAAAGAACCGTTTTAATCAGTGGCTCTGAAAAGAACCGTTTAATAGTCAATCCAATACCCATTTCGTGCAATTACTTGATTCAATCTTCTCTCGATGGATCCGCATAGATTTTGGAAAAGTTCAGGTTTTTGCCTGAGACTCTCCCATACAGTTTTCGCGTGCGCAACCAGTTGTGCTCTAATTCTCTCATGACCAGGGGGTCGATTCTGTAACTCAAGTGAGATCATTCACTTCTCGCACTTTCATCTCACGTGAATTTGTTCGCGCGATTCTGTAACGTAGTGAAAATACGAAGTAAAAATACGAAATCACTAGATTTGCTAGTGTGGAGAAAAACGTTTTGTACATACGTACAGAAACTGTACCTAAAATAATAATCACAAATTTTTGAAGATTCACCATTTAAAAGACAGCTTTTACAACTGTTGCAAATAAATTCCTTTTTTCAGCGCTACAACACAATTATAGAATACATCAATTAGCCATGTTCATATTTTCTCAAAATGCTTGTGCGCGAGCATTAATTTAAAAAATACATTTCAAAATAAAACATTTGCATAATAAAAGAATAAGATAACAGAAACATGATTATTCATTAGAAAACAATATTTATGTATTATTAGTAAATATATATTTGTTGGGATTAATATGTTTTTTGTATATAATTTGGACTTGAATAAATTAAAAAAGCACTATATATATATATATATAAAAGTAAACAAAGAAACTTTTTTATGTAACAATATAGTAAAATAAAATTTTATAGCGTTATTAATGTCAATTAGATTTAATAAACAATACCCAAGGAGAACACATATGTCAAAATGATGTCAAAATGACATCTTTCAAAGGTCAGTTCTATAAGTCATGATGACGTCATTATGGTTCCTGACAAGGACGGTTTTGTGACGTCATAAAACTAAAATTTTCAATGAATAAAGTGAAACAAATATATTTATATATATATGATAATTTCAATCAATAAGTGCCAGGCAATCTCCTCGCAGAAAAAATTATGTTTTCGAAAATATGCGAATTAAAATCCTGAAAGTCAAAATATCGTCATATAATGATTTTATGACGAGTCACTGTACAGTCATTTTGGAGTCATGATAGTTTAGTGATCAAACTCTGATATTTTCCCGTCATCTTGACGTCACAATGACATCATCTTGATTTTTTGTTCTCCTTGGGTATTATTAAACTTAAAATAGATGACATTTACACACACATTTTAGATATATATATTTAGAGTTATATATACAAAATGAGAGATAAAAATAATTTTCGTCAAAAATAAAAAAGAGAGAAAGGAAAGTTTGTAAAGCTTTTAATAAGTAAAAATATAATTATACTTTTTAGTCCAAAAAGAATATAATTATATTTATATTCATAAAAGCTTTTATTTATAAAAGCACACACAAAAAGTAATTTATACAACGAACTGTAAACGGCGCGTGAGGATTACAGTCCACAAAAAAATGACAAAAACGAAATAAACGGAAGCACAAATTTTCGATTAACTATTATAATTCTTTAATTTTTTTTAATGTTCTTTAATGGACAAAATGTTAACATGAACACGACGATGAGAACTGTAAACAAAGCAACGACACTTAACCTTTTATAAACTGTCAAAAACGCGTCACGACGCTGTCTATAATTTTTCTCTCGCTCTATCTCTCAGTCTTTCACTCTCGGATTTCATCATTCGACAAGAAATTTCTTGTCGAACGAACTCCCGTAAGATGGCTCACATTTTCACCATGATGAAAGTTACTGAATCGCGCCAACCGCTCACTTTTAGCATTTTCACTAGATTTTAGATACAGAATCGACTCTCAATACAATTAGTAGAATAAAATCGGTAGGTAAAATTGAATAAAATTAGCAAAAAAAAAATTTATAAGATTAGTTGAACGGAATTATATTATACAGTTTGAATAAATTTAGTGAAACATTTTAGAAACAATCCAATTTTATACTCAAGGGAAAACTCTTAGAGCCGTCTCTCACAATATACTCTGTACTAACTTTCAATATAATGCATAATGCAAATTCTATATTATAAAACTAGTATGGGAAAATTTCGACAAAAGTAAATAAAGATTCAACTTAATATATATAATTCAATTTATTGCTTTTCAAATATTCAGCGTGCTTTGTCATCACTGATTGGTGCCGCCATTTCGTATCAAGCCAATCAAAAATTGGACGACATATACAGTAGCGGGATTCTCTAATGTCTTAGCGACGATTGTCGCTATCGCTAGTTATCGACTTTTGACGCCGCGAAGACATAAAAAAACATCCCAGCAATCACAGTGTAATTAGCAACCACCGGTCCACATACGGACATGATTTTAATTGGAAGCAACCAAACATTCTCCATTGTGAAAAACACAGAAAGAAAAGAGAGATTGCTGAAATGTTTTTTATAAAAAAATTTAACAACAATATTAACCTACAAAGAGACACAGATAATTTAAATCCGATATATGACTCACTAATACACAGAGTATAATTGCTTGTTTATTTGTAAAATTTGTTCCTGTCTAATTCACTATGTCACATGTCACATATATTACACATACATGCATACATTACATACATCAACGTATTACCGATTACACAGATTATCGTTAACGGCTTAGCGAGACCTCCGGTATCGATCGCAACCGCATCGACACAGCTTCGACACTTTTCGAAATTCAACGATTCAAGTTATCGAGAGTTGTCGATAACTGCTAGTTACAGAATAACCTTTTGCGATAATCATCGATATCGATAGTTAACGATAGCGATTTTCGTCGTTGAGGAGTTACAGAATCCCGCTACAGGGTATCGATCATGTAACTTTTCCCTAGGGCGAAAATGTGAAAAGTGAAAAATTTCGCCACGATTTCGTCATGATTTCGCCAATTTCGCATTGATTTCAATAGCGAAATTTTTCACTTTTCATGTTTTTGCCTTAAGGAAAAGTTACATGATCGATACCCAATACGAAATTGGCAAAATCATGACAAAATTGTGACAAAATTTTTCACTTTTCACATTTTCGCTCTAGGGAAAAGTTACATGATCGATACCCAGACTCTTACGTACATACTTCTAGGGACTCTATGGCAGTGAATTTCGGAACGCAGCCGATGTAGCGGGAGAAGGAACGTCACTCAGCATGACCGACGTGATAAATATTATAGATCTCAGTGGTATAACCTATACAGTTTTGTTGTAACTTTTTTCAAGTTGAAAGCATTCTTTATAAAAAAAAAATCATAAACTACAAAGTCCGAACAAGGATTAATCTTCCAACAATTGCACGAACGTTGCAGCCAAATGGGTATCGGAAACAAGACGGAACAAAGATTATTATTGTCTTATTGTTCCTTCACTTGCATCTACCTTTCCGGAATCTTGACACTAGTGAAATACAATGATAATTTATGTAATGTCGGTAAATACAAATTTTTACCCGTGCTACTGATACTAATGTTCGCTGAAGTGATAAAATTACTATTTCCTATGCTTCAAATGGAGGCACCTATTATTATTAAGAGTGAACAACGAAATTCACCAAAAGCCAAGAAATCCTGGATGAAGAACCTGAGAGAGATATTTAAATTCTCTCTCACTGCATTTATATTGTCAATAGTTTATTATGTAATGATTGTCTTGTTTGGTGCACCTGTACTGACTGATCACGAAGAAACAACAATGCTTGTTATCACGTTGATTATTTTGACTTTTGTCGCTACCAGTCTGCATTTGGGAGTGGATAATGCGTTGGATGTTTTAATGGGGGCTTATTTTCAAAAGAGCAATGTCCTTGCAAATGCTTTAAGAACCAATATACAAGCAACAATATTGGGCACATGGCTAGGTGCTATTGTGAGTCCTTTGGACTGGGATCGTCCTTGGCAAACTTGGCCAATTCCTTGTGTAATCGGTGCACTGCTTGGCTACTTAATCGCCCATTTTGTTACTCTTGTCAAGATGCTTCCTGCACCCAAATTACATAGAAAAGTTCATCGATGATAATAGAAACTTGTGCAGACTTGTTAAAGAGACTTATTAAATTTTGCAAATAAAACTTGTTTTTTAAATAAACAAATGATTAAATAAACTGATTATATTATAATTTGAAATATGTAAGGCCATCTATTAAAAATAGTTATGAATGCATTAATGTATTATCTGATCCATGTATAAATTCATTCTTATTTATTGACAATTGTGATATATATATATATATATATATGTGTGTGTGTGTGTGTGTGTGTGTGTATGTATGAGTCAAAATTGTAATCGGCACAAATAATTGTGAATATAACACACAATGAATTATGTTTTATGAATTACATAGTAACAATATTTGTAATTAAATTCCTCAATTTAGAAAATTTATTTTTCCATATATTCACGCATGCATACTTACATAAAGAAATTTCTAATTTGCGAAGGCAAATAATAAAATATAGTATAGATCGAAAAACATAATATCAAAAAAGAAGCGACTTCTCGTGTAAATAAATCGAAAGTATAAACTCAAATCTTTTGTACAAGGCTTTGTTTCCAAGAAAATTGATATTAAGAATTGAAAAATTTATATTTACGCTTTTTTAAACTTGAATGATCTTTAACGATCTTGCGTTATATATTATCGAATTGCTCTTAATAATGTCTAAAAATATGTACAAAATATACATTTTCTCTATAGTTATATAGATATAGAAAAAACATAGTTTATCTTAATACTAGTAGTTATATAGTTTATCTTAATACTAATTTTACACTAATTTTTTTTAAGTAACTTGGTTTTAAATTATTTTACTAAATAAAATGTATTATTATTTTTACATGATAATAATATGATTATTTTTATATTAAGGTATTAAATATGTTAGTATATTTATGCTTTTTAAGCTTAAGTGAGTTTTCTAATTTCTTGTTCAGTAAGCAAAATATTAGCAATCTGCCAGCAGATTCGGTCAAAATATTACGAATATTCAGAATATTACAGATTGACATCAACTACGTTTGCATTAAACTCGTGTTTTGCTGGCAGATTCTTCGAACCAGTGTTGCGAATTGGAGGGACAAATTTCTTCAGACGGAATTTTCATGCGCATGCGTGAGCTATTATTGAATATATGACATATGACCGACTTCACAAGCTCGTGTTAAAGGCCATGACACGTGAAAAAGTTTTAGTCGATAATCGTAAGGCCGTAAGCAAATTGAGCAATCACAGTCATTCTTACCACGTTGTGAGAATGTTACACAGAGATGTTGGGAGACCTATATAAATACTTTTCTTACAATTTATGTTAATATGCAACATATATTAAATGTTTTATATTTACATAACATTAATATTACATATACCTGCAAGGAAAAAACTTTTTAGTTATGTAGAAACTATAATTTTTTAATAATTTTATATTTTAACGTAATTATATTACAAATCGAGTTTTTGTTTTGTTTTTCTTTTACTAAAATAATATTAATTGAATTTTTATTATAAAATTTTCAATAATATTTTATCTGATAATATACAAGATTATATTGTAATTTCTATTGGTAATATATTACCATTTCCTCTTCCTAATATATACTTTTTTTATAAATAATGTACAATAAAAAGTTGTTAATTAGATTGTAAAGCGCATAATATAAAAAAAATTTGTGTTATTTGAGTCTGAAAGAGAAAAGTATCGTTGATAAAGTTTTTGATTACTTCAAAATAGTTGTTTTAATAATTTTAAAATAATAATAATAATTAAAGTAATAACAGCTTAAAAATTAAAATGCACTGTAATATATTCTAATTCATCAAGTATCAAGAACCAATGTTATATATACACTAATTTATGTCAAAAAATTTACTTATATGTCCTATATATAATATATAATATGTAAAAAATATGTATACATAATATGTCAGAAATATATGTGTACATAAATATGTCATGTGTGTGTGTGTGTGTGTGTGTGTGTGTGTGTGTGTGTAGATGTGTATACACGACCGTAAAAAAAATAAGACATACAAACACATTCATATATACTGGATTATATTTTATATTTATGTTTGATTATATTATACAGTTATTTAAACTGATTCATCCGATTTCAAATAACTATATTTTTGAAGTTTACAAAACATAGTGATTAGTGATACATGAATCAAAAGAAAAACTGTCCAAATTTTGTCTCTCACCTTATAAGTGCTCGATGTGACTTCCTTTAGTTACACGAGCAACGTCGAGACGATAGTCATATATATTCCTCCCATATTCTAGTATATAGTATATCCATTGTCACTGACTCTACAGTACTGTAACAATGCGATTTTTGAGCTCATCAAGGGTTGTAAGCAATGGTGACACGTACACAGTATTCTTAACATACGCCCAAAAGAAAAAGTAATACTTATGATTAGGTGCTTTATAGTTAACCCTCTAGGATCTTACACGACTTTTTATTTTAGAGGTACGTTAAGAATGCTGTGTACGTTGCCCACAATCCTGGATGAGCTAAAAAACGCATTGTTACAGCTGTGGAGTCAGTGACAACGGATATGGTAGACAGTATGGGAGGAATATGACTATCGTCTCGACATTGCTCGTGTAACTAAGGGAAGTACCCAGATAGCACAAGGATGTCTTGTATGTCCAATAAATATCCGTTTTTGGACATTGGGATATCCATAAAAAATCCAAATAAGGTCTATCGGACATTCGATGAACGTCTATTAGATGTACATTTGTCACAACTTTGTACGTCCACAGAATGTCCGAGATATACCCAACTTTGGACCAATTATGGATTGATTTTGGATCTATTATGGATTGATTTTGGATATCTTTTTCAATTGTAAATTTTAATTAAAAACAACAATTTATTAAATTTTGTTTAGTTTTTATTTTTATTTTATGGAAAGAACAATCTATGTTAAAAAATATTTAACATAAAACAATATATAGTTTTTATATTACTTTTACGATAAACTTTGGTACAGGAAGAACAGCCTTTTAATAAAATACTATTAATTTTAATACGTAATATTACTTAATACTTATTAGTTTAATACTTAATATTATAATAATAGTTAACTTCTAAAAATACATTTTTATATTAGATATGAAAGTTATTGATATTGCTGATACTGAGCTCTCACAGCAGAAATATGAAATTAATATATGATGACTTATCATATTAATTACGCACGACAATACAAAAATTTATATCTCTGATATATCATATACGATTTGCGCGCGACTTAAACGGTAAAAAATAGATAATATCTTGCACTTTGCCCTACATGTCGTGAACTATGTATAGTAACAAAATCCGCAATAGTTTCTGCATACTTTCCACGCAAAGCAATCTATATGCATAACAAACATATAAATTCTGTGGAATAAACAAAAAAGATAAAAAAAAATAAGAAAAAAGGAAAAAGAAAATACGTATAACGAGTATATATAAAATTATATGAAATGTAAACGATATTAAATATCTTATAATTCTTTGTGCGTAAATAATCTAAACATTGTTTAACGTGTTACTTATACATTTGAATTAAATTTGACGGCGTCTCATAGAAAATCTATTTTTTTCTTAATATAACGTCGGTCAGAGAACAACTAAATAAAAAGTAAAAAAAAATAAAAATATTGCAATAAATAAAACTTGTCTTTGATCACACATTCAGTTGATCATATAATCTTATCTTAACGCATTTTGTAACGATTATTCATTATTTCGTATTCGGTTCGCCAATTTTGTCTCACTTGCATCGAACCGTTCCTTTGCTCTTTGTAGCCATTTTTGTGCAGATTCTTCTATATCCTTTCTCGAAAACGACTCGTATGTTTCCCCTGCAGCTGAAATATAGAACATAAAATATAAATCGAATAAAAATAAAAATATTATTAAATATTTAAATCAATTAATTATTTACTTTTAGAGGTCTCCGACTTGTTACGTTTTAAGCTGTTAACTATTTCGCAAATATTGTATGCTGAATCAGGGATTTATAGACCTTCTGATATATATATTCTACATCATCTAAGCGATTAGCAGATTTGATGAAGCAAACGATTATCAAAACGTCAATAAAAAAATAAACAATTCAAAATCCGGAAATCTAGACAGGAAGACCGTAAAAAATTTAGTTTTTAAATTAATTATTTAGATAATATTAATTTTTTACCAATTAACAGTTCCGCTAATTTCAATTCATAAAACTTTTTCTGTTTCTTTCCAAACCAACTGTAGGTTTGTGCTAATTTATTATTTAAAAGTTGGCCCAAATTTCGTTTCACAAATTCATAGCAATGTTTGCCACCAGTACGCGATGCTTCTGTTACCTGCAATACGTTTGTGTTAACTTTTATATTATTTTATAATTTTAATTCTTAATTATATAAAAAAGTTTTATGCAATAAGAGATATGTGTGTCTGTGTGTGTGCGTGCGTTTGTGTGTGTGTGTGTGTGCATGTGTGTGTACATACACATTTATATGTATATAATAGCAAATACAGTGAAATAAATAAAATATTTATACCTAAAAAGTTAAAAAGTGTTCAATATAAAAATAATACATTACCGATGTCTCAAAATTGACTTGGTTTCTTAAAAATTGCTCGATTTCTTGTAATTCTTCTTCCGTTTCTAATGGAAGCTTAAAAGAACGGAAAACTGATTCCCGTCTTTCAATGCTGTTATTAATGCCGTTAGCTTGATTTAATCCAATATTTTTTATCTCTCGTATGTCTTCGGATGTTTGCCACAATTGCGCCTTGAAGTAATTTTGTTGACGAATTAATTCTTTAAAATATATTTCTGGAAAAACAATTATTACAAATCATTTTGTATAAACGCATATACGCAATGAACTAAAAATAAAATATATACCATTTTTATTCTGCATTTGAACGTGTGCTGGGCAAAGCTGACACGTGCATTTGGAATTAGTAAATGGAAAATTTTCTTTTTCTGAATTAACAAAATTGTCCTCAGAATAATTGTCCTGTTGTGCAGCGACCTGTTTGCCTGTAGCTTTCAATATTTTTGTAAAATAATGAAATTAGTTTAATAAATTAAATATAAAAATATTTTTAATATTTAAAATATTTTTAATATTTAATATTTCTTAATATTATATAATAATAATTAGCGCCACGCGTGTCTCCCATGAAATGGCAATTACTTAAACTTTTCTTTTGTAATAGTAATATTCCGTCTTTAGATACAATCGTACATTCAAAAATACCACATTATCCGATTATTGATACATTTTTCCACAGACTTATAAAAAATATTATATATGACCAATACATTATGCATATAATATCACTTTTTATAGTTTACTATCAATTGTTAATAATTAAACATACCTTTCATACGATCGGGCTTTTCCAGAGACGAACTATGTTGAAAAGACTCTCCAGAACATGAGGTTTTTGTAAACGTGTTTTTTCTTGCGTCTTGTTTAACTGCAACTTCTTGATCGATTGTATTTTCTCTTGCCTCTTGCCTATAATTGTCTATATAAATATTTAAATAAAATTTATATATCCTTATTTATATTTATTTATATTTCTTTATATTTATTTTATATTTATATATTTATTTTATATTTATTTATATTTAAATATTTATATTACAATGTAAAACTTCCCAGATAGCGCAGAGAATTCAAGAAGAATTTTTTTTGAATTCCCGATTTTCAAAAAGAATTCTTTTTCCATCCCATTATTGTTCTAAAAGTATTCTTAAGAGTTCCAAAAGAATTCACTTTTATGTCACCAATTCTGAGCTCTTTTTCGGATACAAAAGGAAATTTTTTTATACTCTATAAGAATTCGAAGTAGTATTCTAATGGAGCTCCATAAGAGGTCGCTTTATTTTCTTTCTGGATTTAAAAACTGTTCTTGGATAGGTTATGAAGGATTCTTTTTTAATGCCCAATAAAATATATTTTGCGCTAAAAATATGTTTTAAGAAATATGTACTTTATATGATAAATTAATTGTTTTTATAACAAAAATATACTACATTTTTGTATTGTCATATTTTTGCTGCAGTATATTAATATATTAAGTATAACTAATTAGTATATTAATATACTGCAGCAAAAATGACAATACAAAAAGTGTAGTATATTTTTGTTATAATAACAATTAATTTATCATATAAAGTACATATTTCTTAAAACATATTTTTAATGCAAAATATATTTTAATTTACATTTCTTAATTTCAAAGAATAAATCACTAAATCACATTGTTTCCATTAATCACATCGTTTTAATCACAGATTGAATAATATAAAATAATGAATATATATTTTTATTTAAACGACGTACACAAATTAGAATAATAAAATACATATGACAATGTTCAAAATTATACTCTGGAAAAATAATTAGTTTAAAAAGCATTCATCTTTTAGTTATAAAAAGCATTAAGTTATAAAAAACTAAATGTTAAATGAAACATAATGTATGAATCACTAAATAAACTATGAAAGAAAAAACAATTTATATATCATTATTAAAAAACTAGGGAAATCAATTTTTACTTTTTTAATCGGTCACTAGCGTGCTGCAGCCACTTCTTTATTATTGTTTCAATGTCGTTTTTAGGAACGTTTTTTATTTTCGAAATGGTTTCTCTAAGAGAAAATTTTCTAATTAGTTATATAAATATTATCACTGTGTAAAAGTTGGGAAATATATCCAGAATTTATATAGCGCATAAACATACATAAAAAAATTAATTAATCCATAAGCATATGCATAAAGAAATAAACCAATCCATTTCTTTATGCATATACTTATGTATACATCTATGCAAGTTTATCTGGATATATCTTAAATATTGCCTATTAACTTACCGACAATAAGTTGGGAAATTAGGGTCTCTCAAAATTTCCGCGTGTTCTTTTGACTAGACCAGGAATACTT
>OX424447.1:529907-685129 GCA_949152495.1 Lasius fuliginosus | reverse complement strand
GGCTTTTTCCTACGTCGTTTTTGTTCTGTTTGACTTAAAAAGAGAGCTTTTTTGCACATATCATCAGTATCTTCATTTGTAGATGCATTAATACAATGCTCTTCTATTTGATTAGCTATTTGAAGAGATTCTGCCAAATAATATAATTTTTTATTAATAATTTGTATAATTAGCTAATATTTTATAAATTTTTAATATTGAAAAAGACGAACCGAAAGGTCCTAAACGGCATTTGTACATAAGCCAGTCATCATCTGGTTGTAGATAATGCATTTTGTGCTTATTAAACTTTAAGTTTTTTGGGGGCCACAAAATATCGTTTGATTCTACATTTATCCAATTTGCTGGTACGAGATTACAAAAGTCGTTAAAAAATACTACGTAGTACTGCATCTGCAAATTTGTGAATCAACATCACCTCATATATTAATCTTGTAAAAGAGGCATAGCGTAAGTGATATTTTCATATGTCACCAGAAATCCTTTGCGGCTTATGCATTGTGCAGGCCACATATGTACAGGCGACAGATTTTCGACTTTGTATATATTCATGTTACTTGAAGAACACGGATAATTTGAAATATCGTTTTTCTGTAGAAATTGACGACCAAGAACAACAATCACATTTTCTATTAATCCAATATGCTTGATAATCACGATAGTTGCATCAGTCATGAAGCAACAGTTGTCCGGCCTCTTATTCGATAACTCAAATGTACGGAATTGTAGAATTTTGTGCTCGCTGTAGCAACCCAAAGGAAGTTCTGACACAATTGGATACTTGAGTAGAGGATTCAAAATTTTCGGATTCTTCTTCTTTTGGAGATGCTGATCGCGATTGCGCTTTTCGCTTAGTCGTCGATGAATTTGTTGCAAGGGATTTGCATGTTTTCGTAGCATTCGCTTCAATATTTGCATTTTGATTTTCAAAATCAAAAGAACTATATGAATCTAATGGACCATACATCTTTACATCTTCATTTAGATGAATAAGATAGTGAAAGTTACTTGTAACATACTGCTCTCCATACAATTTTTTAAATTCCTGTACGAAATAAATCAGCAATTCTTTAGCATAAGCGTTGTTTCTATTACAGTCTCGAGGGTCGCACAATATTCGTATAGCACAATTTAGACTATTAAAGTGAATTAAATATTCTTCAGGAAGAAAATGTTGCAAAATAATCGGTCCAAGATACAACAGGAAAAAACGAAATTCAGTGCCTTTCCAACGACATAACTCCTGCAAGCCTCGAGGTTTTCTGTTAAAGTCTTTTGGCACCCATTGTGCGGCGACAACTATTGAATCTGATAATTTTTGTACAGCCTGAGAACTAAACTTCGGACGCCGACGATTATCTAACCAGCTCATTAACAGGGATTTCATGACACCCAACAATACCACGTGCAGGAAGTCCAACGGAAATTGTTTTACCATATCGATAGATAACGATTCAAACGGCGAAACTGCAATATGGTGTTCTTCATTCATTCTACTTCTGAAAGTATTGTCTGTTCGTAGTGGTGCTGATTCGGAAAGAAAAACCATTCGATTTCGAAATTCTCCTTCTTCACTACATTTGTCGCAACTGAAGTATCCATTAAACTGCTTGGTACATTTAACATAAGACCGTGCAGGACTGTCGCAAATTACGCATCGTAAAGTAACAAAGAATCTTTTTCCATCTATGACAATTCCTTCATTTTGTAACTGTTTATATTCATTTATAAACGGTGTTAGATAGTTGTGAACTGAAGATGGTTTTTTATTACCATGATAAATCCCAATAACGAATGGCGTATTCAAAGAACTGTGAACAAATTTTCCTAATATAGGCCATAAACATGTTGCAGAAGATTTTGCTATGGGTAAACCATCGATATTTATATCAAACATCAATTCCATTTCATTGATATAAGTCGAATCACATAGCTGGTTTTCGATGGCTGTTTTCAATCCATAATGAAGATATTCTCCAGGCGGACAAGGACTAATTTTTAAATTAGAAGTTCGAGGCGTTCGTAATAGAGATCGAGAGTCTTCAGGCAAATTATTGAATCCTGCCCTTTTAAGCAGTTTTAAAAGGCGATTTAAATGTACGTGTTTAATTTGAAAATTAACCGCAAACGATTGTAATTCTTCAATAAAATTAAAAACATTGTTTTCATCAGGATTATCTTCTTCGAATTCCTCTTCTGAATCGGTGTCATATCTACCATGTAATATCATTCCTTGATGTATAATATTATCTTCGTCATTCATCTCAATGTTCTCAATATCAATCTCATTTTCTACAATATCATGTATGCCTCCAGATTCAATGTTGATTTTGGGTTGAAAATTATTTTTTTCTTCACATAACCTTTGCCTGATGTAAAAAATATCATCTTCAGATTGCAGCTCATTTGCTAATTGTGAAGATGAATTGTGAAGAACATGTATATCTGCTTTTGATTGGGCAGCAAGTCGACGAAAAACTTGCCTTTTCGAAAGGTTGGAGTATTTTTTCCGATTTGGCATTTTCCTGTCACTATAATTATTTTATATATTTTGAAATTGCAGTTAAAAATTACACAAAAATAGTTTCATATTTTATTAATATAATATCCCCCCCAATAGCATAACACGTACTACAACCTAAACATTTCCAGGACATTCTGAAACATTTCTCGGAATGTCCTGAATCATTCAAGATGATTCTAGGTTGTGTTGTGCTATTTGCTTATATACGTCCATAAGTATTTGTTCACCCAGGAAATTTTAGACCAATGAAGGATATGGGGAAAAACACATTTTTATTAAATAATATTTAAAATATAATTTAACACAATTAAAAATAAAATAATTATAAAATGATTAAAAATACATTTTAATAACACATTTGTGGTAAATCAAGAAAGAAAAAGAGTGGGCAAATACTTATGGATGGTAGTGAATATTACGAAAAGCAATTATAAATAATAAGCAGTTATAAAATGTTATGTTCAAGATAATTATAATTATCACTATTTACGATGATAAGAGGAAAGCAGGAAAGAAAATAGGCCAGATAGCTTATACAAAAACTCAAACTCAAAACTCAAAATTTTTTCTAATAATCAGATATTAGGATCTTTCTTGTACGGTGCGTTATTGGTAAAAATATAATTACTCTGTTTCTTTCTGAATGAACAACGTATTTAAACATGAGTGCCGTGTACGTCAAAAACATTAGCGGTTATAGTCAACCGACATAAACGTCTATTTCAAAACATATGGGATATATAAAACTTTGTTAAAAAAGCTAAGACTTTGTGAAAAAAATATGGAAATAATTAATTATAAAAACTAATTCGAAGAAAATTTTTGTTGTAAAAAAGAGTTTGAATCAACAATAGTCTAATTAGTTATAAGGTTTTCTTTATATATAAAAGGGAAAGAATCAAAGTTGAATTTATCACGATCACCAATTTAATTATATTAAAATAACTACATAACAATTTTTTATATGGGATTCTTACCTGTTTTTGTTTTTTTGGTGCGCTGGGGAAACCTTTTATAGATACCCATGCCTCCGGGATAAGGTCATGGGTTATGTGGGACTCATTCCGCTCATCCCGGGGAGAACCGAGGTTTTCCCCGTGATAAGCCACGGAATGTTACCGCACTAAAACCCCAGCGGATGTCCTTCGCGGGAGTTTATAGGGGGCGCGTGGCATACTGGCATCCCATGTCGTCCTCGCGCTCCCCCGCCTTGCCTTCCCCGGGGAGATGCCTCAGTCTTGCGACCGAGACGTCTCCCCGACCACCATCGTGTGGTTTTTCCTTCCCGGTTGTGACGCGAGGGGGACATCACCCTCACGTCACGCCCTCCCATTGAAGATGGGGGGCGGGGTCGGGGCTCGAGTGTTCCCGCTCGAGCCCCGGCCCCCCGCCCCCCGGTTGTGGCTCCCTCCGCCCCCCAACGGGGCAGCAGATTCGACCGTCAACCGGGGGGCCCTCCTCGAGGTTCGGGCGACTCTCCGTGGCCAAAGTCACGGAGGGCCGTCCTTATCCCTCCTGCGAGGGCTCCGGGGGCAGAGCGCCGGACTTAAGCGTCCAGCGCTCCCCCCCGGTGTCCTTATCCCACCCCAGTATCATCTGGGGCCCGACCCTCCCCCGGCCCCCGCCACAGCGACCTCTTCGTCTGGGCAGCCAGGAGGGGTCGTCCCTCTCCTCTCGGGATTCGGGGGAGAGAACAAGTCTCCCCCTTCTCCCACTCCTTTCCCTCTCCCTTTCCGTCTCCTCCTTCTGTGACATTACTTTCTCACAGAAGGAGGAGACCGCCCGCCATACTTCCTCTCTTTCCTCTCCTTCCACCATCTTGCCGACCAATGTTGGCAGGGACAAGTCCCTGCCCACCTTCGCTCTCAATTCCTCCCTCTCTCCTGCCCAAGCTGGGCACTCTTCCAGGGTGTGCTGGGCCGTGTCACATTTGTAGTCGCAAAACCAGCACACCCTGGAGTTCTCCTTTCCAATGCGACCCAGGTATTCCCCGAAACAGCCATGTCCGGTGAATACCTGGGTCATACGGTAGGTCACCCCTCCCCTGGATCTCTCCAGCCATTGGACTAGATGAGGTCTTACGGCCTCAACGGTCCTCCGGCCGGGCAAACGGGATCATCCAGTAGGTCCAGCCATCTATCGACGAGGACGCGTTTGGCCTGCCCCCTGATGGTACGCCGTGTTCCGTCCGTTAGTTGAACCCCCGCCCGCTCCAACTCTTTACCGCGGTTGTACACCTCGGTGTACATGCGGGCGAATGGGATTCTTACCTTGAAAGTATGCTGTCAATTGTATAAAATGTAGAGCAAATCTATTCCTATTCTCTACATACGCAGAATCAAGTCCTATATCAAGAGTGCGGTACGGTATCAGCTGCAACATAAAGAGAATTTCATATAAAAACAAGAATTAAAAATATATATACATAAATTTTTTATATAGAGATTTTTACCTTGAAAGTATGCTGTCATATGTATAAAAATGTAGAGCACGCATCTATTCCTATTCCCTACATATGCAGAATCAAGTCCTATATCAAGAGTGCGGTACGGTATCAGCTGTAACATAAAGAGAATTTTAAGAACAAGAATTAGAAATATAAATATATATATATATATAACATTTCACTGTAGGGTGCCAGCTGCCAGCCAGTGCCTTACACAAGGTTATGTCCGTATGGCCGCTGATCCTTTGTAAAACACTAGGAACACGTGGGTAGAAGTTGTAGAATCAAATACAGTTATTCACACTGATGGTATAAAATAACAGGTTTATTAAAATATTTGATTCTACAACTTCTATCCACGTGTTCCTAGTGTTTTATAAAGGATCAGCGGCCATACGGACATAACCTTGTGTAAGGCACTGGCTGGCAGCTGGCACCCTACAGTAAAAGGTTATATATATATATATATATATATATATATATATATATATATTTCTAATTCTTGTTCTTATATGAAATTCTCTTTATGTTGGAGCTGGGGAAACAATACGGGGATACATATTAGTCACGAAAAACCATTAGGCACTTACACGCACTAAACCGATAGACCGAGGACAACGACAACCTCTCCCACCGAGCGATCATGCACAAAAGGCGCAGTTATCGTTATCCGCCTCGTAAGCCTCGTTCTTCGCACGAGTAAAAAGCTGACGCAATGATGCTCATTCTACCAGCCAATCAGGATGTCGCAATATCGGAACAATACTTCTTTCTAGAACTTTTTTTACAACTTTTTTATAAATTTTTATAATTTTTTTTTAGAACAACTTTAATTTAGTTCCATAAGAAGTCAAAAGATATACTTTTATGGAATCCTTTTTTAACTACTGAAAAGAACTTCTTTTGAATTTTTTTTGAACAGATTATGGTAATTCATAAAGAATTTTAAGAAGTGATTTCTTTTTGAGTTCATAACGATCAACTGTGCTATCTGGGTTTTGTTTAAAAATAATGAAAAATACTTGGAAAAGAGTGAGTGAGTGAGTGAGAGAGAGAGAGAGAGAGAGAGAGAGAGAGAGAGAGAGAGAGAGAGAGTGTGTGTGTGTGTGTGTGTGTGTGTGCGCGCGCGCGTGTGTGTGATAACATACGCCGCGCGCAGAAAATCCCCGTTTTATTATTAAAAAATAAATGTTATAAAATTATTAATATTTAAATAAACCTTTCAAAAGAGGAGGTGTCGATAGGAAATTGTAACTACTTTCGTCATCTTCTGAGGAAGAAAATTGCCTTTTTCTAATTCTCCTCCTTTTCTTCTCTTCACCAGACATTTCCGAATTCAAATGTGATGTGCTTTCCGCTTTTTTGCACTTCTCCCTTGCTGTTATGTAATTATCTAAAAAATATGGAAATAAATAGTCAATAATTTGTATCAATATATAATAATTAACTATGAATCACTTCATATCATAAATATAATACGTGCATTTTTTATTAATAAAATCCTAAATAAGTTCACAAATAGTTTCAACGTACCGTAAGTGCTATTTCGAAAAATGGTTATTCCATATGAAGGCCAATGTATATCCGGCTCTTCATTTTTACGAATTTCTGCTACCACCTTATCATGTTGGAAACATGGCCAGTAACAATGATTATTATTAATCCAAGAAGTTGGTACGGCCTCAACTGAATTTTTATTGTTAAACTTCACAACAGTCCACGATGATCTCGGCATGTTTATTTGAAAACAAGAGCTGTATACAAGTACATTGAAAGAGAAAAAGAAAGAAAGAAAGAGAGAGAGAAAAGGGGGAGAAAAGAGAAAGAGGAAGGGACAAAAGGAGAGGAGAGAGAGAGAGAGAGGAGAGAGAGAGTGTACTGCATGCAATTAATTATAAATTAATTTGAATGCAAAAGGGGAAACACAACATACTTATTTTTATATTTTAATTTTAAACATTTACATACAATTTGCGCAATGTTCCACATTTGTAAGTTTCCGAGATTATCGACTAAATAAATACCCAATTTAGATGATCTGCAGGGTTCAGAATAAAAATCAATGAATGACTTATATTTATGTCCAATTACAAAAATATCTTTATCATTTGAAACAAAATTCTTAACAATTATAATAGCTCCATCACTTAAATAACAACAATTATCAGGTTCGTCTGTTTTTAATGTATAGTTTTCAAATGTAACTTTACTAAATTGTTTACATGTCTGAAAATTTGAATATGAATTTAAATTATTAATGAGTGGACTGTTACAATGCGGATTGTGAAGTTTATTACTAACTATCTTTAGTTTTTGATTATCATTAACGCTAAAATTTTGTTCACTTATTCGACAAACAATTTGTTCCAATACTTTATCATTTTTACGAACCATTTTTAAAATTGATTGCAAATAATTTTCAAATGGAAAGGCGCTGAATTCCTGCAGAGTTCCAAATTTTATTGCGTCATCATGAAGATGCATTAAGTTGTGAATATTACTCGATGTATTTTCTTTGCTATATAGAATAATGAAGGTTTTCACAAAATATTCTAATAATAATTTGGCATAATCTGAATAACGATTCATAAGCTTAGAATTTGACAAAATTGTAACAGCTACATGCAAAGTTAAAAAATTAATGTATTTATCATAATTAAGAACAGATTTCAAAACAACAGGTGCCGTATACAACAAAAATGTCCTGAATTCAATTGCTTTCCGCCTTTTACATTCAAATAATGATCGTGTTTTTTGGTTAATTTCGCATGGTACATTAACCTTTTGAATTTCTAACTTTTTCGATATTTCACACATTTCATTAAATGATAGTTTAGATCGGGGTGTTCCAAAGCACCACAATTTGACAATTAATTTTTTGACAATTCCCAGATAAAGCAAATGCATTGGATCTGACGGAAAATCTTTTATCATATCTATATTAGGAATTGATTCTAGAATAGATGTACCTGTATGATGGTCTTTTTGTAATTTTAGTCTAAAATCGTCATTTGTTCTTAAAGGAAAACTATTTAAACATGCATAACATACTCGATCATGAATATATTCCCCTTTTGCTGTACATTTCGGGCATGAGTAATAACCAGAATGACCCTTTGTAAATTTAATAAAAGATTTAGCAGGTACGTCGCATATAAAAGCATTAATTTTAAATGGATAAGTGTGATCATTAATTGTTATACCGTGAGTTGTCAAAATAATTGCTTCATCAGTGAAATCTTTTAAAAAAAACGTTTGCATCTGCAGGTTTTTCATTCCCGTAATAAATTCCAACAATATTTACTTCATTATAATTTTCAACTAAATTGCATAAAATAAGATATACTTGACCGCTTGAACTTTTAAATAAAGGGAGGCCATCAATATTAATATTAACTTTAATAAACTGCAAATGTTTAACAGGATACCGCGACAAAAGTTGCTCGACACAATTACTTAAACCGAAATGATAATACTGCCCTGGTGTTACGTTTTGTACATTTACTTTTCTGGGAGTTTTCAATAAGCTACGAGCATCTGAAGGTAATTTCGGATATTTATATTTTATACCTGTCATTAATTCATTTAGTGCAACATGTGAAATACGATTTTTAAGAGCCCATTCTTGAAGCCATAAAACAAACTAGATGAATTATCGACAAGATTATTAGATGCAGGAGCATTAACAATGTTAATTACTTCATTAATATCAAAATTGCTGTCATTTATATTTTCATTTTCTAAAACATTGTTACTTTCAAAATTTTAATTATATTATTATCGTTAGTAGATTAATATAAGGATCTTTGAAAAATTATAATCGACCAAAACTAGCCAGAATGTTTATTTATTTGTTAACAATACGACGTTTCGACCATATGGTTGTGGTCCTTCTCAAGTATAAACTAGAATAGTAAAATTGATAATTAGATTTTTCTTTTGACGGTTTGGATAAAACAGCAATATACATGAGTAGATCGTGAACAATTTGAGTACATACAGTTTAAATAAAAGAATATAAAGATGTAAAACTTAATTTGTAAACTTCACATGTCACAGTTGCAATTCCTTAGCGACTTGCCAAAAATGCAAAGAGAGATAAAACGTTGTGTCAGTGCGAGACTTCGTCAAAAACTGAGTATGTTAAATCAAAATTAATAATAAACTACACGACCTTTATTATTTTGTCGTAGATGTTATTTAAACTATCAGTGTCTTTCTGTAGGTTAATTGTATTGTTAGATTTTTTAATGTAAAACATTTCGGCAATTTCTCTCTTTCGTACGTAATTTTCGTTGTGTAATATATTAGGTTTCGTCCAGTCAAAATCATGTCCTGATTCTAATCTATGTTTAGTTATAACAGAATGATTCGTTTCATGCAATTTTATATTATTAGAATGCTCTTTCACTCGAGTACGTAAATGCCTTTTTGTTTGCCCAATATATGACACATTACAATTTTGGCAATTCAATTTATATACAACATTTGTTTTATCATATGGTCGAAACGTCGTATTGTTAACAATTAAATAAACATTCTGGCTAGTTTTGGTCGATTATAATTTTTCAAAGATCCTTATTGTTACTTTCTTCAAAATAATTAGAATTACTATTTATTTGTCAAGATTGTCAAAATTGTCGTTTAATTGGTAATTATTGCTACAAATGTTCTGTCTTAGTAAGAAATTATTTGATACATCATCCGCACTATTTGAAATTGAGGATGCGCTTCCTAATGAATTACAAATGCTCTGCACAATGTTAACTGTTGAGTCTGACATCTCTTTAGCTCGTCGATAATACTGTCGTTTTATTTTTGGCATCTTTTAAAATTATTAATATTGTATTCTTACTTGTGTTAATTATTAATCTCTGCTGTCGATTGTTTATTATTAATGTCTCTGTTGATATCTTTCAGAATTTCTATTTGGCGCCAAATACTTTCCACTCTCTCAGAACGTCAATAAAAATTACTGAAAAATAATTAGAAAATATTACTTTAATTATGTGTATTCTTTAAAAATTGAGTATTCAATTTCATTTTTCTAGCAATTAAGAATATGTTTAAAAATTTATGTTTTATGTTTTAGTTCAGTAGTTGAACTGCAGTTCAACTATTGAACAATCTTGACAAAATAATTACATGTGTTTTGCATGATTATTATGAACATTTGTGTAAAATTAAAGAACTATGACATTTTGTCTTGGAGTTATGTATAAATTGTTAAATTATAAACATTTATAAAATTTCTTAAGCAATAATGATACAATAATCAATATTGATTAAAAACTTGTTAATAATCTTCTTTCTACAGCTTTGAAACATTGCATTCTATGTTTGTAAATGTTTGCTTAACAAATCTTTCCTTTGCTTTAATAAAACTGACAATGAGAACCCAGTAAACACAAATATACTGTTATTGTATATTAACATGCAATGAACATGTATGTTACATGCATATTCATTGCAATTTCTCACTCATAGCTATAACATGTGTATAAATGACATACATTACACATTATAATTTATATTGCAGTTATATATCATTTAATATTATATTATATTACATTAATATTACATTGCATAATTAAATATATCTCTGTTTACTGGAAAGTGCATATTTGCGATGAATAGTAGCTGATTTCTTAAGAGTACAGACTTGCAACATAATCTCGAAATAAAACGTGTATCACTGTAATAATGTGGACACCGGAACAACAAAACGAATAATGTTATTATCAATTTTTTATATATATTAATAAAAGTACACTTACCTTTTTTCTTGTTGACTCAATCGCGATGACCATCACTTTTCCATAATTTCTTTTTTAATACAAATACGCTAGACTCCAGCACGCGCGCACATGCCGTACATAGACGGGAAAAAAACAAAAGAACTCGTAGAAACAAAAAAAACACGTCCTACTCTCGTATCATGAGGGCGCCAAATATACTACGCGCATGCGCGCATTAAAAGTTCATCTTGATTAAATAAAGTAAAAATGATTGATAATTTAATTGGTAATTTTTAATGTTTTGCTCATCTTTTATTTATGTATTAATTGTAGAAGAAAAATCATCAGTCAATTTTTAAGCTATATTAGAAATTAATGTTTATTAAGAATATTTACTCCAATATAATATTAAATATATATATATATATATATATAAGAAATATTAAATAAAAAATCATAAAAATGAGAGATCCAAATGCGGACATAAATTGAACATCCAAAAGATGTTGCTAACAGAATAGCCATTTCAATTCCAACAATGGATATCCCTTAAATGTCCATTTCATGTTCGCGGACGTGCGGTTATGAATTGGACTTAAAATGGACATCCCTGGAATGTTCAGTGCTATCTGGGTAACATCGAACAGTTATAAAGTGAAAGACAAAACTTGGTTAGTTTTTCTTTTGGATGATGTATCATTAATCACTATGCATTTATAAACTTCAAAAATATAGTCATTTGAAATCGGATGAATCATTTTGACTGTATTATATAAAATATTAATTTTTTATTGCAATTAGATGTCATATTTTTTATTACACTTATATCCCATATTTCTACGTATAATGAGTATATTTACGAAGAAAGTTTAACAAATTTTATTTTTATTATTGAGCATATTGAATTAATCAAATTCGACTAGTAAAAGTTCTGCTGCTTTATTCATAAAATAAATATTTAGTATGCCACGTCTCGTTTTATAACATTTTATCTTTCTTTTATCTTTATATTTTTAATAATTATTTCTTTTTAATTATTTCTTCAATATTTTATTTTTTTATACAGGGTGTTCCATTTAAAAAAATATGCTCAAATATGTCAAAACCTGTAAGTTTTAGAAAGAAACGTTTTAGACAAAAGTTGTTTGGTTCTGAGGGGGAAAGAAGATAGGAATATTAGTTAGACCTTGGGTGGCATTGTTAAGGTCATATCAAGGTCATATTTAATTTTTTAAATGGAATCACCTTATTTTTTATATAAATCGATTCCTCGCAATATTCGGCATAAAAAGTTATAAGAGTTAAATGACCAAAAAGTGAATAGTTTACGAGATATTTTATATTTTAATTTGGCATAATCTTACATAAACTATGAAATTTCTCATAAAATATTCATTTTTCGATCCTACCTCAATACTTTTATGCACAAAATAATGAGAGAAATCAATTGGTGTAAAGAAAACACATAGTTGTTTTAGTTAGACCCAAGGTCTAACTAATATTCTTATCTTCTTTCCCCCTCAGAACCAAACAACTTTTGTCTAAAAAGTTTCCTTCTAAAACTTACAGGTTTTGAAATATTTGAGCATATTTTTTTAAATGTGACACCCTGTATATAATTCGCTCTACTTTTCCTTATTTAGTATTTCTTAATCTTTTCTTTTATTAGCAAGAATTTTTAAGGCTTTTCACTATGAAATATAAATTCAAATACAACGAGCTAAATAAGAGCCGAATGTGGATGGTCGTGCATCAGTTCTTGTTCTTGTTTACGCCTGGCTGAAAGATGGCGTTATTATCAAATTAATAGATTGTAACGCGGTCGCCTTTCTCGAGCGCGCGGATCGGCTCGCCAGCGTCAGGGTTCGAGAGAAGGGGAGACTCAAGCTTATGAAAACACTTATGTTCGATACCACAGTTCTTTATTATGACAAAGAAAGCTATATACAGTGTGGACGGAATCAGCGAAGCGCGTGCAAGATCACCCCAGCTAGGCGGTGCGCGCGGAGAGCGCAGAGCGGCGCAAACGTATAGGCGCATGCAAGGCGCGTGCTTAAGCTAGGACGGCGCGTTATTTACAATGATATAGTAGCGACGTTAACGGTAGTCGGAAACGCCCGACAGCCAAGAAATACCTCGACCAGGAACAGGTAGTCGGAAACGCCCGACAGCCAAGAAACACCTCGGCCAGGAACAGGTAGTCGGAAATGCCCGACAGCCAAGAAACACCTCGGCCAGGAACAGGTAGTCGGAAACGCCCGACAGCCAAGAAACACCTCGGCCAGGAACAGGTAGTCGGAAATGCCCGACAGCCAAGAAACACCTCGGCCAGGAAGCAGGTAGTCGAGAACACCTCGGCTGGGAAGCTGAAGAGTCGGATCGTATCAAGCGGAAAGCTGGATTGGATCTGGTGTCGGTGTGTCGGACAGGCCGCCCTATATACCCGGCTGACCGCATTCCTGGGCTCCCCCACCGCTCGGAGATAGCGAGTGCGCAAGCGGGACGGCGAGCGTGCAAGCGAGACCGCAAGCGTGCGAGCGAGACGGCGAGCGGAGCAAGCGAGACGGCAAGCGTGCAAGTGAGACGGCAAACATGCAAGCGCGACGGCGAGCAGAGTAAGCGAGACAGCAAGCGTGCAAGTGAGACGGCAAGCGTGCAAGCGAGACGGCGAGCGGAGCAAGCGAGACAGTCAGCGGAGAGAGACGACTTAACAGTAGCGTAAGCGGGATAGGTTAGCCTAAGGCGGTTATATAATATATAATATTTATATAATATTTATACAGATTTATTGTTACGGTATATTATACATACATAGGAACGGTGCTCGTACCGTTACAAGATAGATATTTGTAGGCAAATGAGAAGTATCGAGATGAAGGGTCTGAATAGCTCAGTGGTAAGAACAGTCACCCGGCAAGCGAAAGACTCGGGTTCAATTCCCGATTCAGCGACTTCAGCCCGATATTTTTCTTGCCTACACTTCTGCAGGGAGGTAAAAAGGGTTTTAAAATCTCGAATTGAGATTTAATTTAAAAGTCTTGGTATTGAACCAAGCAAAATGTGTGCCCTGTGCACAACGAATTAGTTTCAAAAATTAATTTTTTTTTAAACTGACGCACGACCATCCGTGTTCGGATCTTATTTAGTCCGTTGTGTTTGAATTTATATTTTCTTTCATTGTTCTCATTTTAATGTTTAATGTAATATCATGTATGTACGTAATATTGAGAAATAATATGAAAAATATATTGATCAGGTTATCACACACCCTAATTTTTTTATATAAATAGATTCCTCGCAATTTTTAGCAAAAAAGTTATAAGGGTAGGATGGCCAAAAGTGACTAGTTTACGAGATATTTTATACTTTAAATTGGAATAATTTTACATAAACTATGAAAGATCTCGTCAAATATTCATTTTTCAATGACCTTACTCAATACTTTTATGCACAAAATAATGAGAGGAATCAATTGGTGTAAAGAAAACAGTAGTTTTTAAGAAAAAATATGTAGTAGCTATTTGCAAATTACATACAGAGTGTCTCATAATTCGCGCACCACCCGTAACATTCAGGTAGAGCGGCTTAGATCGAGTAGAAAAGTCATCTACCGTTTTGCCATTTTCGCAATAATTAAGGAAAAATTAATTTAAAAAGATCGGCCAATCCGTGCGAGTAGAAGCGCGTGATGAGAAGAGACCTCCCGCTGTAACGCGAATTGTGGGACACCCTGTATATTTTCTTAAGGCTCCTGCATACTCGATTGCCAAGTCCACAGATTCGTGCGACAGCGTCACACTTGGCAAAATTGTGAACTATAAGGCGTGGAAAATGACACTCCAACAAGCTAAATTATTCTTGCGACGTACAACGTCATTTTTCGTTTTAGTGCAGTGTTTTTATGTTTGAATTAATTGTCGTAGTGTTAAAATATACCGAAGACTCCCATTTTGTTATAATTTAATATGTGAAAGCAAATATTTATTTCAATTCGACACACCTGTCAAACAGCAGGTTTTTGTCCTTGATTAGGCTCAATTCAATTCGACATATATATGTATATGTTATTTATTGATTACCCAAACAAAAGGAGAGTTTTCGGTATATTTTGCAAGTCGGTTCTATCGATTACAAACGCTATTTTATTGAAAAACATTCTTATTTTAACGTACGTCGCAAGAATTTTCATGATATGTTCTCGCTTCTGACGTCATCAATCTAATATGGCTGCAATGAGTACGCAGGAGCCTTAAAGCAACTGTTTTGTTTACACCAATTGATTCCTCTCATTATTTTGTGTATAAACGTATTGAGGTAAAGTCATCGAAAAATGAATATTTGACGAGATCTTTAATAGTTTATGTAAAATTATGCCAAATTAAAGTATAAAATATCTCGTAATCTAGTCAGTTTTTGGCAATCCTACCCTTACAACTTTTTATGCCAAAAATTGCGAGGAATCTATTTATATATAAAAAATTAGGGTAGTTCCATTTAAAAAAAAACAAGGCTCACATTTAAATCTCCTAAGCACCTCCACGTGGGAAAAAAAGTTTACATCCGCAAGATGTCCTCCACGAAACCACACAACTTTTATTTCAAGTATTTCTTCCAATCTCCAAAACTATAGGAGTTTTTCGAGGTGAGCAAGTAAGTGCCCCACCCTGTATATAGCAAAATTCGTAACCTTAATCTCATCAATTCTTTGATGTACTTGTAATTATTAAAATTATTTGTAAAAATAAGTAATATTATATAAGCTATTAAGTAAAATTACATTTTATTTAATATAAACATAGCATATTCTAATTTGACAAACATAGCATTTTTTACAATATATTGAAGTAATATTAGTGCGTGATTTTGTCTAAATCAATTTGCTTCGTTTGTGAAAACGCATTTTATTCTATTGAGATACAGAGAGTATATCTATATACAATATCAAGGTGTGCACGCGAAGTGTGCACGCGCGTTTCTTTTATATCTGCAGTTGGCAGTACTGTTATTGCACTCGTGTGTGCGTGGATTATTCCTTTATGAGTTAGCGCGGGAAAACGAAATCAAATTACAACATATATATATTGCTTGTAAATTTTTCATATTGAAGGAAAATGTTCGGATTCGGGCTCGGTCGCAGGCTTTTGCCACATTTCGCGAACGATCGAGATCCGCGCGCATATTTACCACATGTTTCTCCGGGTTTTTTTTGCGGATTTACGTGAGTCGACAGGCCGATGATCCGATCGACTCCGAGCCAATAATCGCCGTTCCCATTGTTGTTTTTTGGCTAAAGGGAAAATTCTACAAGCATAAGTGCGAACGCCGACTCGGCATTTCAGCAATCGTGAGCCTGCTTCTGCCCGCGAAAGACTCGTTTTTAATTGCTTCTCACACAGCAGATTGCTTTTTTGGGCTTGCGTTTCACGCAACCACCAGACTCTTTCGGAGCCTTGTGAATTGGAGATTCGCGCTTCGCGGTCATAGTTTCGATCATGCGGATCAAGCTACAGCTCTCCGCTCACGGCTACGGCCCTCTGTATCGCGAAAATTGTTATTTCTACTGTTATTTCTAATATTATATCTGTGAAACAAATAATTAAATAATAGTAGGTAGGTTTTACTACAGTAAAATCTTATAAATAATTTTATTAATATATTATTAGAAATAACACATGCAACATTATAATCAGAAATGGAAGACGAAATAATCATAGCGATTGCTGCAGATCTGTCGTCCAGCTCTGCTAGTTTAAATTCAAATACAAGTTCAAGTTTAAATATTTTCAACGACAGTGAGATAATCACTAACTCTACTAACAAATGTGATGCATCTACCTCAAGCGAAGAAGCTGGAGATGATATATTGTTTTCATTATATCAACTTCTTATGCATGGAAGGAGACGTAGCAAAGTTGAAAGCTTTCTCAACACTGTTGACTTATATAGTGATACTGTATTCAAGGAGCACTTTAGATTACAGCGACATACAGCATATCTTCAAATAGGTATATTGAATATTATTGTGTATTATTTACATTCTGTAAAAATACGCGTGTCATATTTATTTTTATAGACATGCTGCAGCAAAGCGATTTTATCCCATCTCATTCTTCTGGTATAAAATCTCTGCTGAGTGGAGTTTTCTTATATTTCTTTGGTATATCGCAAATACTGAGCCGTTACGAGCTTTGGGAGATAGATTTGATGTTTCTATGTCCTCCATTTTTCGTGTCATACATCGTGTTGTGGAATGGCTATTATCAAGACTGGACGAAGAGATAAAGTAGCCAAAGGGAAATGACGCCATCCTCGTGACATCCCAAAAATTTGAAGCAAAACGAGGTATAAAAAAGTGTATCGGAGCAATAGACTGTACGCATATCTCAATTCGACAGCCTGTTGATCACCCTAGAGACTATTGCAATCGGAAAAGGTTTTTCTCTATCGTGTTACAAGGTGTTGTAGATGCAGATATGAAGTTTACAAATATTTACGTGGAGAACCGGGTTCACTGCACAATGCACGTGTTTTAAGAAGGTCGTTACTCTATGATACTGCTCAAAATGATATGGAAAACATTTTTCCTAATGAAACGTGCATAATAGGAGATTCAGCCTATTCATCGCTACCATGGCTCGTACCACCTCTTAGAGACAACGGACATTTAACTGCACAACAGTCGGAATTCAATTTCTTGCACTCTTCAACACGGATGGCAGTAGAGAGAGCGTTTGGCTACTTGAAAGGACGTTTCCGTCGTTTGAGATTTTTAGAATTACTTGATATTTAATTTATTCCAAAATTAATAACAGCTGCTTGTATTATGCATAACATTACTATAAAAGAAAATGATGAGAACGAATTCTTTGTTAATGATATTAATGACTTTGTAGATAATGCCGCAGATGACAATTATGAAATTAACAATTTACATGTTAATAGAAATAGGAATGAAATAATAGATCGAAGAATGCAGATGTTCCGCGAGCTGTTTCTAGAATAGAAGTTCTAAAAATTTTGCATATTTTATTGTTAAACTGAAAATGCAAAGCGATTTAAAGCTTGGCGCGCTTCACGCAATCCATGAGAACGCGAAGAAGGCTGCAAGAACGCATGAGCCTGCGCGCGCATGTTAACGTTACGTTGATCTGCTTGCTGTGTAGTACAAAGAACTAGTCTTTTGTATAGCTCGCCCACGTGCAATAAGAAGCAGCTTGTAAAATCTTTGGACAGTTTCCAAACATCGTCAACAAGAAATAAATACTCTTTTATTTACATTTAACCACGAACTCTCGTTTCTTCACGGTAATATCCCCGAAAGCCCTCCACTCGTGCAAAAGGTTCAACAGGTTATGGGCCCAGGATAGTAGTGCGGTTTTCGGAAGGAGAGTCATGTTCGCGGAAGTCCGGTACAAAAAAATGCGAGTGAACAAAAATGTCGGACGAACTAACGACTCGGCACATGCCGAAATTCGACGGCAGCGATTTTACAACCTGGAAGTTCCAGATTACGAGGTTGTTCATAGCGAATAGCCTATTGGAGATCGTCGACGGCACGCGGAGAAGACCGGCGACGGATGCAGCAGCGTTACGTGCGTGGGAACGCGAGAACGCGAAGCGATGTTCGCGATTTCTTCGTCAATGGAGGCAAAGCAACTCAAGTCTCTCATCACTTGCGAAACGGCGAATGAAATGTGGCTGAAACTCTCAAAAATTCATGAGCAAAGATCGGCATCAAACAAGCTCGTGTTAAATCAGAGGTATCACGAGTATCGTATGGCTCCCGGGGATTCCGTTGTCGAGCATTTCACAAAGGTGCAAAACCTCGCACAACATCTAAAGGACATTGGATAAAACATCGACGACGTGTCGATAATGGCGAAAATTTTGGGAAGCCTCTCGCACAAATACAACGCATTCAAGACCGCTTGGGTTAGCATGGACGAGGAAAGACAAACGCTCGACAATCTAATGGAAAGGCTCATCAAGGAGGAGAGTCAGTACTCAGCGGACGACGATGTTGCGAGTGCCCTCACCGCGATTACTGTGAGCAAAAAGAAAACGTCAGACAAACAAAGTGGCTCGAAACCGCCGAATCAAAGTAAGAAGAAGGACGGCGATTGTTATTACTGCAGCAAGAAAGGACACTATGCTCGGGATTGTAGGAAGAAGAAGCGCGACAATGAAGGCAAAAAGTCGCAAACTTCTTCACGTGGTCATCGGAAAATTGTGCTTTCGTGTTAACAAAGAGTGATTCGAGCTCAGTGCCCTCTGTGGAGGATGCACGGCAGTTATTGCGAGTCGACGCGGACAATGTCTGGTTAACCGACAGCGGAGCGTCATGCCATGTCACTTTCCACAGAGAGTGGCTCTCTTACTATCGGTCGATAAGCGGAGAAAAAGTAAAGCTCGGTGACGACGCTGAATGTGACGTGCGCGGAATCGGTAACGTGTGTATCAAAAAGCTCGTGAAAGAAACATGGGAGAATGCGACGATTCGAACGTGTTTTTCGTACCTAACTTGAATCTGCTTTCGGTTGGAGTTCTTACGTCCGGCGGATACGAGGTGTCGTTCAAAGACGACCGTGTCACGTTGGTGAAAGACGGTTTGGTGTACGCCAACGATGTAAAACAAAATAATGATGTTTACCGAATGTTCTTCCGTGTGAGCAACCCACACATGACTCCGGAAGCAAACATCTCGACGAGTCTCAAACGATGGCACGAGCGCTTCGGACATGTGAACCAAAGAATGATACGTGAGATGGTCAACAACGGTACGATAGACGGAGTGAAGCTCAGAGACGTGAAAGACTTTTTCTGTGACGCTTTTCAACTCGGAAAGTCGCACAAATTGCCATTTAAAAATACTAGTGACAGAGTAAGATATGGTCCAGGCGAATTCATTCATTCGGATGTATGTGGACCGCTGCCTGAACCATCGATAGGCGGCGCAAGATTTTTCGTGACGTTCGTGGACAAGGCGTCAGACTACAGACACGTGTTCTTTCTACGGCACAAGAATGACGTCTATGAGAAGTTTAAGGAATTTGATCGGATCGTGGAGAACAAATTCGGACACAAGCTACAAGTTCTACATACCGATAACGACCGCAAATATTATAACGTAGATATGCGTCAGTATCTCAAGTCGCGTGGAATTCGTATGGAAAATTCAGCTCCGTATATTCCCGAGCAAAATGGTAAGGCGGAGCGCAAGAATCGCACAATCATGGAGAGTGCGAGAACGATGATCAAGCAAAGGAATCTGCCGAAGGCTCTGTGGGCCGAAGCTGTCAACACAGCGGTTTACATCCTCAATCGTACCTCCCATAGCAAGAATCCCAAGCAGACACCGTTTGAAATCTGGCACGGCAAGAAGCCAGATTTGTCGCATGTTAGAGTATTCGGATCAGTCGCGTATATGCATGTTCCACAGCAAATGCGAAAGAAACTCGATGCGAAAGCGAAACGGTTGATGTTGGTCGGTTACGAGAACGATTCAACAAATTATAGATTATTTGATCCTGACAAGCGGTCGGTAACCATATCCAGGCATGTTACTTTCCACGAGCAAACCGAAGAGGAGAGTCCGTCATCAAACTACAGTGACGACGGGTTGGTAAGACTATCAAAGATCGAGAGGGCGATGGAAGAAACTTGCGACGAGG
Source organism: Lasius fuliginosus (assembly GCA_949152495.1). Taxonomy (NCBI): domain Eukaryota; kingdom Metazoa; phylum Arthropoda; class Insecta; order Hymenoptera; family Formicidae; genus Lasius; species Lasius fuliginosus. The sequence continues at coordinate 664,750 of OX424447.1, read as the reverse complement.
AGAATGATCCGGAACGAGTGGACAACGAGCAAAACGAGTTTGGCAACAACGAGGAAGAGGAACAAACGACAGCTCCAAGACCAGTGGAGAATAAACGAGGCGTGCTGAGAGATCGCGCAAGCATCAAACCACCTAAAAGGTACGAAATAAACATATCCGAGTACACTCCATTAACTTTCAGAGAAGCAGTAAGTGGATCTGAGTCCGAGCAATGGACACGTGCAATTCGTGAGGAGCTAGAGACACACGATCAAAATAAGACACGGTCGGTTGTGCCAGCGGACCAAAACAAGAAGCTCTTGGACACAAAGTGGGTATTCAAGATTCTCAAGACGAACACGGACAAGTTAAGCGATTTAAAGCGCGATTAGTCGCGCGCGGGTTCCAACAGAAAGAGGGGCTTGACTATACCGAGACTTTTGCTCCGGTGGTACGCTACGATTCTTTGCGGGTGTTCCTAGCGATGACGGCACAACTGAATCTCGAGCTGGTCCAATTCGATGTAAAGACGGCATTCTTACACGGCGAAGTAAAAGAAGAGCTCTACCTGAAGAAACCCGACGGACTAGAGGTCGACGGCGACTCAAGTGCAGTGATGTGTCGTTTAAACAAGTCGCTTTACGGCATCAAGCAGGCCGCTAGATGTTGGAACGTGAAGTTCACAAACTTTCAGCGAAAGTTTGATCTCGTGCCGTGCGAATCTGAAAAGTGCATTTTTGTCGGTAGAATGGAGAATGTATGTGTGTATCTGTTATTCGTGGATGACGGATTAATTGCATGCGAATCCCGCGCGGTTCTCGACTCCATTGTTAACGAATTGAGTAAATCGTTTGAAATCACTCTCGGTGATGCATCGACGTTCGTTGGCTTGCAAATAGAAAGGGATCGGGTCGCAAAATTGGTGCGAATTCACCAGAAAGCGTATATCGCGCAAATTGTAGAGCGATTTGGCATGAGTGATGCGAACCCAGTTTGCATACCCGCGGACCCGCACGCGACACTTGGCCCCGCGGAAGAGAACGAACTAGAGACTCCGAATGTCCCGTACAGAGAAGCAGTCGGCTCGTTGATGTTCCTGGCTGACATCGAGGCCCGATATAGCTTTTGCGGTGAACATGCTCAGTCGATTTTTGAATAAGTATAATCAAAATCATTGGTTTGCGGTAAAGCGCGACGTCAAATATCTGGTGGGAACTGCGGAGATTGGCATCACATATAAAGGTGCTGGAAATGATTTTGTGCTAGAAGGATATTCGGACGCGGATTTTGCAGGCGATGTCGAGACGCGACGCTCGACAACCGGCTACGTGTTTATGCTCGCGAGCGGCCCGGTGACATGGGCATCACAACGGCAAAAATCGGTAACGCTGAGTACGACTGAAGCGGAGTATGTTGCGGCCGCAGCGGCGGCAAAAGAGGCTGTATGGCTCCGAAAGCTCATGAGTGATATCGGATGTCAGTGCAAGGAAGTTACAGTTCTCTACGTGGACAATCAGTCCGCGATTCAGTTAGTAAAAAAACCCTGTTTACCATAAGAGAACGAAGCATATAGACATCCGCTATCACTTTCTGCGTGAAAAGGTGGAGGAGTGTGAATTGAGGGTGTGCTACATTCCAACCAATTTATAACGAGCAGATATTTATACCAAAGCCGTGCCGAGAGATCGTTTTAAAACTCTGTGTGCAATGTTAAATTTAACGGATGAATGCGTGAAGCACTTAAGCGGTGGGAATGTTAAACTGAAAACGCGAAGCGATTTAAAGCTTGGCGCGCTTCACGCAATGCATGAGAACACGAAGAAGGCTGCAAGAACGCATGAGCCTGCGCGCGCATGTTAACGTTACGTTGATCTGCTTGCTGTGTAGTACAAAGAACTAGTCTTTTGTATAGCTAGCCCACGTGTAATAAGAAGCAGCTTGTAAAATCTTTGAATGGTTTCCAAACATCGTCAACAAGAAATAAATACTCTTTTATTTACATTTAACCACGAACTCTCGTTTCTTCACGGTAATATCCCCGAAAGCCCTCCACTCGTGCAAAAGGTCCAACATTTATAATTTCTTTATTTACTTTTTAACTTGAAATAAAATAAAGGAAAAATAAAAATTCATATACTTTGATAAACATACTATTTTTTATTTCTACCACAGCCTTTACAAAAATATCTCTATAAAATTCAATACATTTTTAGATTATGTCTAATGACTCACTTCTATAACATTAATTATTTTATTACACTTGTGTAATAAATAATGGTAAACAAGTTTCAGTATTTATATTAATCTAAATATATAATGTTAATCTAATTTAAATTATTTAGGAATATTTTTATTGTATTATTTATACGGTACAATATAAATTTGAATACATTTTATGAAACAAAAAATAAAAGTCTTCAGAGCAGACAAAAACAAAAAAGCCCATACAAACATGTACTCATTTTCAATGAAGATTTTTTTATATGAAAATATTTATTTCTCAAATAATTAGAACAATTTAAAAAAAATAATATAAATGAAATAAGAACATCATTGTCGCATACCGTCAGATAGAATTAATCAAGGCTATCCAGAGCGAATCAAAGCCACCATATTAAACAATTTGCCAAAACCAGAGTTCTTTTTTAATCAGGTATGTATCTAACAGGTAGTGATGTATCTTTATTTGACTGCAGGGTGAAACTATTATGCGTTAAATATTGGCCTAAAACTAACTATAGAGACAAATGTCTCGACATACTTATTTACAAATAATTATCAATATACAAATAATAATCAAATTTACTTAAAAAACAAAAACGATAATAAAAAATACGCGAAAAATATCACATTCTTCAGTCTTTACATGAACTATCTCTATCAGTCTTGAATCTCTTACTATGAGACAAAGTACGAGTATCCAATAGCTTTCTAAGCAACCGACATTTCTGTTTTTCGATGTTTAATTTGTCTCGGTGCCATTCTGCTGCTTCTTCCTGCTTACGTTTAGCAATGTTTTGTTTTATATCTAACTGTCTTTCTTTTAATACTATCAATTTCTTTTTCATTTGCACTTCTTCCGCTTTTCTTTTCTCGTAAGCTTCTTGTTTCTCTTTTCTCATTTTATCTCTATCTGCTAAATTCTTTAAATGTTGTAATCATTGTTTTTCCAGTTCCATTTTACCTGCCGCTGTTCTGCTCCCTGAGCCATGTTGAGGGCGCTTGCTTTTTTGTGTGTTGCTTACAGATGTGGGACATATGGTTATTTCTGTGTTTGACGATGCCACCTTTTCGAGAACTTGCTTATTTTTACTCAATCCACGTGAGTTTGGATCTTCACAAATTTGTTTCTTAGCACTATTGGTACTTACAGTACTTGATGTGCTCGGTGATGAAATTGGTGCATCGCTTTGCGCCATGAATGTTGACAGCATAGTTGATGATTTCGATTTTGGATTCTTCTTAGCGAAGGTTGATGATATTGTACTTTGACCTTGTACTGTCCTCCTATCACCAAGAATATTTTCCATATGGTCGAAAAATTTAAATGTCATGACACCAGCACCAGTTTTTTATTTTTATCGACACAGTCTTTATATTTTCGAGTGAGCGTGTTAAATTTCCATCTTACTTGTTCTCCGGAAAACTACAATTTCAAAATATAATCAAAATTAACAAAGATATGTACGCATCCCTGGATATCTCGTAACTTGTCCAGGGTACATTTTTCTAAATTGCACATGCATTTCGATATCTGTTTTCTATTTCATATACCTCGGTGTACAATATATATACATGCACTTTCGGATGTGAGGCATGAAATAAATAAAACAGATATCGAAAAATATGTGCAATTTAGAACAGTTTACCCCAGGAAAGTGAAAAAATCAATGCTTGGGAGTGCATAAAGTTAAATTTATATGCTATTATATTTTCATACAATTTAAATGTCCAAAGACATCACATTCACATAAAAACTGAAAAAATATTTTGGTATTTAGTAGGATCACAAAAAATTTTTTATAAGTGTTTAGGAAAGCGAATTTTTAATAGTACCTTACAACCGAGTTCTGAAAGGTCATCAGCTATTGATGCCCATACTTTCTCTCTCTTAACAGGATGATCAAGATCTTCCTTTTTCGCTTCGTAACAGGTAAGTAATGCTAGCGTGCTGCTGTCTGTCCACATAGCAACTGCAATGATAAAACAGTTAATATATATGTCAGTGATCAGATCATATTTGCAAATCTGTGAAGAGTAAATTATTCCCTGTCAGCTTCAGAATTTGTCTCATTGTCAATAAATTAGTATGTAGTAGCTTTTCTAAATTTTTTTTGTCTATTTTTAATGTGCCACACTATTTGAGTAAAACAACTTCTAAATTTATAAAGCAAATCTCTGAAGCAGCCAGGAAACGAATCATTCATGAGTATAATAAATAAATTAGAAATAACTTACCATTCTTGTTAGGCTTTTTAGGCAAAGTAATAGGTTTTAATTGAGGGATATACGGCTCTCGCTCTATGGTATCATAATCATCTAAGATGTTAATACACTGTTATCAAATTCATTGAAAGTTTCTTCATTGGAAATGTTATCATCACTCAAACAATAAATAATGCCCTTCGAATAGATAGTTTTTCCCTTGAAGCAAACATGTTTAAGCAAATTTTCTCTATCTGGCAGAGGTAAAAAACATGCTGCACATGTAAAATTTGTGTAGTCAGTCTGTAAATAATTCGAAACAAAGTCATTATTAACGTATATATATATATATATATATATATATATATATATACAGGGTGTCCGGTAATTGACGGATCACCCGTCGTGTGCAGGTAGAGCGAGTTAAACCGAGTAGAAAAGTCCTGTACTATTTTGCAATCTTTGCGATAATTAATGAGAAATGAATTAAACAAGATCGGCCAATCCGCGCGAGTTCAAGCGCGCGGCGAGAAGAGACCTCCTACTGTTTACGTGATTCTTGTCGCGCGGCGAAAATAAAAGCCTAATGTTTACGCGTTTGCTCGGCGCACGACAAAGCGGGGAGGAGCATTTTACAAAGGACAATGCCTATGTACGAACGATGCAAAACGCTGGACCCTCGCGTGGGCTGTCTCTTCTTTCCGCGCGCTTGAACTCGCACGGATTGGCCGATCTTGTTTCATTTATTTCTCATTAATTATTGCAAAGATTGCAAAATGTACAGGACTTTTCTACTCGGTTTAACTCGCTCTACCTGCACACGACGGGTGATCCGTCAATTACCGTACACCCTGTATATATATATATATATGCATAATATTATATTAATATATGAATAAAAGTTCAATCAGTAATAATATATCTAACCTACAAATATATAAAAGATACAGAATATTGGCTTTATTTTATTTATTAAATATAATAAAAAAATTCGTAACAAAAGTTCATTAATTTAATACAAGATAATTTGAATTACTTACTTCAATGATACTCTTAATATTTGGATTGTCCATTTTTTGATTTAGTTTCTTCAGTCTTTTGTGAATAAAAATAAGAAAAATGCCAGCTATTCCTTTATAGCTGCCGTGGTTAGTATTTTGTCACTAGAATTGTCACTAAAAAACACAAGTTTACACAGCCGACTAGTAACCCTGGGCTGGGTATCGATCATGTAACTTTTCCCTAGAGCGAAAATGTGAAAAGTGAAAAATTTTGTCACAATTTTGTCATGATTTTGCCAATTTCGTATTGGATATCGATCATGTAACTTTTCCTTAAGGCAAAACATGAAAAGTGAAAAATTTCGCTATTGAAATCAATGCGAAATTGGCGAAATCATGACAAAATCGTGGCGAAATTTTTCACATTTCACATTTTCGCCCTAGGGAAAAGTTACATGATCGATACCCTGAGTACGGATGTGTAGTGTCAGAGAGAAGAATGAGAGCGGCCACGCTGCCGTTTTGCGTCAAACGCTTTTCCTAGGTGGTACAGTGGCGCTAACTGGATCCATTTTAGGGCTGGGCGGAACTACGTGGCCAGATCCACTTTCGGTGCCACGATAAAACGACCGATTGGTTCATATCCGTGCTAGATCCATAATTGTGGATATATAAAGTACAAAAACATAAATTTATTAATATATCTTTTATTAACTGTGCGTGATCTTTTTTTAATCTTAGTATATATTTGGACAGTAATACATGTATTATTATTTAAATATTCTTATTAAAATTATTAAATTATTTATTTAATTTATATATGCGCGCACTTGAAAAATATATTTTTTATTTTCTTGCGAGAGAAATAATTATTTTTAAACTTTAACAAACTAAATTAATTTTACAGTAAAACTTGTAGATTGTAGAGATTCTGTAGACTCTGTATTAATAAATAAAACAATCCTTGTAAGATAAAATAATTGATTTATATTTGTATATTTTTGTAATCTTTAATGTTTTTTTGTGCGCAATAAATAAATTTCCTTCTTTAAAGTGTCATATATCTGTAAAGAGATGATTTTTCTTTGTTATCCTATCCGACAACAAATTTTAAATAGACACTTTTAATTTAGGATCGAAAATAATAAGATTTTATACGAATATTTACATATGTGCTGATAGCGTTAACGTTTCGATAAAATCAACGTAATGGTTTAATAGAATATAATGTTCGTTCTATCACCCTAAAAACTAGAGTACGGGGCCAATTTAGTATAAATGTAGAGTATAAATTTTTTTTTATTATTTTTCTTTAAATATGTATATTATATATATATATATATATTTATATATATATATATATATTTGTGAATATAATAACATTAACAATATATATATATATATATATATATTGTTAATGTTATTATATTCACAAATGAGATATTTAAAAATTATATATAAAATTATATATATGTATATGAAAACGTCATTTAATTGGTGCTTTTCTTTTGTCAGCTTTTGCGCATAGCTTTTGTTAGAGAAATGGTAGGAGAACTGATATCTCGGATCAGTATAAGTTGCGGTACGCGAAACGTGTTTTTTTCATCCTTTCATGAAATATATAAGTATATGTAATAATTCATTGTTTTCGCTGTGTTATTGTCCGTAAAAGATTTAATACGCGATTTAATCAGTGAAAGATACGTATACTCATATACACGTACGAAGTGTATCGCATTTGGTGTGTAAGAAGAGGTTTCTTTTAATCGTGTTTAAACTTTAATATAAGAAAAAATAATTGGAAAACAATGAATGAGAATCGTGCATATCGTTTCTTCGAAATATGTGCATATGAAGACTGTAGCAATGGGAAAAATAATGGAAAACGTTTATACAGATTTCCACTACAGACAGATGAGAGATATTATTTATGGATACGTAACAGTGGTAAGTTTTTTATTTTATATATAAACTGCTTATTTTTCTTGTACAATAAAATTAATACTTAATATTAGAAAAAGAAATAAGATCTGAAATATATCAGAACTATATTATTTGTTCTATATTCTTTTTTTATATTTCGATTTTAATACTTATTATAATGTTATATAATTTATGTTAGAATTGTTCCTATGTCTTCTCTCTGGTTATAAGATAAGAATATTGATATATGAAAAGTTTCGCATTCTATTTACATATTTTATATTGTTTTTTTTATATTTTCATAAATTTTTATAACTGTTATATAAATATATAAATAGTAATATAAATATTTTTAATGTCTTTTAACATTCAATATAATTTTGCAATATTTATAATATGAATTGAATTTTATGCGTATGTGTATATATGCATTGTGAAAAAGTTTAATATATATAATTATTAATCTACTTTGTTATATTTATATAATTATATATATATATATATATATAATACTAAATTGTATTAAACGAAATTGAAAATGAGAAATGTTGAGTGCTTTTCGTGTTCACCGACTTATCGCCGGCTTTTTCGCGATCTACCGCTTTGATCAATACATGCATACGTCTTGAGAAAGTCAGCATATGATGTAGCGCAGCGTAATATGACACACGATTCATTCGACCGACGTTCAACGAGCAGTGATGCCAGAAAAAGGTCGCAAGCAACACGCAACCGTAGTGGAGGGGGATACATACACAAGCGAACCGCGTACATGTGAAGCGCCGATTGGCGCCGAGCTCACACATACGCGGTTTTCGCTTGTGTGCGTCATTCTCCCCACTACGGTGCATGTTGCTTGCGACCTTTTGCTGGCATCACTGTCAACGAGCCGGCTGGTTGCATTGCTAAGAACAGAGAGAAAGAGAAGAATTGTAAGACCAATTAAGCGTACGTAATGGTAAGTGTAATTCTCATTTATTGATTATATTAACGTGATTCGCGAGAGAGAATGAGATATAGAATGTACTTTGTATTAATTTTCCTTAATAATTCAACTTGATTCGTTCGCCTAAAAAATAAGATAAGGTTTCCGAATATTGTTATCCAACAATTAGTGTCTTTAAAAACTCATTTTTTTTGTTGGCACAGTGTTGACATATTATCTGTATTAACTGTCGAATAAACACAAACGATCAAAACTGATAATTGTTTTTGTCGCTTGTTACCTTTTGGCTTTTATTATCTTATCGCCCTCTCGCTCGCTTTCTCTCTCTCTCTCTCTCTCTCTCTCTCTCTCTCTCTCTCTCTCTCTCTCTCACACATTAGCGAGCGGGTATTATCTGCGTTATTTTAAGTTTACATTTATATTCATGATTTTTTAATCTCCCCCTTTTTCAGAATACAAGCCAGGCGGAATCCATGCCGACGACATCAAAAGCATTGTCGTCGACGTCGGAACTACCGCCGACGGCGGTTCCGACACCGATGGCGATTCCGACGCCGACGGCGGTTCCGCAGACGGAAATGCCGGCGTCGACGGAGATTCCGACGCCGATGGAAGGCGTGGAGGAAATTTCGACGCCGAAGGAGGAGGTTCCGGCAAATTCAAGAATGATAACATTAAGTGTAAGTTTAATTTTATAAAAATATTAAGTTAATAGTTCTTTAGCTAATTTGGAGATGATTTTCTTGGTGAAAATGTCGATAAAGTTTCTACAAGTTTCCAATTTTTGTCATTAATAATTTGTCATTAATATATACATGTCATTAATAATTAATATATCTTTATAATCTTGTAAAATTAAAGTTTTAGCAAAGTAAACTATCTAAAATTAACTGAAGAATGTAGTTTTTATAATCTTTTGAATTTCACGAAGTATAATTACGAAAAGTTCTTTTTAATTATTTATAATTGGAGATTATACTTCATTTTCGCTAGGAAAAATCGTCTTCTAACTGGTTAAAAGATCTATTATTTTTAGAAATATAAAATGCCGAGTTATTTTGGAACTATATATACTTACAAATGTACGTAGAAATAATGCTTTAAATTAAAAATAATATAATATTGCTATTCACACACAATATAATAACAATGTATATATAAAAATAAAAATATTAAAAATAATTCGAATAATAACACACTAGTTTATAGCCAAAAATAATTTTTAATCAGACAAAATGTTTCTTATAGATTTTTGGATGCTGAAAACGATGCCGCAAGCCATTTTTCATCAGCCACATCAGGTTTCCGATGTAATTCAGGTTTTATATGCAAAAAATGACTTTTTTGTGATATTTGAGATTTCTTGTAAAAAATGTTAACGAACATTTTGATCAGATGTTATGAATGTATTATTTATTTTCTATTAAGTGCATTTTTTTTATTTCGATATCTTACTTTTTAGCCATGTTATGAAAAATTAAAGCTAGTTAAACTGCAGGAGTAGTCTCATGTGGAGTGCCCATCTCAATATGAAAAGTAGTTCCAAACATTAGGCTAAGAAGTAAAAAATATCGAAATTTGAAAAATGCATTTTATACAGGATGAACAATACACATTATAACATCTGATCAGAATTTTCAGATAATGTTAATCTTCTTTTACAAAAAAAACCTTTAATGTTGCAAGAAAACCATTTTTTCATATTAAATCTGGAATTATTTCGGAAACCTGACGTACTGGTGAATATTAGCTTGCGGCATCGTTTTCAGCATTCAAAAATGTGTAAGAAACCTACCTTGTCTGATTTAAAATTGTTTTTGGCTGTAAATTAGTGTGTTATTAGTATTTATTTTAATTTCTTTTTATATAAATGTTATTATAACATGTATGCTCTGTCTTATGTTTTTCATATATACTTTTTGTTTTAGACCGAAGAATTAAGTACTATTATTGCTAAAGCAATTTCAACTGTGAGAGGACGGGGAGGACAAAGAGGACGGGGAGGCCAGAGAGGACGGGAAGGACAGAGAGGATGCGGACAAAGAGGAGGAAGAGGAAGAGAACGGGGACGAGGCAGGGGCAGAGGGGGAATAAATATATATATTAACAATAAAAATAAATAATACTATTGTGACTAATAATATAACAAAAACCTATTATTACATCTATATATACATATGTAATATTAAAGATATATATAATACTTTTTTAGCTAATTGAATAAAGCTTCATTTTAACCGAGAAATGTCTTTTTTCACTAATAAATCCTTTACAAATTGTTACTCCTCTCGTAAAACTTTGTAACAGATTTACATAACTGTTTCAATTCTATAAATATATTTCAAATATATATTTAATTCTTAAAATTTTTTTATCTTATATTTTTATTAGTGTATAAAAAATAAAAAACCAGAAGCGCATAACTATATCAATTATTAGACATAGAAATATTTACATTGGTAAAACATTGGCTAAACAAACATTGATCATTAAAATTGGAGATAGATATATATACATATTATATTAATATATTAAACAAATTTGTTATTATTTCATGCTTACCCCTTTTTTCATTAATAATTAAACTTAATTTTATATACGTATGTATATCTTAATAAAATATAATTATTAAATTTTTTAAAAGTAAAATAACATTAAAAGCTTTATATACACTTTTTAATTTAAATTAATAATTTATTTATTATATTGTATGATATAAATAGAGTATATGTGTAATATAATATACTGTGTAATATTGAAATACATGTGTGATATGTATTAAGAATTATGTAAATAAGTAATAAGAATAAATTATAAAAAATATAAAATAGAAATATTATAATTTGTTTTTTCTATATCTCTCTAATACTTATTATATTTAGTATGTGTCATTCATATTTTATAAATATAAATATTATTATCAAAATAATATCAATGTTTAAAAATATATATTATTTTATTAAATGAAAATAAAATGCTTGGTAGAAATTTGAGTGGATGTGTGTGTCAGCGTGTATATATGCTACGTGTATGCATACGGTGCGAACACCTGATAGATGCAGTGCTTGTGGCGCGGGGCAGCGCGGTGCGGGCGGGGTAGCGCGCGCGCGCGTTGCGTGAGAGAGCGGCCGCTCTCTTCGAGCGAAGAGAGCGTTACGGCACGCGATCTTTCAAACGGCGCGACGGTCAGCAGTATTTTCGGCCGTATAATTAGTTGGCGAACCGAATACGCGTTATGACGGCGTGTCGCGATCAGTCTCGTAATTATGTGTTTATGACTTTTCAGTTTGTCATTTTTGTATTGAAATTAATGAGTAATTTTTGAGCATTTACTGTAAAAAGAATGAATCATTTTAATGTATTGATTACGTGTTTTAAATTATTATAGATTAAAATACAATTTATTGTTTCCACTTATATATATTTGTTATTTAAACAATAAATAACAAACTCCTGTTTCATACCATGTAGTATAAAACGAAACGTAGCAGAGAAAAATGGTATTAACAAAACATGTTTATTTTGAAGACTTCTATTTCCTTTCAAAATTTATCGGTCTTATTTTTTAACACTCTATACAGAGTGTTTTTATATATTTACTTTATTGTATATATATATATATATATATATATATATACACAGTTATCTACAGTTATTTACATATCTAAAAAAAACACATTTCAATATTAATTTCTCAAATAAAATATATTGATTATCAAATTTTGATTCTAAAAACCAAATTTATAACATTATAACATTATATCTACAGTACAATAGCTATGCTCTTGTAATATGAAACCATACAATTTTCTAATCTTTTAATTTGTTTCTGTGGCAGGAAATCCTAAATTAGAAAAATGGACGCCCAGCTCAATTCGACGTGCGGGATTGTGCGAAGATCATTTCCTTGAAGATTCCTTTACAAATACAAGAGGATTAAAACGCAGTGCTGTGCCAATTCATTTCGAGTCTCGAAATATTAACGTAAGTAACGAACATAATGTATTGATAGAATCTCATAATAGAAATAAAAATAATGAAAATGAAAAAAGAAAAAGCATGATAATGGAACAAGTGCTTCATTTACAAGAAGCACGCGAACAAAGTATAAATATTGCATCGACGTCTACTACATCATCTACGTCTACTGTTATTAATTTGATTAATGAAAATGTAATGGACGAGCATCCAGAATCACAGTTCATTGAACAACGAACAAATTCATTGCGATGCTATCAGCCACGACATTTAAATTTTAATTCTATAGAAAATGAAGATTTAATGGAATGGATGCACATTGAGCCTATACATGAAAGAGTCCTTACGCCTCCTCCGTCTAATAATAATAACAATAACAACAATACAGATATAATGGAATCTATGCATCTTGAACCATCGATGCATGACAGAGTCCCATCTCCTCCGTGTAATAATAAAAGAAATACTAAAAATAGAACAGAAACTAATACAAAAAATGAAATAATACATAAACTATATGATAAAGTAAAATCTCTAAAATCTGAAAATAGACGATTGCGAGGGCAAATAAGATATTTGAAATATCGCTTACGTTATATTCCACAAAAACGTAAAACGTCCAAAAAAGATAAACAAAAGAAAATAATATTTAAAAAATTGGTAGATAAATAAGATCTACATCCCGTTGCAAAGGCGATGATAAATTTGCAACTGCATATACCCAATGCACCATATACAGAAGAAGAGAAAAATCTCTCAAGGCAACTATATTATTATTCAGCCGCTGCATTCTGCCGCTTAAGAAAAGCTGGTTGTAATTTTCCCGGACAGCGAACTATTAGAAGATGGCTGGAAGAATATGATGTACGGCCAGGATTTTGTGATTTTATATTTCAAAAATTAAAGGAAAAGATTTCTTATTTACCAATAGAGAAAAGAGTGTGTGCCTTAAAATAGGACGAAATGACTATAAAACCTTATGAAGAATATTCGCAAAAACTAGATGAAATAGAAGGCCTTGTTGATCTGGGTCCTCTAAGAAGAAAATCGGAAAGATCTAAATGCGTATTTGTCTTTTGCTTAGACAGTTTAAATGCGCGTCGTCCATGGCGACAGCCCTTAGCATATTTCCTCCCGGGAAAATGCATGAAAGGAGAAGAAATAATAATATTATTAAAAGAATGTTTAGACAGATTGAGTACAACGGGTGCTGATGTGCAACTTCTAACATGTGATCAAGGCACATGTAATCAAAGCGGTTACGCTCAACTTGGCATTAATACAGAAAATCCATTCTTTGTATATAATGGGAAAAAATATAATGCATCATTCGATTTTCCACATTTAGTAAAAAGATTGCTAAGTTTCTTTAGAACTCATGGAAATCTTTACCGTGATGGAAAAATTATTGCATCATATTCTGATTTCGAAACAACATGGTCTGTTGATAGTGCCACAAAAGGAGGTTCTAATTTATTGTCTCATATTACAGAAGCGCACATTCATCCAAATAATTTTGAATCAATGAATGTGAAAAGAGCATTCCAAATATTGAGTCACACTTTTGCAGCTGCAATAAAAACAGCCGGTCATGGAAAACAATTAGACACAATTACATAGCAAGCGACAGCTGATTTTGCAGAGCGCTTAAATAAAATTATTGATGCATGCAACGCTTACAGTATTAATATTTCATTTGGCAGCAAACGACCACTATCGTCTAAAAATCCGGATATTGAAAATCTATTAATAGATTTTGTCGAATGGTGCTCAAGATGGTCTAAGTCGGCAAAAAGCATAAGTCAAGTTCCTTGTTTTAAAGGTTTTGTTGTGACAGTAAGAGCTATTCTTGAAACTTATAAAACACTTTCAACGCAATATGATGGATTTGAACTTGCGACAGGATTATGCAACCAAGACTCAGTGGAACATTTGTTTTCGAAACTGAGACAACGCGGAGGATTTAATCCTAATCCAACTGCAAGAATGGTCCGATTGTCTATTAGACACATACTTTCTACAGGATACATACAAACTAGTGACAAAGGCAACACTCAATGCCCAGAAAGTGAAGCTCTTATAAATGAACCAAGTCAACTTGTAAAAAAGATCGAAAATATGAATATGAGCAATAACGTAATAGAATATGATGACTTTGAAGATGAAATGCTTCTTGAAAATGACACTATTCTTCTCGAAGAATTAAACATCGAAGAATTTGAAAATGTCAACCCGCTTAATAATTATGATGAAAATGCTGTCGCATTTTTTGCAGGGTTTATCGCGCGACGAAGCATTCAAAAAAGCAACTGTGACCATTGTCGTAATGATATGATGAAAACTCCTATGGATGAATTGACGGAAAACGAAAAATATATAGAATTTCGCGAATATGAAAATGAAGATGAAGATGCTCCAGCAGTAACAAAATTAGTGCGCCCAACGACTTTATATACAAATATTACTAAAACAATTGATGGCATTTAATCGCACGTGGCAATATCATTGGGCATCTACAAAAATTCTTGAGAAAATTGTAACTGAATGTGTGCATGCAACGAATAAGATACATCCTGAATGGCTAGAAGAAAATGAAGCATGTTATGATCATCGGATGCAAGCATTAAAATATATGATTACAGTGAAATTATATTCTCGAACGAGATACAATAATCGTGCCGCAAAAAGAATTAATATACCTTCAAAAAAGAAAGTTAAAAGGTTTTTAAACAAGTAAAAAGTAGATTATAATAAAAAACATCTTGAGCACCATTTATATGTATAAGGAAAAAAAAGGAAAAATATAATAAAAAAATATATGAAATGAAGAATAAAGTAAAAAAGGAAAGGAGGAATAAATATTTTAATAGACGTGAAAAAGGTAAGCAAAACATAAAAATAAAAAATAACAAATAATAAAACAATGTAGAACGTGTAAAATGCATTATTTTTTAAAATTAAATTTCAATATTTTCTTTTTTCTTTTTAATATTATGTCTTTTTTATTTTTGTCATTTAGAAAAAAATACTTATTGCGCTTTTGCACTATATGATTGGATTCATTATCAAAAATGTTTGCAAATCATATAGTTTAGCGCGACGAGTATTATATTCTATTAATGAGAAAAATACGTATGTATTTTTCAATTTCATAGAAGATCGCAAGCACAGTTGAAATAAATTGCATAAATCGTTATAACTAGCAAGTCTTATCACGATATCAACAAAAGGAAAAGCGGTCATGCTAAGAAATTGTAAAATCATGCATTTTCTTATTATCAATGGCAATACAAGACATATAATATCATAATTAAGTTTTAAGAAAATATAATACAGAAATATATATATATATATACACATATATACATGTTGGCATATATGGTATTCTACAATTATATTATAGAGCAAGATACATATGCGAATATCGTCGTCAAATGTATAATACACAAGTGATTTTGATAAATCACTTATTACAAAGATATCTCAATATATAAATAAATGGGAAAAGAAATATCAAAATATAACTGATTTTTTCAGTTATTTACAGGAAATCTATATTATATAGATTTTTTCGTGATAAGACCTGCTGGTTTTAGATTTATGCAATTGTTTCAACTGTGATTGCGATCTTTATGTCATGCTTATTAATATGCCAACAAAAATTACATTGTAGCATTTTTACTTTTATTATTTATAAAATTCTGAATTCTTTTAATGCGTTCTACATTGAAAAAGG
Source organism: Lasius fuliginosus (assembly GCA_949152495.1). Lineage (NCBI taxonomy): Eukaryota > Metazoa > Arthropoda > Insecta > Hymenoptera > Formicidae > Lasius > Lasius fuliginosus. The sequence continues at coordinate 648,762 of OX424447.1, read as the reverse complement.
TAAAATTTAATTATAAATGTTATATTAAAATATATATATATAAATGTTATGATATTCCTCTTATATGTTAATATTAAATATTTTCTCTTTAATGTTATACATAATTAATACATTTCTCAATTACAGATTTTTTCCAATATAAATAATTCATGGGGGGGTTTTTAGTGGGTGCAAGTCCCATATAACCCCGGGGCCGACCCCGAGGTATGCGCCGTAGGCATTTTCCTCTCCGGCACCAAGCAAAAAAAAAAAAACCGCGACCGGTACTTTTTCACATAAAAAAAGCATTTCTAAATAATTTTAAATTTAAATGTTGTTAATTGCTTTAACAAAATATATTTAATACTATTTTTTATATATAAAAAAAATTGTAGGACAATATGGAATTGAACTCGAATCTTCAGCGTGAAAGTGGATGTAGCACGGATATGAACCAATCGGTCGTTTTAACGTGGCACCGAAAGTGGATCTGGCCACGTAGTTCCGCCCAGCTCTAAAATGGATCCAGTTAGCGCCACTGTACCACCTAGGAAAAGCGTTTGACGCAAAACGGCAGCGTGGCCGCTCTCATTCTTCTCTCTGGTAGTGTTGTGTCGATAGTTACGGCAATTGGAACGCAACTCGCGTCGCCGTGTGTACAAAAGTGTCTAGAGATATTTCAATTGGAAAGCACCCATTATTTAATCAATCTGATAAGTTTTACTAGAGGATCGCTCCTTGTTGCGTGCCGCTCGACCGATAGCCCGAGCGGGACTGGACGAGAACTGGTGCTTTTTTTTGATTGTTATTTGTTTATTTCTGGGGCGTGGTTACAATATTTATAAAGCTGAAGGGTAACAAAATAAACAACAAAAATCACTTTTACATTATATTGTTACATTGAGTGGTACGATATTTAATTACTCTCGCCGCTACATACATTCTTTGAGATGTCTTCGTCTCATAATAAAAATATTGCATTGTGTTTCTTTTTAATAAAAGATTTTATACATAAGATAGAGTTATTTTTTATTAACCTATATTTTTGTAAACAATTAATAAATGTACAAAGGCTTTATTAACGAGCAGATAATGGTTAAAGATTAATAAATGTATTCTACAAAATTTGATACATGATATACAATATTCAATTTCAATTTCGCGATACGTTTCGACACTTACTTGTGTCTTTTCAATCGCTGTGTTACTTAGTTACAATTTGTTCATGCTCATCGTATTGATTAACAATTGTGGTCGGAATTTAAGTTAGTCAATCTATATAAAAAAATGAATAAAATTGAATAATGTTATAAACTTACAATGAAGTACGTGATTTTGTCAAGAAACGCTCGTAAACTTACATTAATATCGCAGTAGCACTCACATATTTAAAATTTTTATCTTAGTCTGTGTGTATGATATTCTATTATGTGATATTATTAAATGTGTGAAGAGTCCCTCTGAATCCGCTTTTTATATTCTAAATTACAAGGTGAACTTTATTTATGTGTTGTTTATTTTGTCGAGTAATGGAAAATATGTCTTATCTAATAAATCTGTGTCTTCTTGAAGGTTCAAACTATTTTTTTGTTGTTTGATGTATATAGATTCTGATATTAGTTGTTTGTAATAATTATTCTCATGATCTAAAATCAAAAATAGTATACTATTTTATTACAGATACGTAGACGACATCATAATAGCAGCCAAACACACAGAAATCACGAAAATATTAAATTTATTTAACTCATATCACGAAAGAATTAAATTTACTATTGAAAAAGAAAAAAATAATAGTTTAAGCTTTTTGGATCTAAATTTAATCCGTAAAAACAACAGATTACAAATTGATTGGTACCATAAAGACACATTCTCCGGTAGATACCTTTCTTATTACTCACATCATCCAACTTGCCATAAAATAGGCACAATATTCGGTTTAACAGATAGAGCAATACTATTGTCAGATCCCATATATCACACAAAAAATATAACATATTGCATTGAATTGCTAATAGAAAATGGATACCCATTATCGTTTATTTTCAAATATATCAACATAAGAATTTAAAAAATATTCACAACCACATCAAAAAACTACAATAAGAATGACGATCCTAATGAAATGGGAAAGACACAAAGAAAGTTCATAGGTTTTCCATATATCAAGAGTCTCTCTGAACATCTTATTAAAACATTCAAACAAACAGAATATTCAACAGGTTACAAATGTTATAATAAATTAAACAGGTTCATTAAATTACACAAAGACTCAACGGAACATATGTCTAATAATAATATCATATATAAAATAAGATGCAATGACTGCGACGCCTCTTATGTAGGTCAGACTAAGAGAAAACTGAACACAAGAATAAATGAACATAAAAGAAATATTAATCAGTCAAATTTGACCGTGGTTTCACAACATATAATCGACTTAAATCATTGTATGAATTGGAACGACGTTCAAATTTCAGATCATGAGAATAATTATTACAAACAACTAATATCAGAATCTATATACATCAAACAACAAAAAAATAGTTTGAACCTTCAAGAAGACACAGATTTATTAGATAAGACATATTTTCCATTACTCGACAAAATAAACAACACATAAATAAAGTTCACCTTGTAATTTAGAATATAAAAAGCGGATTCAGAGGGACTCTTCACACATTTAATAATATCACATAATAGAATATCATACACACAGACTAAGATAAAAATTTTAAATATGTGTGTGCTACTGCGATATTAATGTAAGTTTACGAGCGTTTCTTGACAAAATCACGTACTTCATTGTAAGTTTATAACATTATTCAATTTTATTCATTTTTTTATATAGATTGACTAACTTAAATTCCGACCACAATTGTTAATCAATACGATGAGCATGAACAAATTGTAACTAAGTAACACAGCGATTGAAAAGACACAAGTAAGTGTCGAAACGTATCGCGAAATTGAAATTGAATATTGTATATCATGTATCAAATTTTGTAGAATACATTTATTAATCTTTAACCATTATCTGCTCGTTAATAAAGCCTTTGTACATTTATTAATTGTTTCCAAATTGTTACGAGCTACATTTATATTAATTAATTACTATATTTTTGTGTTATCAGAAAAAAAAGAGGTCCCCACGTTATGTAAAAAAAACTGATTTTTTTTCTTATTTTTTGTTTACTAGGGTAAATAAATAATCAAGTATATGTATGCTTATATCGTAAGTCTTAAATCTTAATCTTAAATCTTAAATCTTAGAGAAGAAACGAAAAAAGAGAAAAGAAAAGAGATTAGTTGGCTAACCATCTATCTATTTATTACAAAATATCTATCATTCTTTGGTCTCATTCGTTTATTCGTTCATTCATTCCTATGTACATAATCGTTCGCTCTTCCATACATTCATTCATTCTCAGATATTAGAAAATATTGAATATTTTACGTATTCCGTATCTTAATTTGAAGGAATCCACCAGTATTGTTTATTTTTTTTCTATTTTTTTATTTATTTTATTTATTTTGACTGTCTTTGGAATGATTATATCATAGCGCCATTTGATGTTAGCATCATCGCTATCCGTATTTTGTGGATAATTTAGTTTCTTAATATTATTATGTCTAGGAAAGTGATATATTATAGGCACATTTTTTTTTGTCTTATATATACCCTTTTTGGTCTAGGTATATGAATGCTTCTGGAGGTATGAATCCATTAGTTAAGGCCCTTTCGAAATACATAGAGTTTGGGTATATGGAGCCGAATATTAAGCTGTTGTTTGTTATTTCACTTGCATGGAGAAAATGGTCACGTGTTAAGTTGATTATAAAATTATCTATTCTTGAAATTTTTGCTTTATCATATAATTTTTGATTATTTACATATTTCATAGAGTCAGAGTGTTTTGACCTATTTATGTTTAGGGAGGCACACAAACATTTCCTTTCTAGAATTCTAATCCTCTCCATGAGAGCCGCATTTATATTATACTATATGGGACAGCCATATGTTATAAGTGGTCTAATTAATAACTGATAATATATTATTTTTATTTTAGGATGTAAATATTTTGAATAGAACAGTCTTTTATGTTTCATGAACGTTAGATTCTCTTTTTTAATCTGTATTTCCATATGGTTTTTAAAGTGCAGTCTCTCATCGAGATTTATTTCTAAATATTTAACAGTGTTCTTATGAGGTATAATTTGCGCTACATTATTTTTTGGCGTGCTCTTAATTTCGAAGGTTTTATAGTTTCTTCTGAGATTTTGATTCGCTTGTATTAAGCTCGGCCTAAACAATATCGTTTCACATTTGTCTATGTTAATTTTCAATTTCCATGTTTCATAATAAAATTCTAGTTTATGGAATACTTCCTGGAGTTTTTGTTGTATAACGAAGGGTCAGCTGTCAGCCAAATATATTATTAGGTCGTCGGCAAATGCGATGGCCTGTGGGTTATCTGGTTGATTTAAGCCATATATTTTTTGTATGTCAGATGTGTATATATTGAATAATATTGGAGAATTTACTGTGCCCTGTTGTAGACCATTGAAGATTTTATATATGTTATTTGAATAAGTTTCTCCGGATGCTGTTATTAGAGATCTGCCCGTGATCATATTCCAGATTAGTTTAATTAAATGTTTTGGGAATTTTTTTAAATTAGTTTGTATGTTAGTCCTTCTATCCATATAGTGCCGAACGCTTTTTCTAGGTCTATCAGGCATGCACCTAGGCATTTTTTTCCATTTAGAGCCCAGTTAATGTCCGAGGTGAGTCGGTTGATTGCGTGTATTGTTGAATGTTTAAATCTGAAGCCAAACTGGCTTTCCGGTATTATGTCATTATGGTTACAGTATGCGATTATTTGATCGTTAATGATTGTTTCGTATATTTTGCTGATATTAGGGAGCAAGCTTATAGGTCGATAACTTGCTGGTAAATATTTATCTTTATTTTTTTTAAATATTGCTACCACCTTGGCTTTCTTCCAGTCCTCTGGAAACAAGGAGTAATTTAGTAAGTTGTTAAAAATAATTGCATAATTATATATTAGTTTTGTAGGTAGCTTTTTTAGAACTATGTTAGGTATTCCGTCTAGCCCAAAAGATTTTTTATTGTTTAGTTTTTTGAATCTTTTTGTTAGATTGTATGTGTAGATTGTAAAGTAATTTTCAGGTTCTGTTATATTGTTGGGATTATTCGCTGTATTTTCGTCGTTGAAGACGCACAATGATTGGTTGTTTTTTTCTTCATTTTTAATTTGGTCTTTGAATGATTTTATCTCTTTTTCTATTATATTATTAAATTGGGGTCTGTTGTCATCATTTTTCTTGTTATTTATACCAGCGAAGTGCGCGCCCATTACATATAGTTTATCCTGTAAAATATTGATAAGTATGTTATCGTTATTATCCTTTTCAGCTTTATCAGTATCTATTCCTGCAACGTTGAGAAACTGGGAATTTGTTGGTATTTTTAGAGTGGCAATTTTGGCACTATCTTTTTTCCTAAATATACTATTCAGCTGGGGAAACATGCTACTTGAATCGTTTCTAGGTATGCTCTTTACTTTATTTTTTCAATATTTGTTAATGGATTTAGTAAATTCTTCTTTTAATTTTAGCTTAATGTTATTTAATTGTTTTTTCAGGTTCTTTAACATTCTGGTGTTGGTGGATGGCCATTTTCGATATAAATGATGGATGATTTTAGTAAGTATCTTATTCTTTTTCTTCTGTAGTTTTTGAATTTTATTGTTTATATAGGCATTGACGGAGTCTTTTTCTTTTATTTTAGGAATTATTCTTTCCATTGTTTCTATTATTTTAGTGTCTATTTTCTTAAGATGATTATCTATTTCTTGAATTGTTAAATTTCTGTTATTAGGGATATGTTGTATAGTGCTATCATTGAGTGATTTAGTAAATTTATCCTAGTTTGTTTTTCTGTAGTTATATTTGCGATTGTTTTGACTAGGTTCTAGTTCTAGCCCATTTTCTTTTCTGAGGGCTATTTGGAAACGTACTGCATTATGGTCGCTATTATATGGTATGTTTTCTAATGCATAGTCATCATCTATGTTATAGAAATCTAGTCTTGTATCAACCAAAATGATATCTAAAAAAGAATTCCCATAAGGATATGATGGATATTTTGTACACAATAGTCTTATCTTATACTTTATGTTGTTGTTATTAATCCAATTGTTTAGAGTTATGCTCCTAGGGTTATTATTAGGATTTTTCCAATTTATATGCTTAGTGATGGGATTTCGTAAGAATAGAAGAGTTCAGATTTATTACACTGAGTTTATTGACAAAAATAAACGAAAAAAGGCTTGACTCTTTACGTACTCTTACGTTCTTTTAAAGGCTTGAATCTTTAATAAATCTGCGCGTTTAGAGCACGAAAAATAAACTATATACTGCTTATGATTTTTGTACTCTTTCTAAGTCATCTTGCCTTGCCTGCCAATCAGACGGTTCTGAATTCACATAACGGCAGTATTGGCAACCTAGAATCCAGGGCCGATCGTACTAGTGCCGTAGAAATATCGTATATCGACTAAAATTATCGTACTTTTAATATTTAATAAACAAAATGTTAAATATGAACAAAATGTTATTTATTATTATTGGTCACATGTAATATAATCATATTATATCTTAGTGACGTAATTTTCATAAACAAACAATATTCGCGATTGCATTATACGCCCTGTTTTTATTTTTTTATTGAAATTAAAATCTATTAAACGAGCATATATATTTGGAATTAATAAAATATAAATCTTCTATAATTTATAAATTAAAATATAAAATAAAAATCTTCTATAATTTATAAATTAAAATATAAAATAAAAATCTTCTATAATCTAAATATAAATCTTCTATAATCTAATATAAATTAAAATATAAAATATAAATCTTAATTTAATTTATAATAATATCATCAAAGTCACTGAAGTCATCGCTTTCATACAAGTTAAAAATTTGTGCACTGCTAGTTTCTTTAGTAGATGTATTTTTCTTTGGTTTCTTTTTTGGATAAGAGTTTTTTTCATACGACTATATTCTTGCTTAGATGGTACAAAGCTGACACAATTGCCTTTTACTCGTTGTTTTGACAAAAGTATGCCATTAATAGTTGAAGTGACTAACTTATTTCTCGATTTCGTTTTGATTAAATTGACCTGACTGAATGTTCGCTCGCAATCTACATTTGAATAAGGTAACAGTAGTACGTCAAGAACAAATTTGGACAATTTTTGGAATGATAGCCCCTGATCACCCTCATCAGCGGTCATTAATTTTGTCCAAAATAAATCAGCATTGTCTTTGGGATCGACATCTTCAGGTAGTTGAAGGAAAGGAAGTAGCCGCCATTCATTGTCAATATCTTGGTATTGTTCAGGAGCAACCAGGCGAGGTAGAACTTTCAGTAATGGCAACAAACTTGGCATGCTATCTCTAGTTCTTCGGAGCATAGCTTTTGACGGACTTAAATTTGATACCAGTTGTAGAGCAGGATCATCAAAATTGAATCTTTTTTTAATTTGACTACATCCCACGGTAAGAAATTTTACACAGTTTCCTCTGCTTTCAATCGTTATCTTCTCCAAATACCTGGCATAAATCCCAAAATTTGCTGACGATTTGAAGTTCTTCAGCGTCAAAGTATCTGTAAATATTATATATTATCATTCATTGAGAGTAATCTTCGTCAATAAATTTGATTTAGATTTATTATAAATTCATTTTTAATTCGATAAATTACCTCACTATAATGCACATCGTTTTAATTGCGGAAATATTCATTTTTATGAATTGCAGGTGTATTTAACACATCCATTACTTGAACGCCAAAGTACATTTGCTCCGGTAGCAAACGGTTTTCTTCATTAAATGGATCAATATCTTTTAGGCAGGTTTTCTGAATGTAGTCTTCACGTAAATGTCTTCAAAAGCTCTTGATAAGTGATAGTCATTTTATCATAAAGAGTTGTTAGAACAACTGACTGCGATTGAAACAATTCGTTCAGTTTAGTAAATTTTGGTAGAATCCATTTTAAGAATAAATAAAAAAGTTTTGTAATCGGGTTGTCAAAAGCTTGTAACGATTTGTTCAACTGAATGTAGTCGTGCTGTAAACATTTGCTCTCTAAAATATAATTGCAATGCATCCCATTGCTCAAGTATTCTTGTAATAACAGCATTTAAAAATAGCCATCGTGTTTGCGAAGGCCGAAGGATCTTATGAACTTCAATGTCAAGAAAATTTTGAAATTCTTGAAAATGATATTGTCTTTTGGCGCTGTTTTTAAATTCATTATAGATATTGCGCGCTAAAGCTTCGCAACTCCGTGGCAATTCTTTACATGCTTCACTAGCGCATAGGTGGAATGAATGGCATATACATTTAAAAATATATATGCCAGGACACTTTTCCAAAAATCTGATCGCAACCGAATTGTAGCCTCCCATCATTGTGTTGCACCCATCCGATGCAAACCCTATGATATTTTCGAATGGAATATCATGAGACTCTAATGAGTTACTTAATGTGCTGAATAAATGTTCTGCAGTTGCCATTTTAGCATCTGTATCTTTTCCAAACACCTGGCATAAATCCCAAAATTTGCTGACGATTTGAAGTTCTTCAGCGTCAAAGTATCTGTAAATATTATATATTATCATTCATTGAGAGTAATCTTCGTCAATAAATTTGATTTAGATTTATTATAAATTCATTTTTAATTCGATAAATTACCTCACTATAATGCACATCGTTTTAATTGCGGAAATATCTGTACTTTCATCTATAAGTACGCTGAAGTAATTCGATCTCAACTTATCCCGTAGATGTTCTTTTTCTGATTTTCCAATAACATTTTTTTATTATTGCAGCTCCTTTTGTTGACTTCAATTGCATTCCTTTCACAACTGCAGAGTCACACATTCTTTAATCAAAGGTGTCAAGTGATCTAAAGCCTTAAAGGATATGTTATGTTTTGCCAAAAAAGCACACAGCTTTAATTCTAATCTTTTAGTGCCCTCGGAATCAGTTTTTGTCTCATTGTCAGTTCTGTTGAAAAACGTATTTATTTTTGGCTGAGTCACCAAAGTTTTATACTGATGACTCTGAGACTTCAGGTGATTTTTTAACACAGTCAATTCAGCAGTGAAAGTATTGCACAATTGACATTTAGCATTTTCTGAATCTTCTGGTACCTTTGCAAGCCATGATTTAAAATTATTGTCTGCAAACTAGGCATCACGGAATTTTTGTGGACGATGTTTTTGATTCGGTTTTATTTTTTTCTTCGGTGGTGTATCAAGAATAGTTTCGATGTTTTCATTTTCTTCTTCGGATTCTGAACGCATTTTGTAAAAAAAACTGAAGAATAAATAAAATCAATGATAGGTTATAAATTTATACAACCAGAAAAAAACTTCGATTGCTGTACCCGTGGTAATCACTAGGAAAATCTAGTCAAAAATAACTTACAAAAGTATTTATTTAAACTATTGATATTGTCACTGATCCCATTATATAAAGCCGGATCTACAATAAGTGTAGTAAGCCTTAAGTTGTAAGAAATTAACCAATCATATTCTTCTCACATTCAACTGTGATTGATCAATTCCTTACGGTTTAAAGCTTACTACACCTATTGTAGATCCGGCCTAAAGGCTGCGGTCGAGGAGACGCTAGAGATGCTTCGAAGCGTTTGATTGACCAATCAAAATAAAATGAGTAAAGATTTCTTTATCCTGATTTGTTAATGCAATGCTTCGAAGCATCTGTAGCATCTCCCTGACCGCAACCAAAATTATCGTATTTTCGCGTACGATATTGAAGAGTTATCGTATATCGTATTACATATAGTATTGGGTGCTTTCCATTTACATGCACTTGTGTCGACTTACGTTAACTCAAGTGAACTCGAGTTAGTAACCTCAATACGATAAATGGAAAGCCATGCTTGATCACGCTTGACTCACCATCTAAGCAGAGTCATTCAAAGTTGACTTGTGTCATCGACAAAAAGCGACACAAATGTAATGGAAAGCAGAAATGATACTAGGAGTCAGGTTGTGTCAACTTGTGTCACTAAATGGAAAGCACCCATTATCATATACGATAATTATCGTACGGTTGCCAACACTGCATAATGGCAAGATAAGAAGGCTCCTTTAATCGCACCGTACATAGTCGGGAGAACGCGATGTCGATTCGCGAATACAGTTGCAGCGATCGCGCGCTCTCGCGGATAACGAATTAACGATTAATCTCTTTTCACTTAGCATTCAAGTCGCCTGCTATTATGTAATAGTTGTTTAATTCATCCAGTTTGAGCGTTTGGAATAGTTTTGTTATGTTTCGTATGAATTCTTTTTGGATTCCACATTTGGCATATGCAGCAATGATATATAACGAGTCCTTTGTTGGCAAGTCTAATTTAATTATAGTGTGTTCTAGTATTTTTCCGTTATTTGTTTCAGGAATTATAATTTCATTAAACTTTATGTTTTTTCTTATTATGATCGCCGTGCCTCCTCCATCGTGCTCCGCATTTTTGTCATTTTTTATTACATTATATTTTTCAAATTTAATTACATGGTTTCTGTTTAGTGTGGTTTCAATAATTAAAAGTATATCCGGAGTTTGCTTTTTTATTAAGTTCAAGAGGGAAGCTCTTCTTTGATTTGTGATTATTGAGTTGACGTTAATCGAGATAAATTTGATTTTTTAAAAATATTTTCTTTTTTGTTGATGTTTATTCTTTAGCTGAGTTATCCATATTGATTTAGTAGTCTTTCTAGCAAAGAAGCAATTGTATCTATTCTTATCGAGTTACTCTCAACTATTTTCTCTAATTTATTTGTTTTTTATATCAAATATTGCGTATTCTATTGGATTGTTATGAATGCTATTATTCATATTCTCGTTTGTTTAATTTTCTTGTGATTTGATATCTCTATATCTGACACTTTTTTATCTTTTTTTGTTACTTGTGCATAAGAGATTCCCTCTTGAACTAATGATTTATTTAGATTTTGGATGTTTTTGTTTATTTTACCTTTTTTTATCTTTGTTGTATGATTTTGCTTCTTCTAATTTGTTTTTATTTTCTAATATTTTAGGACAGCCTCTATATGAAGCAGGATGGCCGTAATTGTTACAATTTACACAATAAATTCCTTTCTCCGTCTATATTTGGCTGGCAGCTGCACTCTCCTGGTTTATGTTTGTTATTGCATTTAACACATCTATATGGTAAATTACAATTAGAAGCGGTATGACCTATTCTCTGACATTTTTTGCATTGAATTACGTCTTTACGCATCAATTTATCTCATTGTATTACTTGATGAAATAAGTATTTTATTTTTTTTAGATTATTTAATTCACTTTCGGGCGTCAATTGTACTATGAAAATAGGTAATGTTCTTTTTTCTTGTTTGGATTTAATTGTTGTAAATCTGATGACTTTACTAACATCTATATTTTTGATGTTTAGGGAACGTAATTCATGGAGTATCTCTTTTTCGTCATAAGTATTATTGAGTTCCTTAAATAGTAGTGTTATCGATTTTTCTATCCTAGGTGTATAGGTATAAAATTTAGTGTTACATTTCAATAGTAACTCTTTACTTTTTTTATAGTTTTCATTTGTGTCTACTTGTAATATATGCTTACCACTATTTATTCGTTTAATATAGAAGTTGATCATTTCTTTTAGGTTGTTCTTCAATAATTTGGTTGTGTCCTTGGGGTCCTGGTATAGGATGTTGATTGGCGGGGGTCGAATTCTCCTAGCTGCCCTCTGCACGGTCTAAGCCTCTTTTGTTGGAGTAGTTCTTAGATCTTCTTCGCGATATTCTTCTTTGTTATGTCCGTGTGAGTATTTTGTCCTCTTATTGTTATTGTTAGAATCAAGTTGATTGATTTTCCTTCTTAGATTGATGAGGAAATCTTCATGAACATTATTTCCTTTGGTTTCTTGATATTCCATTTCTTCTTCGATTTGTGTACTAGAAGTTTCAAGTACCTCGAATCGATTGCACGTGAGGATGTTAGATGCAATTTGTTCCTTTCTGTTATAATCTTGAATTATTTTTTTAAATTCTGGATCTCTTCTTTTAGTAGATTGTTTTCTGCTACGGTTTTTTTGTAATTTAGTTCGTCCATTTTATTTGGTAGTGGCGAAGACTGGGGTGTTACAAATCCTTTTTTTTCTGTGTTTTTTGCTTTGTTTTTGTCCATGACTGCTTTTAGGTTGGGTGCTGGAGTTGTTTTATCTCTCTTTAAATTTTTGATTTTGAGTATACGCATTCGCTTCATCATGTCCTATCTTATTGAACTTGTTAGAATGGATGGTGTAAACTGAATTTTTTCCTTCTAGCGTAGGATCTTTTTGTATTTTTGTGGTTGAGGTTAGAGTTGGTTTATTTTCGTCTGACTCTTTAGATATCACATTTAGATTCTCACCACTTTCGGTGATTACTTTATTTGCTTCCTCAGTTATGGAGAACGTTTTATTGTTTACTTTCTTATGCTAATTATAATTTAATTTCTTCTTTTTTGCAGCTGACTCGATGCTCGCAATCTTAGGCTGTGCGTGTGCGCAGTGCCATCTGACGAGAACTGGTGCTATACAACGTGGTATGACCGTTAACAATAGTACAATGTCTTCAGTTGCTGGAGAAATATATAATTTGAGAATATTAAAACAACTGTACATAAAATAGATTTTTATCATCACTATAATTTAAGTATGTATTTGAAACAAAGAATATACGAGGGTTGCTTAGAACGTAATGCCTCAGATTTTTTCCTCAGAAAGTATTTATTCAACAGGTTTGAAATTTACTCACAATATATATGGATGTTTTCTTTACACATACTATTTTTCACATAATCTCCATCAACTTGTACAGCCTTATGCCAGCGCGATACAAGTGCATGGATGCCTTTACTGTACCAGCTCTTGTCCTGTTCATGCAGCCATGTCCTCACTGCTTGAATCACTCCCTCGTCATCTTCAAACCTTGTTCGCGGAATGCATCTTTAAGTGACCCAAAAAGATAGAAATCAGAAAGAGTCAGATCGGAACTATAGGGTGGCTGTGGCAGGACGATCACAGCACAATCAACCATGCAGCTCCGTTTCTCCACTTCCTGAAGCTCTAACTCTCTAAGCCCAGCGACCAACGGTGCTCCTATTGACTGCACAACTTCCATACACAGCACACAAACGTTTGTGAATGTTTATCACAGTTTCTTTCATGATATGGCTACGTGAACAGGACAAAAGCTAGTACAGTAAAGGTATGCATGCACTTGTATTGCGCTAGCGTAAGACTCTACAACAGGGAAACGCAACTAGATTTTTTGGCGGGCCAAATGTAAAAGGACCCCGCACAAAACCAATGGAAAAGTGGGACCAGTCAAATTGGCTGAAATTTTAATATGATGAAGTTCAGATTGTCCTGATCAAAAGTCTCAATGGCCGCAAGTTCAGAAAATGCCCAATTTCCGAGATACTTGGACTCAAAGTGTTGAAATCGACGATGACGGTTCATGAATGAAAAAGCCCTATTTTCAAAGCTTTGCTACACATCTGAAGGTTCTTCTGACATGTATCAGACAGTTTTAGGATGGTCAGCATGTTTGAAGATATACATGCATTTAATATATTCATATATAAGTGTGTATGGCAACGATATATCAATAGTAATATCTATAAGTACTTTTTTGTAGCTAAGAATGTGCTCTATCACATACTATTATTGTGCTTTTTTTATCTGTGATAGTTTCCATTGAAATAAATAAGAGGCATTAGTTTCGGAGTGCTCCTAATAGATGGCTCGGATATACCTAATGGTGTATATATCTTCCCAGATACGCCTACTAATACTCATCCATGGGTATACATACATACATACATACATATATATATATATATATATATATATATGTATGTATACCTCGAGAAAATAACACGCCTATATGCCTATATAGAGATCGGTATGAAAATATTGGCGAAGAAAAACTGATATAATTCCGAAAGAAATAAATGTTAAACTGCTGGCATTTTATTCCATAACATCCTCTTGAAACGCAGTTACTGTTCTATTCACTTCAACTTCATATTATGAATTATCCGATATTTTTCGATATATGAGTGCGAATTAATCGCACAATTCGTCTTTTTCCGAAACCATCCCTATTCGCAAAACGATATTTCTTCCCTGCTTGATTTGTTTTCAAACAAATAATTCGCCCTTTTGTAGCTTGGAGAGAAAAATATTATTTTTTATTTTCGACTATATTCAGAATAATCGAAGTTCTTAATAATCCGTTTTTCCTCAAACTGGTATTCAGAATTTGATTGTAACCCGTCTTTTTCAAGACGACTTGCTTCAGAGGCAGATTTTTTCCTAAATCTCCCTTAAGCAGTGATGCCAGAAAAAGGTCGCAAGCAACACGCAACGGTAGTGGGGAGAATGACGCACACAAGCGAAAACCGCGTACGTGTGAGCTCGGAGTTTCGGCTAGCTTCGGATAGCAGAAGAGAACAGGTATACTGTTTTCTGTCTCCTTCTCTACCGAGCCGACAACGAAGGCGACGGGCGATGCGGCGACGTTATGTTGCTCGATTCTTAATACGCGTGACAGCGTTAAATGTTTTCTTATAGCTTTCTTGTGTTATAAATAAAATGTTTTTTTTTCAGAACCTTCATACATTATGTATTAAATGGCTTTTTACAGCCTTTTGATATAATTTTACCCAAATATTTTTTAACTTTGTTTAAGGAAATATTTATTAAAATGTAGGTACTTATTATTTTAAAAAAATTAAATTTTCTATTTTTAAAAGACATTTTAATTATTAGTATTAAATATTTTATCCGTTCAAAAAAGACATCACAGATGTAAAAAAAGCGCTAAGTATATCTTTCTCTAGCAAAAATAGTTCTTTACAAAACTTAATCGCCATCAAAGATATTATCTTTTCAAAAATTATCTAAATTATATATTTTTTACCTTAACAAAAATTAATCGCCATCAAAAATATTTCTTCTCAAAAATTATATTTATAAATTATATTTTATCTTTATTAATAACATGGAAAAAAACAAAATATTAGCATTAAAAAGAAGTGAAATAAAAAAATCACGCTAAGTAAATTTAGAAAAATATAATGTATAATATTCAGATAAATTATTTTTTTTTCTATAATTAGAGTAGATCTATTTAATGTAAGATGCAGAAAATATTAAAATTGCGAAATTTTGCATTCGTTTATCTATCTAATTGCATTCTATTTTATTTGCAATAAAATATATATATAGCATAGTATGGGGTGTAAATATATATATATATATTTAGTTTTAAAACACGAGCTTATCTATTATTAATTTGTGTATATAAATATATTGAAAATATAAAATTGGAAAAACAGCGCTGTTTTTTGCAAATATAATATTTTTACCTTTATTTTTTTAACTATAATTTTTAGCTTTTATCCTTTTAACTATAAATTTTCGCATAAAATATGTTTCCTTTAATTTTTTAACTGTTATTCTTTAACTTTAAATTTTTTGCATTAAACTTCAATTTTTAAATTTTCTACATTTTTTGTCGTATTATCTTTTCTTGAACATACGTTTGAGTATATTTGGATTATATAAATATGAATAATTATTTAGAGATATAAATAAAGTTTAGTATATATATATTTATATATATATATTTACACCCCATACTATGCTATATATATATTTCATTGCAAATAAAATAGAATGCAATATTAGATAGATAAACGAATGCAAAATTTCGCAATTTTAATATTTTCTGCATCTTACATTAAATAGATCTACTCTAATAATTATAGAAAGAAAAATAATTTATCTGAATATTATACATTATATTTTTCTAAATTTACTTAGCGTGATTTTTTTATTTCACTTCTTTTTAATGCTAATATTTTGTTTTTTTCCATGTTAATAATAAAGATAAAATATAATTTATAAATACAATTTTTGAGAAGAAATATTTTTGTTGGCGATTAATTTTTGTTAAGGTAAAAAATATATAATTTATATAATTTTTGAAAAGATAATATCTTTGATGGCGATTAAGTTTTGTAAAGAACTATTTTTGCTAGAGAAAGATATACTTAGCGCTTTTTTTACATCTGTGATGTCTTTTTTGAATGGATAAAATATTTAATACTAATAATTAAAATGTCTTTTAAAAATAGAAAATTCATTTTTTTTTTAAATAATAAGTACCTACATTTTAATAAATATTTCCTTAAACAAAGTTAAAAGATATTTGGGTAAAATTATATCAAAAGGCTGTAAAAAGCCATTTAATACATAATGTTTTAAGGTTCTGAAAAAAAATTTTATTTATAACACAAGAAAGCTATAAGAAAACATTTAACGCTGTCACGCGTATTAAGAATCGAGCAACATAACGTCGCCGCATCGCCCGTCGCCTTCGTTGTCGGCTCGGTAGAGAAGGAGACAGAAAACAGTATATCTGTTCTCTTCTGCTATCCGAAGCTAGCCGAAACGCCGAGCTCACACGTACGCGGCTTTCGCTTGTGTGCGTCATTCTCCCCACTACGGCTGCGTGTTGCCTGCGATCTTTTTCTGGCATCACTGGTTGGAGTTGCCCGAAAAAATCATTGAGCTCTGGGATAAATTCTTTTTGATTACCACAAGGTGCGTAAGGGTGCCGTCACATACAGCGTAACTGGCGTAAACGTAACTTGCGTATCTAGTAATTTTATATAGTGTTCTAGTAAATTTAATAAAAGTTACGCCACAGTCGGCAACAGTTACGCTATTTTGAAGGACGGCACTCACATGGGGCGTATTGCGCGCAATGCGTAATTAATACAACCAATTGTAGATCAGAGTTTCCGTTGTACACTCTAACGGAAATGTTAAATAGATTTGCGATTGGGACGCCATGTTGGTTTTCTTTAATGATACACGTGTTTCGAGTGCCTCTATAGAAAGTAATTAAACAGCCCATTTCTCGGCTATCCTGTGTGTCTTAGCTGGCAGAATTCTTTGCTTTCACGCGAGTTTTTCCATCTGAACTATCAGTTTCAAGCGTCCTATATTGTTAACATCGAATTTTACCATCAAACATTACCCGACCGTTACCAGGCCTTTGTCTCGAGCAAAGGGGCTCTCCCCCTCCCCCTTCCCTTTCCTTTCTTGTATCTCGCACTTCCCTTTGTCTCAACTACGTCTTCTCAAGAAGCTCTCCCATCCTCTGGAGGAAGGGCTAGAGGACTCAAATCAACAAGAACCGACAAGAACAGGAATAAGACTGAGTACATCATATAACCTATTAACCATGCCTTCGCCTCCCAAGTGCGACACAATGGATATCGACGAAGAGGCTTCTTCTATCTCTCCCGCATTAGAGTCTCTCATTTCCGAGGCCGGGCTTAACAACATCTCGGAAGCCCCCAAAGCTCCGCTTCCCTCAAAGAAGCAGAGAACTTCAAAACGCCCTTTAGAGGCGGAACTCAAGAAGAAAGAAGCAGATTGCCCATCGACGGAAAAAATACACAGCACAGATTCGAATTTTAATCCTCTTTCTTAATCCTCATCCGTTACAGGATCCACTATTTCCATTTCAGAGAACATACTGAAAAACAGATATTCCAACCTTAATCAAGGACCGTTTAACGTCCACATTCAACGCATCTCCAATCCGAAAGCCCCGCTGCATCCTATTACAGTCGGCAGAATTATCCAAGACATTTTCAAAAACGATATTTTGGAAATCAAAAAAATTGGATACTCTAAAGTTTCCATTATTTTCACTACCAGAGAAGCAGCAAATAATTTGGTCGACGACCATCGTCTCCAGAAGAAGGATCTGGTGGCCTTCATTCCTCCTTTCCGTACTTCCCGCATGGGAATTATTAGAGTTCCTACTGATCTCCCAGATCATATGATTTTGGAAAAAATCTCTAGCCCCATTAGCATCGTGGCGGTCAGAAGATTGAACCGGAGGATCTCCCATCATAAGGATAAAGATAAAGAAGACGAGCCTTCTAATTCATACGCATATACCCCTTCTCACTCAGTCTGCATTACTTTTGAAGGACAGAAACTCCCGAAATACATAACCTTATTTTATGTTAGACACTCCGTAACTCCTTACGTTCCTCGAGTCTCCTTATGTCACTCCTGTTATAGATACGGTCACATCAAAACCAACTGTAAGAGCCAACCTCGCTGCTCTCACTGCGGAGTGAAGGGACACAGCTACAACAAGGACCACTGTCCGAAGTTCCAAGAACCTCCCAGATGTCTCAACTGCAGAGGGGAACACAGAGCTGATTCTCCCTCCTGCGCCGAGTTCTGCATCCAGAAAGGATTAGAGAATACGCAGCCTTCAGGAACATCCCGCTACAGGACGCAAATGAAATCATCAGAGGTAAAAGGTCTCCCCCCTCCTTTTCCTCCTCCTCATAGGAATTTCCTCCTCTTCACACTCACATCTCTAATAGTAATACTAGTATTAGTAGTAACAGTCACTATCACGAGAAATCTTCTCCTTCTCCCGCAACATCGGCCAGATCATACGCATCCCACTTCTCTCCTCAATCCTTCGCCAAGGTGGCAGCAGAATTCTCCAAGCTCCACTCTCAAAGGAAAGCTTCTTCTCCACACCCGGGACTCGCAAAACACATTCCCTTCTTATCCCCCCAATACAACCTCCCCCCCCAGTCGCCGTTTACCAAAAACCACTACTAACGTTACATTCTCGGACTCCCCCTTCCCTCTTCTCAGCGAATCCTCCTCTTTATACAAATCCGCCGGTGGTTCCTCTAAGGAATCCTCCGCTTCTACCAATCCGATTCACCCTCTCATCTCTCTATTTTCTTCCATCATCGCCATGCTCACTCCGACAGAAATTCAACACATTATTCAAGGTCTCCAATCATTTAGCCTTTCAAAAGACCAAAGGTCCCAACTTCCGCCTCAAATCCATGAATAACAAGCCGTCTAGAAACAGCATTACCCTTTTCGAATGGAATTGTCATTGAATCAACAACAAAAGAGAATCGTTGCCTCTCATAGACAATGGTACAGACCATGACATCCTCGCTCTCTCGGAGACATGGCTTTCTCCAGAAATCGACTTCCATCTCCATCCAAAAATTTTCACATCATCCGCTGCGACGGCCCCTCTAAACACTCTGGGGGAACCCTCCTAGCCGTCCGGGACTGGATCCCCTTCACTAAAGTGAACCATATCTTTTACTCCGTTGGCATCCTCGAGGCAGTGGGAATCAGTATCACCTCCTTATCTTTTAATAATCCTATCCTTATCATCTCTATTTACAGACACCCGGGAAACGCAGATCCTCTGCTATGGAACAAATTGCTGGACTCTCTTCCCACAGCTTCTCGAATAATTGTAACAGGTGATTTCAACGCTCACCATCCCTCTTGGGGCGGCCCCTCCGCCAACTCCACAGGCACTTCCCTTTTCGAAGCCACACACGAATTCTCCCTCTATTCGATCAACGGAGGCTCACCCACTTTTATATCTCGTCCGGGCCACACCTCTTCGGCAATTGACATCACATTTGTCTCGTCTGACCTTTACCCACACTGTTCCTGGAGCCTGTGTGAGGACTCTCTGGGCAGCGACCACATTCCCACGCTCACCTCAATAAACTATCCGATTAAATCCCGATCTTTTTTCTCCCACAAACTTCCCACCTCGCGTATCAAATGGGAACACTATCATTCCCTTCTCTTCGATTTGTTTCCTTCGCTTCCCCCGCAAATTCACTCAGAACACACCCCCCCCCTATCGAAAAATACAATCTTTTCACTTCTTTCCTTAAAGACAGTACTTCTCAGCTTCTGCCTGAGAACATCAAAAACCAGAATTTTAAAAAAACATAATCGCAGTACTAAGCGCCTCCCCCCTCCCGCTCCCTGGTGGACCAAGGAGTGCTCGGATTCTGTGGAACTCAGAAAAATAGCACTTAAAACATATCGTTCCAATCCATCCTTTCAAAACTATTTAAACCTTCGTAAACAAGAAGCGCTTACAAAGAAAACCATTCGCTCTGCTAAACGAACAGCTTGGAAGCACTTTTGCGAGACACTCACTCCCACCACAAACCTCTCGAGCCTCTGGAAAATGATCAGAAGATTCAAAAACAGATTCCTCAGTTCTTCACCTACTGAACTCCCTACTAATCATAGTTGCCCACCTGGAATCCAGGAAATCATCAATCATGTCACTCCTCCTTCCTGCCTACATAAATTACTGCCTCCCTTTTTCAACAACACGGAACTCCACTCCTGTAACATCTTTGATTCCCCCTTTCAATATGAGGAGCTGGATTATGTTATTCATTCCATTAAGAACAAGAAATCATCCCCCGGATTCGACCAGATAGAATACCGAATGATATCGCACCTCCCTTCTTCATATTTCTCCATTTTTCTATCTATTCTCAACGATCTCTTCCTTACGAGTTCTTTCCCGGATTCCTGGAGTCACTCTCTTGTATTTTTCATCCCTAAATCCTCCCCAGGGAAATTTCGTCCCATATCATTGACATCTTGTTGTCTCAAAGTGTTAGAGAAATTGATCTCTCTTAGACTGGACTGGTGGTTAGAACATAACCATAAACTTCCTTTCTCTCAATATGGCTTTCGCCGTTTTCGATCCTGCCACGATAATCTATCTATTCTAACTACAGAAATCTACACAAGTTTTGTTCGCAGATCTCATACGGCTTGCCTTTTTTGGACCTCTCCAATGCCTTCGATGATGTAATTCCTTCGATTCTTATTTCAGACCTTCAAAACTTGGGCCTTCCATCGGCCCTTTGCCACTTTGTATATAATTTAATTCATCATCGTAAGATTCAATACGTTATTAACGGAGAATTGTCCGAAGAACACTCCTCCTACAAGGGAGTACCTCAAGGATCTATACTGAGCCCGACTCTATTTAACATTCATGTCGCCAAGCTCAGAAAATGCATTGGAGAGGACTGCGAGATCGTTCAGTTTGCCGACGACATCGCGATTTTTACTAGCTCTACTAATCTAGAATTAGCCCTACGAAGACTAGAGTATTCAGCCAACAGGGTCTGCAAACACCTCCTCTATAAGGGACTTGAGGTCTCCCCCTCCAAATCTTCCCTGATTGTGTTCACCAGGAAGCACATCAATCCTACAGCCTACACGATTAAAGTGAACGGTGTTTCCATACAGTCGTCGGCCTCCTGTAGATTCTTGGGCATTCACCTCGATTACCGTCTCTCAGGAAGGGATCACATTGCATATCTGTCTAACCGCTGCTCTAAATTACTCAATGTTCTAAGCATGCTCAGGGGTACCTGGTGGGGAGGCAGTCCTCGAACTCTGCTGAGCATACACAAGGCCCTTGTCAGGGGCTCCATGGAATATGGCTTCTTTACATTTCCCTACAACAATCACTCTATTATGAGTTCTCTGGACAGGATCCAATTCAAACCTATTCGCCTTTGTCTAGGTCTGAGGAACACTACCCCTAGAAATATTATTCTGGCAGAGGCTGGAGAGCCACCCCTCTGTATGAGATTCAAGTATCTCACCTCCAAGTATATTTAAAAAATTTTTTCTCTAGACTCTCACCCCGCCGTCGACAAGCTGTATGGCCTCCTCTGGTACTCGCGCAATTCCCCTTCAAGAGACCCACACAAAAAATTCCTACTCTTCAAATCTTTTTGTAACCTTCGAAAATATAAGAGCTTCATAGCCTACTTTGATTCCCCTGCAGCCTTTACCATTGATTATCACGCGCTCATCCTTACTCCTTCCATTATATTCACTACCGATAACGAAGTCAAAGAGATAAAAAATTCTCCTATCCCGCAACTGATTTTTCATTCTATCTATAATCATTTTCTCTCTAGCTGCTGTTCCTTCTTCACCGACGGCTCCAAGAACGACCCAGGAAACCATGTAGGTTGTTCAATATACTCTCCCTCAACTCACCTTCAACTTATGTACAGAATTGGCTCACAAGCTTCCATATTTACGGCAGAAGCCCTAGCAATTCTTCACTCCCTACAATACATCTTCACACACTCCATCCGCAAATCCGTAATTTTTACCGATTCCAAGGGGGTTACGGAGGCCCTATCCTCTAACAATATGCGCTATACTTACAACTACATAATCTACTTAATCAAGCAAAAACTACTTGACCTCAGAAACAGCAATCTCGAGAACACCATCATCTGGATTCCGGCACACTCAGGAATACTCGGTAATGAGACCGCGGATCACCTCGCCAAAAGAGCTATCACCTATGGACACACGCTTCGTAATGAACTTCCTTACTCAGATCTTCATACGATCCCACGAGCAGAACTTATATCAGAATCAAGCAACCATCTCAAATTTCAAGGTAGGCTCAAAGGAAGTAAATACTTCTCACAATTTGAAGAACTCCACCTCAAACCCTGGTTTCAAGATATACAGCTCAGTCGAGAAGCCATCACCACATGTTGCAGAATTAGGAGTAATCACTACGCACTCAATCACAGCTTACATCGCTGCAATCTAGTGGCCGACCCGTCCTGTTTATGTGGCTCTCCAATTCAAGACGCAGAACATATTTTCTGGGACTGCCCCATCCTCATTAATCAAAGAATAACCTTACTCGCACGTCTAAACAAACTCAAGAAGAAACCACCTTACTCAGTGCTGGACTTACTCAAGAAGCCTTCCTCCAGAATTGTCTATTCCCTTCACACTTTCCTTAAGTCCTCTAAACTGCGCATATGAAAATTTCTTTCCTTCTCCCTCTCAGATTCACCACACCTGATGGAAACACCCCTTTCACCTGCTCAATCAAACATTTCCGTTCAACTATTCGATTAACAAAAAATCTTTAAGCAGTTGATGGCCGGCTAGACTTAACCACTGGCGGTTACTACGGGCCAAAAAATAATAGAAGAAGAAGAAGATTTGCGATTGGGTGTCGTAACCTACGCATCTCGAAAAGTGACGAAAAGTACGCGTCATGGGGATCCCGAGCTTTGGGTTCGCGCATAAAGTGCGCATATTTTATACTTGTGAATGAATCGATGCAGGACATCGGTGGCGGGACAGCTTTGCATTTAGCAGCATTTTTAAGGTAATAACGCACGCGTATGCGTCGCATTGATCTTTTAATATCTAGTTTTATACCGATGTTTCTTTACAAATATAACTTGCTTTTTTTATAAGCAGTCTTCGGGCAGTTTTAAGAAGCCAAAGTCAAGTTTTGCTAGAAGGAAAGGATGCAGATGCGGCAACGGCGACATTGCAATACCCGCGAAACTTACCTGTTGCGATCAAAGGTGTCCTTGTTACGTGGAAAGTAAACCTTGCATAGAATGTAGATATAGAGGTTGCAGAAATCCTCATACGGCAGATGGATTAAAGGTGAATTAATTTACTTTATTTAGAAAACTTGCGATTTGTCTAATTCTTGTCTTCTGTCCTCAAGCGTCTTTTTTGTCCTCTTATATAATTCTTTCCTATATTTCAGTCCACATATACCTGAACTTCATAATTTACAATTGCAACTGTCCACTTCTTTGGATTGCAACGCACTAAGCGAAGACCCTCTGGGTTTTGTACCGCAATATCTGTTGACGTCTTCTTCAACAATACAAGATTTAAATGTGTATTCTATTCCGAGACTAGATATTGACTTCGAGACTAGAGGTGCCGCAAAACTTATCCGCTGTTTGCTAGTGCAAAAGTTGAGTTAATTTATTTTATTTAGAAAACTTGCGATTTGTCTAATTCTTGTCTTCTGTCCTCAAGCGTCTCTTTTGTCCTCTTAAATAATTCTTTTCTATATTTCAGACCCGTTCACATATACCTGAACTTCATAATTTACAATTGCAACTGTCCACTTCTTTGGATTGCGACGCACTAAGCGAAAACCCTCTGGGTTCTGTACCGTAATGTCTGTTGATGTCTCCTTCAACAATACAAGATTTAAATGTGTATTCTACTCCGAGACTAGATATTGACTTCGAGACTAGAGGTGCCGCAAAACTTATCCGCTGTTTGCTAGTGCAAAAGGTGAGTTAATTTACTTTATTTAGAAAACTTGCGATTTGTCTAATTCATATATATGTGTATATGTGTGTGCGTGTTTACTATTTTCTATATATTTGTGTAAATATTTTGTACATGAAAAACTGAAAAATTTAATTGGATGTTTAACACATTCCATGCCACGTGGGTCGCTTTCACTGGACTTTCCATTCAGGTCATTTAATATTTTGGCTATTAAATGCTATTAATATTTTTGCTATTAACATTATTATAAAATATTTTGTAAAATCATGTAATGATGCCTAAATACGCATAGTGCAAGTTGTCATACCGTACACGTACGGAGCACATGCATCCCACTGTTTAGATATTCTCAAGCTTCACATGTCAAGATTTGTTGTTTTATTCATTGTCGCATCAACCTAACAAGCACTTGATTACAGTCATTATGGTAATATGCATATAACCAGAGAATTACGTATATACATATTTATTTTTATGAAGTATAAAAATATATAATATATAAAGAAGGAAAAAAACGGATATGTACATATATGATATGTACAAATATATAAAACAAATATGCACTTGTATATCCATAGAACAATGAGACTATATTATTATACATAATTCTTTCTGTTTATTTTATAACAATGATGTTACATATTCTTCTTATTTGTTCTGTAGAGCATTTTGAAAGTTACACTTTTTCTTGATAATAATAATTTTTTCAATCTTATAAATATTATATGTATCATAAGCAAAATTATGAGCCTCGACAACATGAGGTGACCAACGCGACATGAACGAAAAGTCACCAAAAATCAATCTGGCACAGAACATGTTAATCACAATGACAGTCAATTTTGTCTGTAAGATTTATCGTTATAATGTATCATCTGTTATTTTATTATATATAATGCGTTATATGCATTAATATGTTTTAAAAATGTGCAAAAGCTTATAACTTCTGCTGAAAATTGTTCTGTTAATTGTATAGTATAAAAGGCAAGTTTTATACATTGAGAAAATATTTCTCAAATGTCGATTGACTATGTGTATAAATATATATTCCCATAATTCTAATAATTTTCTATGTAAACGTATATTTTATTCACATTTTATATAGATACGGTAATTATATAACATTGCACATTTTATAGATACACATGAATATATATTGAAGCAAATTTTGAGTTAACATGTATTCTAAATAATATTAATCTACAATTTGTGAAAATTATATAGCTGATGCTGAAACCACAAACATACAAGTTGTCTATGAGAATTAGTTGAAGCAAGGCTAGCTAAATTTAAATATGAAAGCTGATGAATTGAATATTTACGCGTCAAAAGATATCTCGTCAACTTGCCAGTTGTACATACAATGTGACAAAAAGATCGTTATCTTTGCATACTAATTTTTACAATCCCTAAGTATAAAATGCAAAAGGTGTGTGGGGCGGCAACCTGTTAAAATTTTCCTACAATTTAAGATTGCATCGAAATAATGTGACAAATACTCTAAGTAAGCTGTGTATACTAACAGAAAATAATCTAAATAATAAATGAGAGATAAGAAGATATATACGTAATACAAGTGCGCGCAGTACTTGTTGCAGCATCGAGCAGATCTGCATTTAATGTTACGGTCGCTTCTTCGCACGGCTCAGGTTCTACAATTGGATGGGAACAACAGAAGCCGCTTCTGCCTGCGCTCATGCCGATTTATCTCGCAGTATACAAATACACAGAAAATTGGAATTGACATCAACAAATAATAATGGATCAAAACATATGGATCAAAGCAATAATGGATCCTAACATAATATTAATAATTATATGGAAACGATGGCAAAAGTGGAAGAAGATGAAGCAAACACTTCAACAGCGGAAAGTTGGGAACCGACATATATTAAAATTGTTTGCAATATGGAAACTGATGATGCATCAAGAGGAAAAAGCTCATCATAGAATGTGGGTGCGCCCGATATTTAGAGAAAGACAAAGAATATTGCAAGGTGCCAGTAATAATCTGGTTAGAGAAATGGAATTTCAAGATCACCAAATGTTCTATAATTATTGTAGAATGTCCGCAGAGATGTTCGATCAGTTGTTGAGTATTATTGGGCCATTCATTGAAAAACAGCATGTCATTCGAGATCCAATATGCCCCCGTACCCGGCTTCTAGTATGTTTACGTTATTTAGCGTCTGGGGACAGTATGGCTTCAATAGCTTATTCGTTTCGGATTGGAACAAACACTGTCTCAAAAATTATTTCTGAGACGTGCGAGGAATTGTGGAATACTCTCCACAAGTCAGTTTTCCCTGAAATAAAGGAAGAAAATTGGCTGAGAATCGCGAATGATTTTGCGACGAAGTGGCATTTTCCGCATTGCATAGGTGCGATAGATGGGAAGCACGTAATAATACAGGTAAATCGATGTTTAAATAATGTACTTAGTATTTATATTTACTTTAAGAGATGAAAATGATCATTTTCTATTTCAGTCTCCTCCGCACAGTGGCTCAACTTTTTATAATTACAAGGGGAACCATAGTATCAATTTATTAGCGATTTGTGATGCCAATTACTGTTTCACATTGGTTGACATTGGTGGAGAAGGCAGACAGAGCGACGACGGCATCTTCACGCATTCAAACTTTGGTCAGCGATTCCAAAAAAATGAAATGAATTTGCCACAACCGAGACCAATTGAAGCTTCCGGGCCAGCATTACCGTTCGTATTAGTAGCGGATGAGGCATTCGCTTTGACTCGGTACATGATGAGGCCATATTCACGAAGCGGACGTCTAAATCGTCAAAAAAAAGTCTTTAATTACCGTCTCAGTCGAGCACGAAGAATGGTCGAAAGCGTGTTTGGCATTTTGGCAGCGAAATGGCGAATTTATCGTCGACCGATAATCGCATCTGTCTCTACCGCAGTCAAAACTGTTAAAGCGACTGTATGCTTACATAATTTCGTAATCCAGAACGAAAACAAATTGCCAGTCTCCGAAAGGCGTTATAGTCGTATTTTAAGTGAAGGGGGATTCATGACAAGCGGTGCATTGCAAAAAATGAACAATGCTAACAGAATTAACGCTCATACCCGTCTTGTCTCTAGAATTCGAGACGACTTTGCTACATATTTTGAAAACGGCGGGGCAGTACCCTGGCAGTGGGAAAAAGTTCTGCTCAACGAATTTTGAATAGGTAATTATATTTATATTTACAATAAAGATAAACAGATATTATTTTGTTTTATTTTCATAAGATATCATTTTGAAATTTCTAAGTTTCTTTTCACCATAATAATTATGAGTATAATAATTTCTTTTTATTAAATTTTAACAAAAAATTGAAAAGAATTATAGATTTTTTTTGTAAATGTGTATGTGCGAATGCAATTTATTTTATCTTATTAATTAAAAGATTCGTCGATGCTTTTGTTACAGGTAAAAATAGGTGAACATTTGTTTTCTATAATGTGTACAGTTTATATTTTGGACTAAGGCCCTTTTCCAAGTATCCGTATCGCAAGATTAATTACATTATTATCTTTGTTATTATCTTCTATTGTCGTAAGTTTATTTCATCTCAAATTACTTTAGCCTTTTATTCATTCCCAAGATATTAATGTTTTAAATTTTTATTTTACTAGAGTTAGTATTTATGGCGGAATGGTGGGCAAGATCGGACCTGATATTGCACATAGATAAGATATTGTACATAGATAAGGATTTTGATAAATATTTCGGCAATGAACATGGTTACCTTTTACTGAATCAATTACGAGACTGATTGGTTGATAGGTTGGCTATTGTGCGATCGCGTGAGGCTGCTAGGCGTAAGTATTCTCTTAGGACTCAAAAGGACTCTTTATTTACCCACTTATTTAAAAAAAATATTTTTTAATTTTTATTTAGAATTGCAAATAATTACGCTTACGCTAAGAAATCGATACAATACATTCCGACACTAGGATGGGCATGGAAATCCTATTGTGGGTTGCTGTTCAGTTTCATTACAAATTTTTTCGAGCATGAATGCTTCAAACATTATGTGGAGGATAAAGATCGCATTTATGTAGATGAAAATTATGTTGTGACAATACGTATGTTTACTGCTTTTATCCTTCGCGCATACTTTATTGTATCATTATATTGTATCATAATAATTAAATATACTCATTTGTTTAATAATCTAAGGCAATACAAGGACTGCGGAAGGTTCTGTATGTACAGACACTTTGGATGAACTCTTGATTGGAGCAGTGAAGGCAAGGAAGGGACTCTACGACTATCGTATACCTGCTAACGAAAGAACCAATTTGCGTAAAAATGCATTGTGGGCAGAAGTTTCTAACACTCTAGGAGGTACTATCTGTATCTTTTGTGAATACAAATATGCAAATATTTTATACATTACAAATCAATTATGGAATTAAATTTTTAGGGGCTTTTAATCCAGAGGAGGCTAAGGCTCGCTGGAAATATTTGAGAGATAATTATACAAGAGCTCGCAAAAAGGTCAAAGGCTACATTCCCAGTGGATCGGCAGCCAAAGCTACTGGACAAAAGAAACCTAAGTTTAGATTTTATGACCTCATGACATTTTTGAACGACTTTCTTGAGACACGGCAGTAAGTTCTTTATCTTCAATGTGCAAAAATGTTTCACTTCTTTTTGTCAATTTGTCAAGGAAAATAGATATAGAAGACAATTTTTCATGTTCGATACACTCACATAGGATGCTGTATGTATATATAAATATATATTTATTCCAGGACTGTGAGTTCATTGCCAGACCACGTTGCTGAAAGTGAAGAATATGGAACACTCGACCAACATGAGAATGATATTGTTGATTTGGGGTTCACCGATGATATTTTTCCTCGGACCACCATTCATGCTTCTCCACCGACGACTCCCACTTGTGTTCCTCTACGAACGCCCATACCAACTCTCGTTCCTCCGCGGACTTCAACACCCAGAAGCGTCTCTCCACAAATCTCGCCACCAGTCTTCAGTATGACTTCGCGAATACCGGTCACAAATTCGAGAAGTTAGTAGTTTGTTAATATGTTTTCCTCCTGTGTCCTTTGACGATAATAACTTTACACGTATCGAAATATGTATCGCTACAATAACATTGTTATCTTGTTTTCAGGATTGTTGCAATCTGCTGACAACTACTTGGATGTACCCCGACAAATCTCCGCAGCCAAAAGTAAGTCATAACTTTTAAGAAAAGTAACAAAGTAAATATATTGGAAAATAGCACAAAGATCTTCTATTTCAGCTAGCATCGTCAAAAATCGTATTTCCAAGCGAGCTCTGTCGCGATATGGCAACCTTTGCATGCTTTCTCCTAACCAATTATATCAATAATGGATATTACAGTGGCGACAGATAGTGATGGCGATATTACATGGCGACAGATAGTGATGGTGATCTGATTGAGGCGGTGGTAACGTTGAGGGTGATCTTGCGGATCCAAAGTTTCCTCAGAAATTTGAAATTATCGTCGACCGTCTTAATGCTTAGCTTTGCAAAGGTAAACCAATTAATATAAAGTTTAATTATCCAAACAAGACAATGCGTGTAGCAATAATGTATTCGCTATTTGAATAATATAATATTAATAAGCAGGCTATGTTTAGCTTATGTATTTTTACAATTTACAGAAAAAGGAGATGGACTGAGAATAAATAAGGTAGAACCATGGAATTCTGTCAGAGTAACATTTTTAATACCCAGAGAAGCTGCTCTGCGACTTCGAGAGTTAGCAGCTCAGGGCTCTCCGACGCTTACACAACTTGGCATACTTTCAGTGCAGGTCGAAGGAGATCAGGTAATTATGTAATAAAGAAATGGTTATATTTTTTTACAATGTATTCTTATACCATTATAATAAAAAAAATATTTTTTATCAATTTTTATGGTCTGTGATCAAAAATAGATAAGAAGTATTATATATCACTATATTCTTTTACAGGTAATATCTTTGCGAATAGCCAGTTGCTTCGGTGGAGATGCACAAGAAATTGTGCTGCATTCTGGAACCGTGCAAGATGGCGGAGCAAAATCGCAAGGCGATGCTACTAGTAATACACTACTGTTGACGCTAATCCTTCAACAGTTTTGCCTGGTCCCAGTAATTCCACCAGCATTTCGTCAGCACTACGCAATGTTGCTCAGATAATAGCAGCTGGTAAGCTCTCATAAATTGTAAAATAAATTGATGAAAACAAAATATATAATATGCACACAAAATGAATCAAATTGTACATATGTAATTTTTTCTTTCAGGAACATCGTCGGAAAAAGCTCCACAATTTCGTTCTCCAAATGTAGTTGCACCCAGTGACTGTGATTCTATTCCACCGTTTGCGAAATCAGTCCAATCCACATCAACGAGCAATGTTGGTGTTTCTGGGAACCAGCAAGTAGCTAATTCCAATGCATCGCCCAGGAACAACTACAACGGTCCTTTCCCATTTGCCAATATGACGCACGCTGCTCAAGCAATACACAATCGCGAATCGCAGATTACAACAATTAAGAATACGATGCAATTCAAACACCATGCGCAACCGCCGCCGCCCCCCTATCCATCTCAGAAAAATTTGGCAACAGTTACGGCACTGACGACCGGTCATATAACCACCCAACCAGTCGTTACCGTTGGACAACTAACAAATCAATACAAGCCCACGACGATTGCTACATCTAGTCTGTCACCAAACTACAGTACCAATCTGACAGGGACTTCTAACGATAGCGGAAATCAAGTCGCCCTGTCCAGTCCATTACTCGTGAATCTTTTACAAAATGATGCTGGTTCGCACTCAAATAACGTCGTACCTGGTCAGAAGATGTCACCAGCTGTTATCGACAATTTTGGACTTACCAATCGTACGAGACCCACCAAGAAGCCTACAGTTAGAAGGAAAGGATCTTATATCAGTTGCAAAGCTGCTTTTCTGCTGAACGCAGCCATTATAAATAAAAATAAAAACAAACGTTTTCTGCTGGTATCGAGTGAGTATATAGACATTATTAGGCGTAGTTTGGAGAACGTGTGCACGTGCACTGAAGCTTTTGTTAATAAGAAAACTAGTTTTGAAGTTATGAAACCGCGTCTCTAAATATCTGCCTACGTCACAAAACTGTGCTCTAATAATAATACGTAAAAACATTAAAAAATCATAAAAAGACACGTTCAGTTTATATGTCAGAGTTACATGCGGCATCTTCTTATATACATACAAAGGAGATATTCGATATAACGATATCACGTCAGTAGAAGTGATAGTTCCTCTATGACTATGTATATTTTTACATGTGATATACAAATATAAAAACGTTATTTTATGTATTTGCATTGTCCGCACATGTGTGAAAGTTTAGTTTAATTTTAATTTTGAAACTTTAATTTTGTTAGCGAGATGTATATATGTATCGATATATATATTTATATATGTATATTTATATATGTATATTTATACATATATATTTATATATGTATATTTAGTTTAATTTTAATTTTGAAACTTTAATTTTGTTAGCGAGATGTATATATGTATCGATACACTTGTATTAAGTTGCAACTCCATTACTGTAATATATCACAAACGTTTATATTGTTATTATCTCTGTATGAAGGTATTTTTATTACACTGAAGTGATATATAATACACAAGGTTTATACACGTACATATTATAAATATTCTTGCAAAATTTTATCAATTTTCTTGCAAAATTCGTTGCTATAATAACTGAATACTGCAATGTGATAAATAAAGAGAGTGTATATTCCAAGAGATAAAGGAGAATAGTTTATACTTTATCTGCATATTTCTGCAGATTTTCCATCTCTGACTGCATGCACGCCTGTAACAATTACATATGCATAAATACATGAATGTTTATATTTTCCTCAAGTTGATGTTAGCTTTAATTTTCCCACATTCTTTTGCTCTTACAGAATGACTGCAGCGATGACTTTGAGTGGCTTATATATATATATATATATATATATGCTTTGCAAAAAAAAAACTATTGAAAAGATACTACCACTGCTCTATATAAAAATAAACACAAGTGTTTTTAGAGTAATAAAAAACTACCATATTATCTTATTTTTTTAAACAAAAGCTAATCACAATGTAAGTATGGCACAAAAATAAAAGAAATGGTATAAATATATATAATATTAATATAAAAGAAATAGTATATATAAATATATTAATATATATATATATATATTAAATATATATAATATATTCTCTGTTCAGAATATATATATATATATATATATAAATTATATACATCATAATTACATCATAATCGTATTAAAGGATCTTACAACAGTGGCATTTTCAGTTAATAGCGCGTTGATGGATCTTGGTTACCACAAAGATTTTCTGTTTCGGCGAGCAACGTCAAAAATTGTATTTCCAGGCGAGCTCTGTCGCGATATGGCAACCTTCGCATGCCTTCTCCCAACCGTGCTAGAAATCCATCTAGCGGATCAACAGTTTGCGTTGTTGGTTCTTTTAACGCTTCTATTAAAGCAGTTTGAAATACATCGGCCTTTTGCTCTGAAACATAATGTAGACTTTTAATACATCAATCATGTTATATGCTCGCGTGAACACACTATAAACATACATACATATTTTATAAAAATTTTAATATTTAATTAAATTATTATTAATCTTTCTATTGTAAATAAACTATTTTATTCTCAATTAATTTTTATTCTAATAATTTATTTTAAAAAAATTCCAATTACATTTTCCAATATATTTACTTAGTTACTTTTCTTAAAAGTTATGACTTACTTTTGGCTGCGGAGATATGTCGGGGTACATCCAAATAGTTGTCAGCAGATTGCAACAATCCTGAAAACAAGATAACAATGTTATTGTAGCGATACATATTTCGATACGTGTAAAGTTATTATCGTCAAAGGACACAGAAGGAAAACATATTAACAAACTACTAACTTCTCGAATTTGTGGCCGATATTCGCGAAGTCATACTGAAGACTGGTGGCGAGATTTGTGGAGAGACGCTTCTGGATGTTGAGGTCCGCGGAGAAACGAGAGTTGGTGTGGGCGTTCGTAGAGGAACACAAGTGGGAGTCGTCGGTGGAGAAGCATGAATGGTAGTCCGAGGAAAAATATCATCGGTGAATCCCAAATCAACAATATCATTCTCATGTTGGTCGAGTGTTCCATATTCTTCATTTTCAGCAACGTCGTCTAGCAATGAACTTACAGTCCTGGAATAAATATATATTTATATATACATACAGCATCCTATGTGAGTGTATCGAACATGAAAAATTGTCTTCTATATCTATTTTCCTTGACAAATTGACAAAAAGAAGTGAAACATTTTTGCACATTAAGAGAAAGAACTTACTGCCGTGTCTCAAGAAAGTCGTTCAAAAATGTCATGAGGTCATAAAATCTAAACTTAGGTTTCTTTTGTCCAGTAGCTTTGGCTGCCGATCCACTGGGAATGTAGCCTTTGACCTTTTTGCGAGCTCTTGTATAATTAGCTCTCAAATATTTCCAGCGAGCCTTAGCCTCCTCTGGATTAAAAGCCCCTAAAAATTTAATTCCATAATTGATTTGTAATGTATAAAATATTTGCATATTTGTATTCACAAAAGATACAGATAGTACCTCCTAGAGTGTTAGAAACTTCTGCCCACAATGCATTTTTACGCAAATTGGTTCTTTCGTTAGCAGGTATACGATAGTCGTAGAGTCCCTTCCTTGCCTTCACTGCTCCAATCAAGAGTTCATCCAAAGTGTCTGTACATACAGAACCTTCCGCAGTCCTTGTATTGCCTTAGATTATTAAACAAATGAGTATATTTAATTATTATGAAACAATAAAATGATACAATAAAGTATGCGCGAAGGATAAAAGCAGTAAACATACGTATTGTCACAACATAATTTTCATCTACATAAATGCGATCTTTATCCTCCACATAATGTTTGAAGCATTCATGCTCGAAAAAATTTGTGGTGAAACTAAACAGCCACCCACAATACCCACATTTGTGCTGAAAGGATTCAAGCATGCAATGTAGGTAATAATGCATTAAGAAGTTCATGTTGCTTTAAAATTCTCAAAAACTCATGCATTTAAAACAAGAAAAATATACATTACATATTTGAGAAAGAGAAAACAAAGATTCTAAATGCAAAAAGTGCAATAACACGAATAGACCTATTTATAAGAAACTGCAACCTTAAAATTTTGTATCGACATGCCGTGAGCAGTGGATCAGATATAATCGAACGCTATTAGCTATTATATAATAAATTCGATATTTGTTAATTTACCCTGATTTGATCCTTATTCATCTCTTTATTTTTAGCCAATTTCTGGCATAAGAAACGCTGATATATGTGGATTTAATAAATTCTATTTCTTCTTCTTCTATTATTTTTTGGCCCGTAGTAACCGCCAGTGGTTAAATCTAGCCGGCCATCAACTGCTTAAAGATTTTTTGATAATCGAATGGTTGAACGGAAATGTTTGATTGAGCAAGTGAAAGGGGTGTTTCTATCAGGTGTGGTGAATCTGAGAGGGAGAAGGAAAGAAATTTTCATATGCGCAGTTTAGAGGACTTAAGGAAAGTGTGAAGGGAATAGACAATTCTGGAGGAAGGCTTCTTGAGTAAGTCCAGCACTGAGTAAGGTGGTTTCTTCTTGAGTTTGTTTAGACGTGCGAGTAAGGTTATTCTTTGATTAATGAGGATGGGGCAGTCCCAGAAAATATGTTCTGCGTCTTGAATTGGAGAGCCACATAAACAGGACGGGTCGGCCACTAGATTGCAGCGATGTAAGCTGTGATTGAGTGCGTAGTGATTACTCCTAATTCTGCAACATGTGGTGATGGCTTCTCGACTGAGCTGTATATCTTGAAACCAGGGTTTGAGGTGGAGTTCTTCAAATTGTGAGAAGTATTTACTTCCTTTGAGCCTACCTTGAAATTTGAGATGGTTGCTTGATTCTGATATAAGTTCTGCTCGTGGGATCGTATGAAGATCTGAGTAAGGAAGTTCATTACGAAGCGTGTGTCCATAGGTGATAGCTCTTTTGGCGAGGTGATCCGCGGTCTCATTACCGAGTATTCCTGAGTGTGCCGGAATCCAGATGATGGTGTTCTCGAGATTGCTGTTTCTGAGGTCAAGTAGTTTTTGCTTGATTAAGTAAATTATGTAGTTGTAAGTATAGCGCATATTGTTAGAGGATAGGGCCTCCGTAACCCCCTTGGAATCGGTAAAAATTACGGATTTGCGGATGGAGTGTGTGAAGATGTATTGTAGGGAGTGAAGAATTGCTAGGGCTTCTGCCGTAAATATGGAAGCTTGTGAGCCAATTCTGTACATAAGTTGAAGGTGAGTTGAGGGAGAGTATATTGAACAACCTACATGGTTTCCTGGGTCGTTCTTGGAGCCGTCGGTGAAGAAGGAACAGCAGCTAGAGAGAAAATGATTATAGATAGAATGAAAAATCAGTTGCGGGATAGGAGAATTTTTTATCTCTTTGACTTCGTTATCGGTAGTGAATATAATGGAAGGAGTAAGGATGAGCGCGTGATAATCAATGGTAAAGGCTGCAGGGGAATCAAAGTAGGCTATGAAGCTCTTATATTTTCGAAGGTTACAAAAAGATTTGAAGAGTAGGAATTTTTTGTGTGGGTCTCTTGAAGGGGAATTGCGCGAGTACCAGAGGAGGCCATACAGCTTGTCGACGGCGGGGTGAGAGTCTAGAGAAAAAATTTTTTAAATATACTTGGAGGTGAGATACTTGAATCTCATACAGAGGGGTGGCTCTCCAGCCTCTGCCAGAATAATATTTCTAGGGGTAGTGTTCCTCAGACCTAGACAAAGGCGAATAGGTTTGAATTGGATCCTGTCCAGAGAACTCATAATAGAGTGATTGTTGTAGGGAAATGTAAAGGAGCCATATTCCATGGAGCCCCTGACAAGGGCCTTGTGTATGCTCAGCAGAGTTCGAGGACTGCCTCCCCACCAGGTACCCCTGAGCATGCTTAGAACATTGAGTAATTTAGAGCAGCGGTTAGACAGATATGCAATGTGATCCCTTCCTGAGAGACGGTAATCGAGGTGAATGCCCAAGAATCTACAGGAGGCCGACGACTGTATGGAAACACCGTTCACTTTAATCGTGTAGGCTGTAGGATTGATGTGCTTCCTGGTGAACACAATCAGGGAAGATTTGGAGGGGGAGACCTCAAGTCCCTTATAGAGGAGGTGTTTGCAGACCCTGTTGGCTGAATACTCTAGTCTTCGTAGGGCTAATTCTAGATTAGTAGAGCTAGTAAAAATCGCGATGTCGTCGGCAAACTGAACGATCTCGCAGTCCTCTCCAATGCATTTTCTGAGCTTGGCGACATGAATGTTAAATAGAGTCGGGCTCAGTATAGATCCTTGAGGTACTCCCTTGTAGGAGGAGTGTTCTTCGGACAATTCTCCGTTAATAACGTATTGAATCTTACGATGATGAATTAAATTATATACAAAGTGGCAAAGGGCCGATGGAAGGCCCAAGTTTTGAAGGTCTGAAATAAGAATCGAAGGAATTACATCATCGAAGGCATTGGAGAGGTCCAAAAAAGGCAAGCCGTATGAGATCTGCGAACAAAACTTGTGTAGATTTCTGTAGTTAGAATAGATAGATTATCGTGGCAGGATCGAAAACGGCGAAAGCCATATTGAGAGAAAGGAAGTTTATGGTTATGTTCTAACCACCAGTCCAGTCTAAGAGAGATCAATTTCTCTAACACTTTGAGACAACAAGATGTCAATGATATGGGACGAAATTTCCCTGGGGAGGATTTAGGGATGAAAAATACAAGAGAGTGACTCCAGGAATCCGGGAAAGAACTCGTAAGGAAGAGATCGTTGAGAATAGATAGAAAAATGGAGAAATATGAAGAAGGGAGGTGCGATATCATTCGGTATTCTATCTGGTCGAATCCGGGGGATGATTTCTTGTTCTTAATGGAATGAATAACATAATCCAGCTCCTCATATTGAAAGGGGGAATCAAAGATGTTAC
This sequence comes from Lasius fuliginosus, assembly GCA_949152495.1. NCBI lineage: Eukaryota > Metazoa > Arthropoda > Insecta > Hymenoptera > Formicidae > Lasius > Lasius fuliginosus. Next base: position 611,514 of record OX424447.1, on the reverse strand, counting down.
AGGAGTGGAGTTCCGTGTTGTTGAAAAAGGGAGGCAGTAATTTATGTAGGCAGGAAGGAGGAGTGACATGATTGATGATTTCCTGGATTCCAGGTGGGCAACTATGATTAGTAGGGAGTTCAGTAGGTGAAGAACTGAGGAATCTGTTTTTGAATCTTCTGATCATTTTCCAGAGGCTCGAGAGGTTTGTGGTGGGAGTGAGTGTCTCGCAAAAGTGCTTCCAAGCTGTTCGTTTAGCAGAGCGAATGGTTTTCTTTGTAAGCGCTTCTTGTTTACGAAGGTTTAAATAGTTTTGAAAGGATGGATTGGAACGATATGTTTTAAGTGCTATTTTTCTGAGTTCCACAGAATCCGAGCACTCCTTGGTCCACCAGGGAGCGGGAGGGGGGAGGCGCTTAGTACTGCGATTATGTTTTTTTAAAATTCTGGTTTTTGATGTTCTCAGGCAGAAGCTGAGAAGTACTGTCTTTAAGGAAAGAAGTGAAAAGATTGTATTTTTCGATAGGGGGGGGGTGTGTTCTGAGTGAATTTGCGGGGGAAGCGAAGGAAACAAATCGAAGAGAAGGGAATGATAGTGTTCCCATTTGATACGCGAGGTGGGAAGTTTGTGGGAGAAAAAAGATCGGGATTTAATCGGATAGTTTATTGAGGTGAGCGTGGGAATGTGGTCGCTGCCCAGAGAGTCCTCACACAGGCTCCAGGAACAGTGTGGGTAAAGGTCAGACGAGACAAATGTGATGTCAATTGCCGAAGAGGTGTGGCCCGGACGAGATATAAAAGTGGGTGAGCCTCCGTTGATCGAATAGAGGGAGAATTCGTGTGTGGCTTCGAAAAGGGAAGTGCCTGTGGAGTTGGCGGAGGGGCCGCCCCAAGAGGGATGGTGAGCGTTGAAATCACCTGTTACAATTATTCGAGAAGCTGTGGGAAGAGAGTCCAGCAATTTGTTCCATAGCAGAGGATCTGCGTTTCCCGGGTGTCTGTAAATAGAGATGATAAGGATAGGATTATTAAAAGATAAGGAGGTGATACTGATTCCCACTGCCTCGAGGATGCCAACGGAGTAAAAGATATGGTTCACTTTAGTGAAGGGGATCCAGTCCCGGACGGCTAGGAGGGTTCCCCCAGAGTGTTTAGAGGGGCCGTCGCAGCGGATGATGTGAAAATTTTTGGATGGAGATGGAAGTCGATTTCTGGAGAAAGCCATGTCTCCGAGAGAGCGAGGATGTCATGGTCTGTACCATTGTCTATGAGAGGCAACGATTCTCTTTTGTTGTTGATTCAATGACAATTCCATTCGAAAAGGGTAATGCTGTTTCTAGACGGCTTGTTATTCATGGATTTGAGGCGGAAGTTGGGACCTTTGGTCTTTTGAAAGGCTAAATGATTGGAGACCTTGAATAATGTGTTGAATTTCTGTCGGAGTGAGCATGGCGATGATGGAAGAAAATAGAGAGATGAGAGGGTGAATCGGATTGGTAGAAGCGGAGGATTCCTTAGAGGAACCACCGGCGGATTTGTATAAAGAGGAGGATTCGCTGAGAAGAGGGAAGGGGGAGTCCGAGAATGTAACGTTAGTAGTGGTTTTTGGTAAACGGCGACTGGGGGGGGAGGTTGTATTGGGGGGATAAGAAGGGAATGTGTTTTGCGAGTCCCGGGTGTGGAGAAGAAGCTTTCCTTTGAGAGTGGAGCTTGGAGAATTCTGCTGCCACCTTGGCGAAGGATTGAGGAGAGAAGTGGGATGCGTATGATCTGGCCGATGTTGCGGGAGAAGGAGAAGATTTCTCGTGATAGTGACTGTTACTACTAATACTAGTATTACTATTAGAGATGTGAGTGTGAAGAGGAGGAAATTCCTATGAGGAGGAGGAAAAGGAGGGGGGAGACCTTTTACCTCTGATGATTTCATTTGCGTCCTGTAGCGGGATGTTCCTGAAGGCTGCGTATTCTCTAATCCTTTCTGGATGCAGAACTCGGCGCAGGAGGGAGAATCAGCTCTGTGTTCCCCTCTGCAGTTGAGACATCTGGGAGGTTCTTGGAACTTCGGACAGTGGTCCTTGTTGTAGCTGTGTCCCTTCACTCCGCAGTGAGAGCAGCGAGGTTGGCTCTTACAGTTGGTTTTGATGTGACCGTATCTATAACAGGAGTGACATAAGGAGACTCGAGGAACGTAAGGAGTTACGGAGTGTCTAACATAAAATAAGGTTATGTATTTCGGGAGTTTCTGTCCTTCAAAAGTAATGCAGACTGAGTGAGAAGGGGTATATGCGTATGAATTAGAAGGCTCGTCTTCTTTATCTTTATCCTTATGATGGGAGATCCTCCGGTTCAATCTTCTGACCGCCACGATGCTAATGGGGCTAGAGATTTTTTCCAAAATCATATGATCTGGGAGATCAGTAGGAACGTCTCTAATAATTCCCATGCGGGAAGTACGGAAAGGAGGAATGAAGGCCACCAGATCCTTCTTCTGGAGACGATGGTCGTCGACCAAATTATTTGCTGCTTCTCTGGTAGTGAAAATAATGGAAACTTTAGAGTATCCAATTTTTTTGATTTCCAAAATATCGTTTTTGAAAATGTCTTGGATAATTCTGCCGACTGTAATAGGATGCAGCGGGGCTTTCGGATTGGAGATGCGTTGAATGTGGACGTTAAACGATCCTTGATTAAGGTTGGAATATCTGTTTTTCAGTATGTTCTCTGAAATGGAAATAGTGGATCCTGTAACGGATGAGGATTAAGAAAGAGGATTAAAATTCGAATCTGTGCTGTGTATTTTTTCCGTCGATGGGCAATCTGCTTCTTTCTTCTTGAGTTCCGCCTCTAAAGGGCGTTTTGAAGTTCTCTGCTTCTTTGAGGGAAGCGGAGCTTTGGGGGCTTCCGAGATGTTGTTAAGCCCGGCCTCGGAAATGAGAGACTCTAATGCGGGAGAGATAGAAGAAGCCTCTTCGTCGATATCCATTGTGTCGCACTTGGGAGGCGAAGGCATGGTTAATAGGTTATATGATGTACTCAGTCTTATTCCTGTTCTTGTCGGTTCTTGTTGATTTGAGTCCTCTAGCCCTTCCTCCAGAGGATGGGAGAGCTTCTTGAGAAGACGTAGTTGAGACAAAGGGAAGTGCGAGATACAAGAAAGGAAAGGGAAGGGGGAGGGGGAGAGCCCCTTTGCTCGAGACAAAGGCCTGGTAACGGTCGGGTAATGTTTGATGGTAAAATTCGATGTTAACAATATAGGACGCTTGAAACTGATAGTTCAGATGGAAAAACTCGCGTGAAAGCAAAGAATTCTGCCAGCTAAGACACACAGGATAGCCCAGAAATGGGCTGATTAATTACTTTCTATAGAGGCACTCGAAACACGTGTATCACTAAAGAAAACCAACATGGCGTCATTTAATAAATTGAGTAACAACACACAATTTTTATTAATACGCATATATCAGCGTTTCTTACGCGAAAAATTGAATTTGGCGTATCGGTCATAGCATAAAACGCGTAAAAATAACTAGGCGAATTTGCTTACGATAGCTGAGACGATTTGATTGGCTGATGCAGTTTGGCGTAAGTTACGCCTACGCCAGTTACGCTGCATGTGACGGCACCCTAAGCTGCTATTTGGAATAGATATGTATTAGGTTTTAGTTTTATTTATATAATAGTATTTTCTAAGAGAGGTTTTGTTTGAAACGTGTATATATGTATTCTCTTTTGGTCTATATTTTTTTTTATTATTGCTGTTCCGCCTCCTTGTCTCTCGCTTCTATCATTTCTTATTATGTTGTAATTTTTATAGTTTACCACGTGATTTCGTTTTAGTTTAGTTTCAGAGAGTAAAGCTACGTCTGGCTTTTGTGTCTTTAAAGTATGTTTGTTATCGAAGACCTTTTTTGATTTGTTACGATTGAGTTTACATTAATTACAAGTAATTTAAGTTTGGGTAAGTTTTTTTTATTTTAATTAAAGTTATTCATTATTTTGGCATATAGGGTCGATTATATTTAATCGTAATCTGTTTTTTTTCTGTTTTTTCAACTAGCTGTGTAAGATTGTTTATTTGCTTCTGTTGCTTTTGTAGAAGTGTCATTACTTGAGTTTTGAACATGTTTATGATATCATTGATACTAGACGCTAAGGGTGCATTTGGAGATGTGTTTTCGTGTGGTGCAGGGGTTCGTTCTGCAGGTGAGGATGTTGTGTTATTATTCTTTACCATGTTTGCGAAATTGATATTTTTCTTTACGTAGTTGTTTATATTTATTATCTTTCTTTCTCTTTTCTCTTGTAGCTCTATTTTTTTCTTGTGCTTTTTTTCAGGTTAAGGAGTATTGGACAACCACGATAGGACGCGGGATGGCCGTAACTTTGATAGTTTGCGCAATATAATTTGGTCTTATCCTGTATGCTATTTGGAGATAATTTGCACTCTCCACTCTCTAATTTGCACTGGGTCATGCGGATCATTGCATTTTACGCATCTATATTTGAGGTTGCAGTTTGGATGCTACGTGCCCTAATCATTGGCACCTTTTACATTGTATAATGTCTTTGTTCTTTAATTTATCTCACGATATAACGTTGTGCCATAGTCCATTTATTTTGAGAAGATTTTGTATTTTACTTACTGCCTCCAACTGTACCAAAAATATAGTAATTGGATATTCTCGCTTACGGATCTTTTTGTCTTAAAGAGTGTAACTTTATGAAAGCCTATACTTTCGACCTTTAGCGATTTTAATTTACTTAGAATTGCCTGTGAATCATACGAGTGATGTAATCCCTTTAGTAGAAATGAGATAGCTTTATCTTTTTTTTGTGTGAAATTATAAAAACACGTATATACTGATTTTAATAATTTTTTAGCTTTATGGAAATCTGTTAGCGAGAACATCTGTAATATATGTTTATTATTATTTATACGCTTAATTGTAAAATTTGCCTCTTTTATTTGGCTAGTTATGAGCCGTTCTGCGTCCTTTGGGTTTTGATAAATGATGTTGAGCGGAGGTGGCTTTTCTTTCTTCTTTTGATCCTTTCCTTTAGGCCGATCCTTGTCGTCTTCTCTGGATATTGTTATATTAGAGGGCCCTGGGTGGACGTTTATTCCTTTTTGTGTTGTGTTGTCGTGGAAGGGTTTATCCTGGATGCTGGGGGCTTCAATAATCGGATGAGTCAGTCTATTCCGATTTTTTAACTCGGCTACGATGCTGTTATTGTCGTTGGCATTTGTATCTGTTTCCATTAGATCTGTGATTTCATTAAGCGGTGTGTATTTATTCCTCGTTAGTACGTTATAGGTTGGCGTATCCTCGATTTGGGAGTCGATTTGTGATTGTACGTCCTCTTTCAAGGGTGTATTATTAATCGGTATAGTGCTTTTTATGGGCTGTAGGTTTTCTTTGTTCGAGTTATCTATATGTTGACTTTTCTTCGACGAGGTTATGTCGCGTGCGTCGGTCGTATTGGATTTCTTAGTGGTGCTATTCTTTTCATCACATAACGTATTTAGTCTCTTTTCTGTAATGGGAGACAGTTTTATATTGTCTTGCAATATTTTTTTATGGATTCTAGGTTTATTTTTATGATTTTAACGGATAATCGATTTCGTTAGCGGTACGACTGCACTTAGCGGTACGACTCGACGAGTACGACTGACGAGAACTGGTACGTTACAACGTGGTATGACCGTTGACAAATAGTAACACCTTCAGTTGCTGGAGAAATATATAATTTAAGAATTTTAAAACTACTGTAAATAACTTCGCAATATTCCGGTATTTTAGCACCTTCAGGGCTGCGTTCGTAAACGTTACCCACAGGATACAGGTAAACTTCACGGGGAATAATCACGTGACTATGTAGGGACACATCGACGTCGGAGAATACCTTAAAGTTTGTGAACGATCGCGTTATATAAATTTGTCAGATGTAATTATCATCATATTATCTGAATTTCATGTTCATTTCTAGATTTCTAATATAGATTAACTTTAATCTCGGTTTTATTTTTTTCTAACTTAGAACTAGAAAAAGGTGAAAAGTAAGTTAAACCAAGATTAAAATTAATCTGCATTAGTAAAAATGGACATTAGACAGTTTATTTATAAAATACAAATTGTGCAACTAAATAAAAAATATGATATATGAAAATGTGTATTTGTATAATATACATATTATATATTATATTATAAATTACTGTTATAATTTTGTGAATTTAATTTTTACTAAACGAAACGCAGTAGCTGAGTTTTCTCGTTTACGTTATATATTATTATTCGTTAGATTCAAAGGTTTTGAATAGTAGTAAATATATAATTAATAATTATATAGAAATAAATGAGAGAATCATACAATATTAGTATTAATCTCTTCTTTACTTGTAATATTACTATATATTTACTATTCATTTTATTCAACGCTCGAACTATTAACTATAAATATTTCATATTTTATAAATTGATGAATATTTTTAAAAATATGAAATAAAATATTTTAATGTCTTTAACAAACTGTATTATACACTATACACGGCACGAAAGAGAACATGAGTAACGACAGAGAGAAGTTTAAAAAAGCAATTATTATCACAGCAATATCAATAGGAAAGAGACTTTTGTCCAATTACGAATTTGATTCTGATTTATCATCTGACAGTGAAACTGAAATTTTGTTGACACTTTGCTCAGAGAAAAAGAAAAACAAGGTTAGACGCATCCAAGGCTATGTTGAACAAACCGTTCATCATTTCACTAACAAACAATTTCAGTCAAATTTTAGAATAACGCGTGAAACTTTTCAAAGTTTACTCATTACCATTGGTCCGAAAAAATGGAAAATACTACTGGAACTGGGAGACCAATGGTCCCAGTTGAGAAACAGTTATTAGCAACAATATGGCTTTTAGCGACGCCAGATTCTTATAGGTATGCTGACATTTTGTTTATTTGTACATAATATATGTAGCCCCGATTTTCATTGGAAGTCAATTTTTCTGCACTCCAAAATCAAGCAACTCTTATTTGATTAAGAGTGAAAATTTTACTCTAAAAAATTCAGAGAGTACCCGAATCTATCGTTCATTTATTAAAGCTATCAATATATTTATTAAGTTAAAATTTAATTTAAAATTGATGTTCTTTTATATGTGACAACAGATCGATCGGAGAAAGATTTGATTTAAGCAAATCTACATTGTTTTCCTGCTTAGTTCGAGTTACGACAGCTTTCAATGATTTGGCACCTCAAGTGATTCATTGGCCAACAGAACAGGAACTTCCTCGACAAAAGAAAAATTTAAAGCTATGAATTGCTGGAATTGATGGTGTCATAGGTGCTCTCGATGGGACATATGTACCAATTAAAGCGCCATCAAAGGATGCTGAAACATACAGAAATCGCAAAATGCAATACGCCATAACGCTGCAAGCAATATGCGATGTCAGTTTAAAATTCATAGATAGTTATTCGGGATATCCTAGTTCAGTACACGATGCTAGGGTTTTTAGAAATTCTGCCATTTATTATTCGATACGTCAAAATCCAGAAAAGTATTTTCCACGTGGTGAATTTATTTTAGCCGATAAAGCTTATCCTACTTTGAAGTGTATTACTCCATATATAAATCGAGGAAATTTAACAAGACAACAGGAGAATTTTAATACACTAGTTTCACAGACAAGACAAACAATTGAAAGAGCATTTGCTCTTTTATTCGGCCGATTTAGACGCTTAAAATATTTGGACATGAACAGAGTCGATTTAATATCCAAAACGATACTTGCGTGCTGTGTTTTGCATAACATATGTCTAGATTTTGGCGATGATTTGATACGCGAATACGTACAAGAAGGTATGGAGGCAATAGTGGAAAATCAACAGGAACAGATTCTAAACGAAAATGAAAATGAAAAACGACTTGGAAATGAGCGTCGCGATACACTGTGCAGAGCATTAAACCGTAATGGTGATCGATTAATGTGATATTCTCAGTGTTATATTATTATTAAAATACTCCTTTTAAAATATTATAATACTCTTGTTTTTTATTAATTTGATTTTTATTAATAAAAATCTTACACTTCTAAATACTGTTCGTCTTATTAAAAGAATTTGCAATAATATATTCGAAAATAGGATCGCCCTAATACAGTTAAAATAAAAGAAAAATATATATATACTTTTAAAATAATATACCAGACTAAAATAATATACTTTTTGATTTAGATTTTCTTAGCGACTTTTAGAGTTAATACAGTAATCGCATCTTTGGCACAGATTTTAAAAAATTAAAAATTAAAAACCACAGCTTTTCTTCCGCATCCAAGGAAAACGAAATTTATTAAATCAAACATTTCTTGAATCATTAACACCACACAATCTTATTTTTCTTGGATGCGTACTCTGAATCTTCTTATAATCTAAATTAATACTAATATAATTGATTTATCATTATATAAAATACATTATTGCAATAGTAAACCGGACGGAACAAAATTAAACAATCTTCTCACAGCTTTATAGCTTCTGGAGCAATTTTTCCATTATGCGTTCATAAGAACTAATACTTTGTCGAAGTTCTTGTTTTTCTTCGTGCCTGGACTTCTTTGCTTCTTCTTTTTCTTCAAGCATCACTTTCAGATCGCTGAGAGTTAATGTACTCGCTCTCTTTCGCTGTTTCCTTTCATTATCTTCCGCATCACTAAGATGTTCTGTGTAACTGTAAAATAGCAATGTAAGTCATAATATGAAAACAAATTCTAAAATAGTAATATTTGTCATATCTTCGTACTTATTGTCACCTCTTGATGAGCTTGCTATCGCGACAGGAGTAACATTGGGCTTATTTCCAAACAGTTCGTCAAATTCTTCGAAGTTATCACATTTTAGTGATGCTGCACCAGTACTTTTGGGATCCATATTGTCTATTTTTTTTAAGTACTTTTTCTTCATGTATTTCATTTTTTCTTTGCATTGTACCGCAACAAAATTATAGCCTGCGTATTTCATATCGCAGACAATTTTAGTCCACGTAACGTTCTTTTTTATGCAATTGGAATTAAAATCATTTTTGTACTTTTTGCACAAGTGTAGGAGCATTGCTCTACTTTTATCTGTCCATAAGCTTTTCATTCCTTTATCCGGAGTTCTTTCATTACTCTCTTCTAAGACTATCGATTTCATGTTCTCAGTTTCTTCTAAGTTAGAATTAAATGTCGTACAGCGAGATGAATTGTCTGCATCAGTATCTTTTTCGGGTAACATAATTTCGAATCCGTACGGTTCCAGACAAGTTTGAATAATGTACAGTCAAAGAGATAAAATCAATTTTGCCTGCTGTAAAATTATCGTTTAAGGAGGTTATATTATTTGTTTTATTATTTGTAAACATTTTAACAATTAACTTAAAATTTCTACAAAGCAATTTTTACAAAGTAAGAAAGGAAGTAGATATTAAGCATGTTTTCAAGCATGATTCGCCATTTGTCGTGTCTATTGAGACACGACAAAGGGCGATATAAATGCACCGAACCTCTAAACGTATATTATGTAACTTACTTATTTTGTCACGTAATAAAACTTGTGACATTTTTGCGTCGAAAATTGGAGCTCCATCGGCGCCTTCTACAACATTGTAGAAATCGTGGGATTGTGACATCTCAGACATAGTCGATCTTCCCGCCCTTACCGTTGCAGTATTATAATTTTACAACAATTTCAAAATCTACGAAATTCGTGTAAAACGCGAAAAGTACGTTTCTGCGCATGACGGGTAAACTCTACCTCAGTCGCGAGCAGGGTACGTTAGGGAGCACCATGAGAAATTCCTCAAAAGCTTTCTGAACGCTTATGGGTGAAGGTAGCTTTCCCACCGCTGACGTGTTTTCGATTTTCTGAACGAGACATTTGTATCCTATGGGTAACGTTTACGAATGCAGCCCAGCATGTGCAACCAATTGTGATGTCCCGCCATTTTTTCAAACCCATATTTACAATAATAATTAAGAGATGCTTTTACTTATAAAATATGGAACAATGGTGTAATCTACTTGTTCTATTTTCAATTATTAGCGACTTCCATTATTGTTCGTCAATTATTTAATTTTCTTACCTCATACGCTTTTATTTTTAGTTACTAATTCTAAGAAATTAAGACTTCCCTATTTAACCGCGCTACAACCAATCCGGAAGCTCTATTTTGGAACTAGCAACGCAACCCAATCAAGCGCCGTCCCTAGAACCGAACAACACGCGTGCAGCGCTCTAGAACTAACCAGCGGTTATCTTATAGAACAAACCTGCGTGTGAATTCTACCTCTTTTGCGATTTTAAAAATTATTATAAATTGATTCTATAAACAGAAAATTAAATATGTTTTAACATTTTATATTGCTTAGCATTATAAAACATCCCGGCGTTAAGTTATAAAAATTTTAGATCGAGTGATGTAAGCAGCCCGGTAGCGCGGACAATGAAATCAGCCGACACTCTGTTTATCGATGTCACTCCGGAAAGTGTCAATACATGTAAACATTCAATAGGAAAAATTCGAGTACGTTCCCATCGCTACCCGGCGGCTCAATTAAAAGGAATTTTATAACGCACTCTTCTCGAAGAGTTATCTCCCCATAACCACCCCAAAGTCCTTCAAATGACCGATGACCCATGCATGTTCCACGCGTCACCAAAGCAAGACTCGAATCGCCGTTGTCTCATCGGTATATAAACCGCTAATTTCGAGCTCCGGGAGTCATTCGTTCATTATTCATTGCCTAGTCGTTAGTGCATTCAGTCATTATTCATTAAGAGTATCCGATCATAAGCATATCTTATTCGAAATCATATTCAAGCTATGACAAATCTCTGTGCGTCCGCACCGACGGACTTCTAATCTTTTTCACTACTGTCAGTCGTACACTATTAGATTTCTAATAGTGTAAAATCTGAATAAAGGATCCTGTACGTAATTTCGAGTACTTAAATTCAACCTATTTCGCCGTGACCGAGGTCCTTCAGGAGCGAAGGTAGAGACACGTGCAGCAAAACTGGAGATTCACCGCTACCATACGGTAAGTAATTATAACTCCCCTTACCCGAGCACGCCGTATCTTAGTGAAGATTAGGAAATCTGTTACTGACTGACATCCCACTTTAATCAATTACCTCATCTCTCATCCCATCGTCGCTCAGCACCTCACATGTTCGTAGCGGTAATCTTACTCCGTGTATAATAAAGAAACCCCCCTGTCAAGCACTGGCATGAAGCTGACAGTTTTTTCGTTAGTCATTATTAAGTTATATGTCCTCACAATTTTACTATCATCTATAAGTATCGATATTAGACAGAATTTAGATCTTAATATATTACCAATATTGCTGTTGTCACTCCGACGTCCTCCAACCCTCATCTGCTTCAAATTTAATCTGGGTTAACCGACAGGCATTCGGAACTCAGTCTTACGCAGACTCTACCGACAAATTCTCTTCGACTCCTGCAACCTCAACATTTACAACTCAGTCTGAGATACTTATTGGCTCCCCCCAAGAAATATCTAATTCAGAAGTTGAACTCAATACGGAAATCATTGATAATCTTAGCATTGAATTACCGATATTAAATGATTCTAATGGTTTGAAACCAAATTAGCCACCAGATTTAACAGCATACAAAGAGTACCAAAAAGAGAGTAATGAAGTCAACCATACAAAGATTTTGCCGAGAGATTTAATATCCCAGTTAAAATCACAATTATCTGAGGATAAACATTTTAGCATAGATCAGTATGCCCAATACTTAGATTTGTAATCGATAAATCACATTACACACCCCTACGGTATACTTAAGTTCTAATAATCATTATTTAATATATTAAGAAACAAATTCACAATTATTCTGTAAATTACAGATGATATCCTTATACTCAGACGAGGAAATTAATGCATCGATAACCAGGAACCGAATGACGTTTTAGAAATAATAATTGGATTAATTGATGATTATTTTAAAGGATATTTGGATATAGACCAACTAACTGTTCTTCTAATAAATCTTTAAAACCCCGAATCATAAAACAGCATTAACACACGTAATTATACAGGTACGTATAATTCTAGTGAATTTCTAGTAAATAATTATCACCCGAGTCTCACTCCACTTTTTAGATCACTTCAGTCCTTGCTCTCGGCGTCCTTAGGGTATAACCGGTGTAAGCAGGTTGCCTTTCAAAAATAGAGAGCTTCTTTCTCTTGCTAACCGAGTCTAGTGAGGAAAAGGTCACCCGGACGTGACATAATGCAGGGGTATGGCATGGACACGAAAATGTTGATAAATTTTTACCAAGCTCTTCTAACTTTGTTTTGAACGATAAATGTTTTCCTATCTCGACAGACGCATTGTCGCATGATAAGACAACGATATTTAAAAATAGAATGTTTAATTTCCACATTTTATTTTGAATGCATTAAATAATTTTTCCGCGCTGCTGTTTCTCGAATCAATATTAATTAATTTAACTGCATGCGAATGTCTAATGTTTCAGGATCAACCGAACAAGAAACGTCATCTATTTCTCATTACAAATATCAGACGTCAATAAAAATTGAAAATTTTGTATTTTGAATGCTGTTCACACGGTCCGTCTCAACCGGACATAATATATTCGAAATTATATTTTCATTTTTTACTCGGCCCATATATTCATATTTTTCAATACGTTAGAATCTTCCTACTTCTTGGGAAAAAAAGAATATCTTTTGCAGTTTGATGTGAAATATTCTTATCAGCGATTAACGCAGCATATCGAATTTCAGCACGATTGACCAATCAGAAAGTCCTAGTGTGCAACTAGCTAATTAGCAGTGTGGGTTATCGGATCCCGTCCATGTAGATTCGCACATCTGATCTTATGCATTCGGTTCCGGATTATTATCTGATAGGAAATTAATTATTATAAAATGAACTATTATTTCCCAAACGTTGAAAACATTACAGACGTGTTTCCCAAATGATTCCACGTTGATTAAAATAAAAAAAATTTTTTTAAATTATGTCTGCTAACTATACGCTCAATTAACTTTCATTAATTACAAATAAACTATTATTTCCGAAACTATGAGAATATATTCATCCAAACGATTCCCAAACGATTGTAATAATAAAAAATAAGAAATATCAAATTTGTCTGCTAAGTATATAAAGGTCGTGGTATCAACCAGATAGATACCAAAATGGCTAGCCACGCCTCTACCACAAATCACAAATAACCAAACACGCGGAAACTGGGAGTCGATTGTGTATCTTGAAACGAAGTAAAAATTACAAAGTGAACAGATTTACTAGATTTCGACAAATGAAATCGTAGATACTCTAGTGAATTTCCTCACTTTTGTAATTTTTACATTGTTTCAAGATACACAATCAACTCCCTGGTACACATTGGTTGCTATACCAGACGTTCGCCAAAAATCGCCTTATGTCGATGGTCCAGATATAGGGAGCTTTCCAGCAAGCGACACAGACGACACAGAGTACCATTCTATCTTCTTTCAACACCAATGAACAACAAAGGGCGTTTTCCAGCAAGCGACACAGGATGCTTTCCAATTGAAATATCCCTAGACACTTTTGTGCACAGGCGACACAAGTTGCGTTCCAATTGCCATAACTGTCGACACAACACTACACATCCGTACTCAGCCCGATGGCTACTAGTCGGCTGTGTAAACTTGTGTTTTCTAGTGAGAATTAAATACTAACTACGGCGGCTATAAAGGAATGGCTGGCATTTATATAACATTAAAGAAAATAAAATGTAAAATACCTTCTTTTTTTTTACTCGATCCTTTCAAAAATATTCTTGGAATATTTGTATATACGCAGACGGAAACGCAGATTATCATCACCACGGATTAAAAAATATCAAGACATGGACATGGTATTGAAAAATAATCCTAATTCTACTCGAAACTGTGCACATTAGTAAACACTTTGTTCCAATTGAATCGTGCACATCGCTACACTTTGTGCCTTCCTGTGTATGTTTGTATTAAGATGTGTTAAGCAATTGGAAAGCACCCACAGTCGACACAGTGTGACACAGAGTATCATTCTATCTTCTTTCAACACCAGTGAACAACAAAGATAGAATGAACTCTGTGTCACACTGTGTCGCTTGCTGGAAAACGCCCAAAGATAGAATGATACTCTGGGTGCGTTCCGTTTCTCGCATGATGCGCATAGGAGCACACGAGATCGTTCCGTTTCAGTCCATGCGCAGTTTATGCGCGCATGGGAACGGTCTCCCACCACAACGCCGCGCCATGTCGCGCAGCGCATGAGAGCGCATGAGCTGCCTCAGCTCTTGAGGTGGTGTAGTCCATGCGTGGCCCATGCGCGAGAGTTATTTAGGCGGGAAGGAGACTGTCTGCAAAGTCTGTCTGTTTGCTATAAGTTATAGGAATTTGTTATTCCGAAATTCGTAACAAATGGTCTCAAAAAAGCTACAAATTTATGTTGATAATGAATTGTGGATGTTCGATGTGTCTGATACTGAATTCCAGGCGGCAACAAGCGGCGGTAAGTATTAATATCGTGAGAAATTTTGATTTTAACCTCAAACTTCAAGATTCCTTAAAAGACATTAGTGTAATATTCATTTAATATGCTCATTAGGGATTGTGTTTTCTATTTATGTAGAACAGATTTCATTGTTTATGTGGAATAGCACTCTTTGTAGAATGCCTTTGTAGAACCCTAGTAATTGAACCCGAGTAATTGAAGTCTTACTTTATTCTGACAGATGAGAAAGTCATCAAGTTTTTAGTGGCCCGAGAAAGAGAGAGACGGAGTATGGCGGTAATTAATGAACTACAAGCTGACGAACCAGGAGAGCCTGCAGATGCCTCTCGAGCAAACGAAGCCAGGAAAGAGTTCTTCGTTTGGCCAGATCAGGCAGTTCTTTTGTTTTTGGAGACCTACCGAGATAAAGAGTCTGATTTTTCCTCGGGTCTGAACGCAACGACAAAATATGGATGGAAATTGCCAATGAAATGAAGAAGGCAAAGTACAATGTCACTGCTGCTCAGTGTCAAAATAAAATGTCCGGACTAAAAAGAACATACAAAAATATAAGTGACAGCAACAAGAAGTCAGGTAATCATTCAAGTTCTTGGGTTTTTTACTCTGTTATGGATTCAATATTTGGAGAAAAGGCATGGGTAGCACCTGAATCAATAGCCAGCAACGATGGTCCACCCTCTCCAGGCTCTTCATCATCCACTTTATCAGAGAAGTTAGCAGCAGATCAGCCAAAATCGAAGAAAAGACTGGTGGAATCAATTTTGGAATCGTTCATCACAGAAATCAAAGAAGATAAGCAGAAGGAAAGGGAGGACAGAGAACAACATAGAGCTGAAAGAAGAGCAGAAAAGGAAGATAGGTGCAAGCAGATTAGACAAGAGAAGTTGGAAATGCACTAAGACAGAATGCAGCTCCAGCAGTCTCTGATTGAACTACTCGCTAAAATTGCAGAACGTAAAGAGCCTTAGTTTAGGGATGGCTCAAGTAGTATTATGACATTCTGTAATATGTGTTGGAGGATACC
The DNA here is from genome assembly GCA_949152495.1 of Lasius fuliginosus. Classification (NCBI taxonomy): domain Eukaryota; kingdom Metazoa; phylum Arthropoda; class Insecta; order Hymenoptera; family Formicidae; genus Lasius; species Lasius fuliginosus. The sequence goes on along the minus strand of OX424447.1, from coordinate 595,918 downwards.
CACATGACGAAAGTTTCCTAGATGTGCTTATATTGTTTTGCTTATGTTGTTTTGTATATGCTAATGTTGTTTTTTATTTGAAATAGTTTTGATATTATCTCACTATTTAAGTTTTATTAGTAGTGTAGTTCAATTAGTAAGTAACGGCCACCTCTAGTAGTATTGCATTCTGTAATAATTGTCTTGAGGTGTCTAGGGAACGAAAGGTTTCCTGAATCTGCTTATTGATATTCCTACATTCTTAACAGTTGTGATTGATGTAACCACAGGTTATATCAATTACAATTGTTAAAAATGAGAGGATGTCGATAAGCAGATCCAGGACAATTGTCCTTTTATATAGACTGCGTCACTCTAGTCGATGATATTTTATTTAGCTTTTGTGTATATCTGAAATAAGTTTAACGCTGTTTCATATTTCCGATATATTAATTTTTTTATGAGACTACACCACTCAAGTTGTTCTGTTTCTATATTTTATGTAGCTTCTTATGTGATTGCATACTTAATTTTAGTTTGAATTGGATATGACATTTTTTTGTATTTTACTATTGCATTAGCAAGACTAATTAGCAAGACCAGCACACTAGATGTGATGGGCAATATCTAATGAGAGCTCTGCTTTTTTGAAAAAACAACTAATTGGATATCATCACCGATCGCGTCTAGTGTGTTAGAGCCATAAGAAGTGTTATTTTTGTAACTCTGCAACTTGTTCTTACTGTTCGTATATAAAATTGCGAATAAATATATGTGCAATAAATAATCAAACATTGATTTTAAATACTTTTATTTTCTTTTTGTAATTATACTGTACATATGAACAAACAAAACTGCTTCTGGCTCATTGATCAATTAATTAAAATACATATAAAAGCTATTTCAATTTTATTTTAAATTTTGAACATTAACAAATTCATGCTTTAAAATCATTTTAATGTGAATGGCCCCAAGCCACTTCACACCTCATTCACATTTAATTATTTTCATTTTTAAGTCTCATCCTCAATTCATTCATGATTCTCGCTCTCTTTTGGTTACCCAAATCTGCACCTGCTGCTGTGACACCAGGGGCAACATTTTCATTGTTAGAACAAATAAGAACATCAACATTGTCATTCTGCAGTATGCAAATGTTATGACATAGCATGCAATAATAAACTGTGGTATCTTAGTGATATCAGTGAGAGGCAAACAGTCGAGCAAAATTCGAAATCTCATTTTCAAAAGCCCAAAGGCTCTTTCAATGGCCATGCGAGTAGATGATAAACAATAATTGAAGTTCTTTTGCCTTGCAGTAAGATGTCCATTATCTCTAAACGGTACCATGACATGTGGATGAACTGTATACGCTGCATCTCCAAGAAGGTGAGAATTCGAGGGAAAATACTCATTTGGCCTCTGGATGAACTCAGCTAAAGGAGAGTTCCTAAAAACTGCATCATGCACAGACCCTACATGCCCGGTATAGCAATGAGTGAATAGACTCCGAGCATCACACACAGCTTGGAGGTGAATGGCAGGATATTTTTTTCTACAAATATAAGAAGCTGCATCTTCTTTAGGAGCTCGTATCCGTATAAAAGAACCATCAACAGTCCCAATGACGCCTGGAAAACCCTTCGCTCTTTGAAGTTCTTCGATCACACGAGTAGCCTCCTCTCCTCTTGGCCATTTGATAAAACGTGGTGCTAGGCAATGGAGGGCGTAAGTCACACGTCTCACAGCGCGCAATACAGTAGCTTTTCCCACACCAAACTTGACACATACAGACCTGTGTACACAGAACGATAGGATTACAGCTGCAATACTATATTGTTTCTTTTAGTAGTTTCAACATAATCAAATATATACCGATATGAATCTAGAGTAGCCATGAACCATAACGTTACCATAAGTTGCTTCTCTGAAGATAGTTGCTTTCTTCCGCGAGCATTTATAGCATTCAAAGCTGGCCTTAGAAGTCTCAAAACCATTTGAAAGGTCTCTGGAAACACCCTGCAACATAGCCAAAGTCAAACATGGCAAATCTGCATTTATCAGTCGTTGACGGGAAATACATTCAGAAACCTAAAATGTTCTTTAAAAGTTATTCTGGAGTATCCTGGAACAACTCGTTCCACATAATCGGTCAACTTTTCTATCTGAGGAGTTTCACCCTGCGTCTCATTCACCATCAACATGGCATATAAGGTACGCATTTCGCTTTCTTCGTCACTGGAATCTTCTTCACTGCTGCTGGATAACGAAGAGGTTTCATCATTATCTTCTTCATTATCATCTTCTTCATCAATATCAACCTGGCTGCAAATAATAACAGAAGATACCACAGAGAGCACATCATCAGCCGACATCTCATCTGCTATGTTTGTTTACAAACAGCCCAAGCGCGCATGGGTCTGTTCCGTTTCTCTTTGCGCAGTAACAGTGATGGGAAAAAGGAAACGAGCCAATGCGATGCGCTGCGTTTCATGCGTATCATGCGAGAAATGGAACGCACCCTCTGGCTGCGTTCCAAAATTCGCTGCCAGTACTGAAAATTTATAGTTCACGTTATGGTCGTATCTAGGGCTTGCAATCCCGCAAGATCCCGCACTTTTATTTTAATCCCGCCGATGACAGTTCAGATGTGCGGGATCCCGCGGGATTTGCGGGACTGTCCGCACTATGATTAGGAACAAAATAATACGAGTAGCAACTCGATATTTGATAACAACAAAGCGCGCGATGGCGCGGCGCGATTAGAGCGTGTGTTTATTTATGTTTATATTCTTTATCGCATCGCACGCTTCACCATTACATTGCCGACGCCGCCAATCGTCAAACTCAACAGAGTCTTTTGTTAGTTTAAAGTTTAAAGTGAAGAAAACTACACGTAACACGTATTTCAAGGCGCGTGTTCGAGCGTAATTTTGTTTTATTATATTGCTGTTAGTAATATGACTTACAAAGTCATAAAAGAATCGCATTGTGCAATGAGTGACGAAAAAGTTACAGTGTGGAAGTATTTTGCAAAAGGGAAACATTTAGATAATGCTAAATGTCTAATGTGTTCTGCGATTTTAAAAATAAGTCAACGGTCAAGAAAAGGTTTAGTGACGCACTTGAAAAGCAAGCACTGTATTGACTTAAAATCAAATCCCTCCTCAAGTCAACAGATTACATCCGTACCATCTACTTCTTCGACCAGGTCGGACAATGAAGGTGAAAATATCATGCCAAAAAAAAAAGCAAAAATTAGTGATTTTTTTTTTAAAGAAAACACCATGGAAGTGATGATTTCTCGAATGACTGCCAAAGGCGGATTTTCCTTTAATTCTTTCTGCAAATCTTCAGATTTAAGATATTTGTTTCAAAAAAGTGATCATAAACTTCCATCATCTTCAAATACATAAGGTCTATAGTCATTCAATTCTCAGAATCTGTAAAAGCTAATATGATAAATGAAATCCAAAAATTGCAAATGCAAAATCAAAAATTTTCATTAACATTTGATGAATGGACATCTCGAAAAAACCGACGTTATTTAAATATAGATCTACATAGTGATAAACAGCATCGCAATCTTGGTTTAATCAGAATTTAAGGTTCTTCTTCAGCAGAACATTGCGTGAATTTGGTCGAAGAGCATCTCAAGATCTTCAATATAAATATTAAAGACGATATTGTTGCTATAACTACCGATGGTCCGAACGTGATAATAAAAGTTGGGAACCTAATGCCTTGCTTTCAGCAATGTTGTTTTGCGCATGGTATACAACTTGCAATTATTGACATTTTATACAAAGATTTACCAGAAGAGGAGGCTCAAGATCAAGAAGGATTAAGAAGATTTCAAGAAATTGACAATGCCGATCAATCTGAATTATCTGACGTTGATGATGACGACGATGAAGGAAGTTTTATAGTAGATTGTATTCCTTCATCTGTGAAGATAGCTTCGAATTATAAAGATCTCATTACGAAGGTTCGAAAAGTTGTGAAGATTTTCAGAAGATCACCTACGAAAAATGATCTCATTTTGCAGAAATATATTCAGGAAGAGCACGATAAAAGATTAGAATTAATTCTAGATTGTAAAACTCTTGGAACAGTTTAGTAAATATGTTAGAACGTTTCTACATTGTAAGATTATGCATTAGTAAAGCCTTGATCGATTTACGATCAGAAATCAGATTCACCGAAACAGAATGGTTTGCTATAAATGACTTGAAGAATTCTTTGCAACCAGTAAAATTAGATGTTGAGATATTATGCAGAAGAGATGCAACGCTGATCACAGCCGAAACAACAGTGCGGTTTATATTAGAAAAACTGGATAATCAATCTACTCCTCTTAGCACCAAATTGACTGCAGCACTTCGTCGAAGAATTAAACAACGCCGCACTGACTTAACTGGAACATTGCTGTACTTACAAAATCCGATAAAATTTGAAAATGACTTAAAAAATCTAGATGATACATTCTTACTGCCTAAAAAAACTATTATACGCAAAGAAATAAAAAAACTGTTAGAAAGAGTTCTGAGCAATGAACATGGAGAAAAAATTCTATGTGCATCCAATACTGCTTCATGTTCCAACAATTCTGACGAAGATCAAGAACAAGACGAATCTCGCACTTTATCTTTGAAAGAGGAGTTAGAAATGAAATTACAGAAGGAATATCCCGAAGTAAAAGTGATCGAATCGAAGGTTCTTTCTAAAAACTTAGAGAATGTATTAAAAAAAGAAATGATTGCTTTTGAAAATGATGGTACTAAAGGTAGATACCTTCGTATATATATGAATATTTGCTCACAATTCCACCGACAAGTGTAGAGGCTGAGAGAGCATTTTCGGCCGCAGGATACATATATAACAATCTAAGAACCAGTCTGGGGGACGAAAGCATTAATAGTCTGTGCTTTTTAAGATCATACTTTCAAAATAATGACATTTAATTTTTACGGTAACTTTTCTTATTAATATTTTAATATTTTATCTTGAAAGATTTTAATCAGTTGATTTAATAAGAATTTTAATAAAGAATATTAAGTTTATTTATAGCTTTTTTTATCATTAATTAATTAAGTATAAATTGTTACTTGTGTTTCTTCTTAATTAATAATTATAATTAAAAATTAGTAGCTCTTCCAAAGCATGATAATGTACGGTTAAATGAAAATATCATTCATTATTAATGTTAATTAATATTATTAACCAGAATAAATGATTATATCTTTGAAAATAATGCTTTTTTTAAATCTTTAATTAAAAATCCTATAAATCATTCTAAAATCAGTTTAAAGATGATTTCTTTGGGTTTGTTTTCGAATCTTCGGGGCGGATTTTAAATATTATTTTAAATATTATTTTAAATATTATTTTATTTATTACGATTTTAAAAGATATCACTTATCTCTAAAAATATGTTGCGGGATCCCGTGGGATCCCGTGGGATTGACAACAATACCGCATTAATCCCGCGGGACTGAGAATGATTGCGATTGCGATTGCGATTCTGCCTCAGCCATTAGCACGAAAGTTCAAACAGCAGTCGCCAGTCACAATCGCGACCTGCTGCTTTCTAACTGGCTGAGGCAAAATCACAATCGCAGACGCAATCGCAGTCGCGACCGCGAGCCGCTAGTGTGATACGGCCATTACGTATACTATAGATTTCCAGAACTGGCAGCAAATTTTGGAACACAGCCTTTGTCCATGGAATAAAGGTGCCTTTTCATGCAGCGAATTTTTCGCTGCGAATCATGTATAGCGAATAGCGAATAATTATCCGTGAAGTAGCGAATTATTCGTCGCGAATAAGCGAATAGTATATGAGTGAGCGTCGTATCGTAGGTATTTGTTGTTTTAAAAATACTGTTATTTGCATATAGTAGAGTTAAACATTATTAAAGTAATTTTGCATAAATTAATGCCGTTAAAATATAATTAATATAATTATAATTAATTAATTTATAATTATAATTATAATTATAAATATAATCATAAATTAAATATAATTTCTTTCTATAAATTCAATGGTTTACGTTTGTTGAATCCATTGTCAACTTTCTTGGCTCGATTTTCCTGCTATCAGCGAACACTCGCTGAAAGCTGAAAAAATCCAGCGAACAGCGTGTGACGTCCCGCCATTTTTTTGAACTCATATTTACAATAATAATTAAGAGATGCTTTTACTTATAAAATATAGAGCAATTGTTTAATCTACTTGTTCTATTTTCAATTATTAGCGACTTCCATTATTGGTTCAATTACTTAATTTTCTTATCTTATACGTTTTTTATTTAACTTAAAAATTAAATATACTTTTAGTTACTAACTCTAGGAAACCAAAATTTCCCTATTTAACCGCACTGCGACCAACCCGGAAGCTCTATTTTGGAACTAGCAACGCAAACCAATCAAGCGCCGTTCCTAGAGCCGAACCACATGCGTGTAGCGCTCTAGAACTAACCAGTGGTTATCTTATAGAACAAACCTGCGTGCGAATTCTACCTCTTTTGCGATTTTAGGAAATTAACATACTTTAATATAGATTTGGGGATATATGCGCTATTCTTTATGGAATTATGAAATATAATAACTCACTAGAAGCAATTCTTGACAAATAAACAACTATAAATTCTGAATTCATTTTAATTTCTATAAATTCAAATTTTAATAAATAAGTAAAACAAATAACTTAGCCAAAAGCAAGTTGTTACGAAATAATTCCATGACTTAAGAAATTAGCAATAAGTCATTATAAGGCATTAATGCTTAATGCGCTTCAATATGATATTCTAATATTAATCGAGTTATGTTACAATAAATATAAGAAATTACGAAGTCATAACGATTTATTGGAAACAACTTTTTGTAAACAATTAAAGATAACTAAGAACGATCATTGAAATCGTGTTAAAACTTTTCAAATAACTAACTAAATTATTCAAACAAAGAATTTCAATAAACAACAATTATGACTTCGAAAATGACTAATTTACTTGTGTAAAACGCGCTACTCTAACCTGATAGTCCATTCAAATATTATTGTATACATTATACTTTATGAATCATACTCCGTATATAATAATTTGCAGACAGCCTTTTTATAATTGGAAATAATAATCAAGGTTATTTATAGAAGCCTGTAGTAATAGTAAAATGTTGAAATTAATTAACTCTCATTAAATGACCAAGCTGACCGTAAATTATTATAAATTGATTCTATAAACAGTAAAAGTAGATATAAGTTTTAACATTTTATATTGCTTAACATTATAGAACATCCCGGCGTTAAGTTATAAAAATTTTAGATCGAGCGACTCAGGCAGCCCGATAGCGCGGACATTGAGATCAGCCAACTCTCTGTTTATCGATGTCACTCCGGCAAGTGTCAATACATGTAAACATTCAATAGGAAAAATTCGAGCACGTTCCCGTCGCTACCCGGCGGCTCGGTTAAAAGGAATTTTAGAACGAACTCTTCTCGAAGAGTTATCTCTCCATAACCACCCCAAAGTCCTTCAAATGACTGATGACCCATGCATGTTCCACGCGTTACCAAAGTACGACTCGAATCGCCGTTGTCTCATCGGTATATAAAACGCTAATTTCGAGCTCCGGCATTCCATTCCATTCCATTCGTTCATTACTCACCGTTCAGTCGTTCGCGCATTCAGTCATTATTCATTAGAGTATCTGAAGCATTCAGCAATTATACTAATCGTTCGGTCAAAATAAGATCTTATACGAGATCATATTCTCGTCGTGCCAAAACCTCTGTGCGTCCGCACCGACGGACTTTTAATCTTTTTCACTACTGTCAGTCGTGCGCTAGATTTCTTAATAGTGTAAAATCTGAATAAAAGATTCTGTGCATAATTTCGAGTACTTGAATTCAACCCATTTCGCCGTGACCGAGGTCCTCCAGGAGCGAGGGTAGAGACACGTACAGCAAAACTGGAGATTCACCGTTACTATACGGTAAGTAATTATAACTTCCCTTACCCTAGCATGCCGTATATCAAGACTAGGAAATCTGTTATTGACTGACATCCCACTTTAATCAATTACCTCATCTCTCATCCCATCGTCGCTCAGCATCTCACATGCTCTTAGTGACAATCTTACTCCGTGTATAATAAAGAAACCCCCCTGTCAAGCATTTGCATTAAGCTGACAGTCTTTCTGTCCGTAATTATAAAATTATATGTCCTCACAATTTTACTATTATCTATAATAAGTATCGATATTAGACAATATTTAGATCTTAAAATATTACCAATACTACTGTTGTCACTCCGATGTCTCCAAACCCTCATTTCCATTCATAAAATATCCCGGCATTCGTTGCCAGGATTCTTCAAATATCCCGGCATTCGTTGCCAGGATTCATAAAATATCCCGGCATTCATTACCAAGATTCATAAAATATCCCGGCATTCGTTGCCAGGATTCATAAAATATCCCTACCCCTATCTCGCACTTAAGGATTGACAACAGAAGATTAAATTATAAAGCATTTTCCATAACAAAAAAACTAGAATTACATGAAGATATTATTTTAGTATCGATACTTTCCTTCTACAAAGGAAAATTCTTATCTATCCCTCCAATTAATAGATATTCTTATTTATGAAATGTCTAATTCCCAAATTCTCAACCAGGATTTCTAATCTTCAAAGTCCTTAATAATTAACTACACGATAGTGGATAAACTCACGGATACATCATAATTCTAGAATGTCAAGTAAAACTTCTTAAAACTCATTTAAATATTTTAGATTTCGCATTCAAGCTTTTTTCAATTGTTTAGTTATCATCACTTAAAATTCTATCAACTTCAATTCTATCATTTTATTTAATCTCATCATCCTACTACATACTCCCTTGTAGATGGTTAACCCGGCATACATACAAACCATCCGAAAGAAGCATAAACATAGAGCCGGTAAAAGACACGCGCTAATCGTGCCGATAAAAGAGCATGTACTAAACAGCGTGCTTCAAATTTAATCTGGGTCAACCGGCAGGCATTCGGAACTCAGTCTTACGCAGACTCTACCGACAAATTTTCTTCGACTCCTGCAACCTCAACATTTACAACTCAGTCTGTGATACTTATTGCCCCCCCCCCCCCCAAGAAATATCTAATTCAGAAGTTCAACACGGAAATCACTGATAATTTTAATACCGAATTACCGATATTAAATGATTCTAATGGTTTGAAATCAAATTCACCAGAATTAACAGCATTCAAAGGGTACCAAAAAGAGAGTAGTGAAGTCAACCAAACGAAGATCTTGCCGAAAGATTTAATATCCCGGATAAAATCACAATTATCCGAAGATAAACATTTTAGCATAGATCAATATGCCCACAACTTAGACATTTAATTTATAAATCACACTATACACCTCTACGGTATACTTAAGTTCTAATAATCATTATTTAATATATTAAGAAACAAATTCACAATTACTCTGTAAATTACAGATGATACCCTCATACTCAGACGAGGAAATTAATGCTACAATAACCAGCAAACCGAACGACATTTTAGAAATAATAATTGGATTAATTGATGATTATTTTAAAGGATATTTGGATATGGACCAACTAACTGTTCTCCTAATAAATCTTTAAGGTTCTGAATCATAAAACAGCATTAACACACGTAATTATACAGGTACGTATAATTCTAGTGAATTTCTAGTAAATAATTTTCACCCTAGTCTCACTCCGCTCTTTAGATCACTTCAGTCCTTGCTCTCGGCGTCCCTAGGGTATAACCGGTGTAAGCAGGTTGCCTTTCAAAATAGAGAGCTTAATTCTCTTGCTAACCGAATCTAGTGAGAAAAAGGTCACCCGGACGTGACACAACCAGAGAGAAGGAGGAAAGGCGCCATGCCGTCATTTTTCGTAAGACGCTTTTTCTAGGCCGCTCACTAGCGTCACGTACATCCATTTTACGGCCGCTTGGAACTAAGTGGTCACATCCACTTTCGATGTCGATAAAAAAACCAGTTTTGGTTCATATCCGTGCTACATCCACAATTTTTTGGTTCGTGTCCGTGCTACATCCATATAATTGTGGATCAAAAATATATATCAAAACTTCGTGAACTTATTAATATGTTTTATTAAATGCGTGTAACGTTTTGGCATTCTAGTACATAATACGATATAAATTATTTCTAAAGCATTTTTACGTATATCCGCATGTGCGCAATGAAATAAATTTTCTTAAATCAATTTTTCTTGATAAGTCTTAATTGAATATAATGTAGAAAATATCTGCAATATATTACTTTTACTTTTTTTTTATTCTTGGAACAAAGGTATCAAGCATTTAAACAATCATGCATTTTAATCAAATTATGATTTTTATTTATAGCTTTTTATATTAATTTTTTTATATTAATTTATTTTTTACTTATTATTAATTTAATAAATTTTTTATTTATAAATTCGAACGGATGCGTAGTCTTTTGAAAATAAACATATAATAGATGCGCTCCGCTTGACGCTATATTTTCGCTTCGAAGACTAATTGTAAGATTCTTCACCCTATCTAGTTAAAAATTATCCGATTTATGTCGTGTTTGATGTCGTTTTAATCGCCAAAATCTCATTAATCCATTAAGATTATTTTCAAGCTGTTTAAATGCAAAATAGAAGTTTTAGTTTTCATTTCAAAAAATGTTTACATTCGTGAATTGCTATGGATGGGGAGAGCCCATTGTAAGAGACTTCGGAACTCTTTGATGATAGGTCATCTCGTTCGCTCTCTACTCGCGGTCTCGCTCTCGCTCTTACACTCGACGAGTCGCGCTAGACAGCTCGGAAAGATAAGCTGATCCGAGAATCGAGAAAAAACTAAAACTTCTATTTTGCAATTAATCGGTTTGAAAATAATTTTACTGGATTAATCAGATTTTTGCAATTAAAACGACATCAAACACGACATAAATCGGATAATTTTTAACTAGATATGTAATCAAAATTTTAATTACCTATCTAGTTAAAAATTACCCGATTTATGTCGTGTTTGATGTCGTTTTAATCGTCAAAATCTCATTAATCCATTAAGATTATTTTCAAACCGATTAATTGTAAAATAGAAGATTTAGTTTTCATTTCAAAAAATGTTTACATTTGTGAATTGCTATGGTTGGGGAGAGTCCATTGTAAGAGACTTCGGAACTCTTTGATGATAGGTCGAGTAGAGAGCGAGCGAGACCTATCATCAAAGAGTTCCGAAGTCTCTTACAATGGGCTCTCCCCATCCATAGTAATTCACAAATGTAAACATTTTTTGAAATGAAAACTAAAACTTCTATTTTGCATTCAAACAGCTTGAAAATAATCTTAATGGATTAATGAGATTTTAGCGATTAAAACGACATCAAACACGACATAAATCGGATAATTTTTAACTAGATAGCGTGAAGAATCTTACAATTAGTCTTCGAAGTGAAAATATAGCGTCAAGCGGAGCGCATCTATTATATGTTTATTTTCAAAAGAGTACGCATCCAATCGAATTTATAAATAAAAAATTTATTAAATTAATAATAAGTAAAAAATAAATTAATATAAAAAAATTAATATAAAAAGCTATAAATAAAAATCATAATTTGATTAAAATGCATGATTGCTTAAATGCTTGATACCTTTGTTCCAAGAATAAAAAAAAAGTAAAAGTAATATATTGCAGATATTTTCTACATTATATTCAATTAAGACTTATCAAGAAAAATTGATTTAAGAAAATTTATTTCATTGCGCACATGCGGATATACGTAAAAATATTTTAGTAATAATTTATATCGTATTATGTACTAGAATGCCAAAACGTTATACGCATTTAATAAAACATATTAATAAAATAAGATAAATATTTTTATAATTCGACCTAACTAACAATGGCTTAAACGAGTTAAGCTAGAAGAATACTTATAGGGAGACGTGTCTCTTAGTACGAGACTACAAGAATCCCCTGATATACTCCAACTATCTCGTAAATAAATAGGCGAGAAAAATATAGGTCCGAATAGTAGCTGAAGCGGGAGTCGAACCCGCGTCTTTCGCTTGCCGGGCGACTGCTTTAACCAACTAAGCTATTCAGACCCTTTAGACAGATTAATAAGTTCACGAAGTTTTGATATATATTTTTGATTCACAATTATATGGATGTAGCACGGACACGAACCAAAAAATTGTGGATGTAGCACGGATATGAACCAAAACTGGCTTTTTTATCGACATCGAAAGTGGATGTGGCCACTTAGTTCCAAGCGGCCGTAAAATGGATGTACGTGATGCTAGTGAGCTGCCTAGAAAAAGCGTCTTACGAAAAATGACGGCGTGGCGCCTCTCCTCCTCTGACACAATGTTTATTTGATAGCGAACTGCGAATGATCACGTTACCTCTGTCACGTCTGGAGTGACAATTCTTTCTTTCACTATACCTAGGTTAGCAAAAGAAAAGGATGCTCTCTATTTTATTGGGTAACCTGCATGCACCGGTTATACCCTAGGGACGCCGAGAGCTAGGACCTGACTTGTAGATCTAGGGAAAATGAGGTATGGTGGCACAGAATAGCAATTTATTATTTTCTAGAGATTTACTAGGATTGTTTTACGTATTTAAATACAAATATATGATTTGAGAAGTATAAAGATGTCTTAAGAGAACTATTAATAGATCTTCATCTATATATCCGTTAAAATAATCATCTATGAGTCCAATTATTATTAATAAGGTTAATTGTGGTAAGTTGCTTACTATTTTATCAAGTTCCTCAGTCAAGAATAAAGGATTCTTTTGTAATTTGTGAAATATTTTTATATGGTCTCGGTGTGTATTAAATGATAATTATAGTTAACCTTATAAAAGATTTATTAATAATTGATTTTTATAGAAATACATGTACATACAGTGGTGTTTATATGGTGTGGCGTGACTTAAATATTTAAATATTGTTCGTATTCATTTATATTAAAAAGTTCTTCAGGAAATTGAGATTTTATTTGAGATATTAAATCATTAAACTGAGGATTTTCTGAATTATGGTTCTGACAATTTTCTCTTTGATAATTGATACTTTGATATAAATCTTGAAAGAATATTAATTCAGGAGAATACTCTAATAAACCCGTGGGGTCGCTAATGTGACGTTTAGGTTCTGAATATGCTTGAAAATAAGATGTACTTTTTATTGATGTTTTTAATTTTGTTAAGGTATCCGGGGACAACGAAACTTCCTCAAGTGATTTAATCCGAGGTTTGCTTTTTGAAGACTGTTTCTTGAGCCAACGCAGATGTGAAGCTGCGCGTGAGGCGTGCGTTATCTTTCCTGCTCTATGTTTTTGTTTTTTCTTGAGAACGAGTTTGTATGATGGGTTGACCATCTACAAGGGTGTATTTATGTTAAAATAAAACTTAAAAGGTTTAAATTGAATAGAATGATCAGTTCTTACAAGAATTCTTTAATGTAAATTTGTTAAGAAAAGAGAAAAGATTTTATGATATAATTAACTAAATAAAGGTCTAAGAAAATTATTTTATATTTTATGTAACTTGAAAATTATTTAATATATGTGTATTTATATATTAGAATGTAATATATATATATATATATATATATATATATTACTCAGGAATCGTGCCGTAAAACTAAATTGAAGATTAGAAATTTAAGTTAAAATTTCTAAAAAGGATGACTGTTGTTAAAGGGAATAAGGTTTGAGGGTAATTAGTTATAGAGAATACAGTATCATTACTAAATTCATCTCTTTGTACAATCTAATCTTTTAATTCAAAAGGAAGGTATGGAGAATGCGGAGAGCGTTAACCAGGGCATAACAATGGATGCTCAGTTAACAAAAGCAAAATTATTTGTACGGAGTGCTACCAAGGGCACAACATTGGGTGCTCGGCGGCGATGGAAATTTAAGGACGGATAAGAGAGAGAGAGAATAAAATATGAGATATATCTCCGTTTATAAATCTCCTATTGACGATCTTAAATGGAGAGATAGGAGGTTGAGGAATTTTTACTGACCTGGCACAACGTAGGGTGCCCGGTTAGTTATGGAGATATACTGGATGGTGATTGGAAATTGTCGATCAGGGCACAACCTCGGGTGCTCGATAACGAAAGGAATATCTAGTATTAGGTATAGAATGACGCTTAGGGCATGACAGAGGATGCTCAGCGTCAGGTTAACAGAGGGTTGGACGACGTCCGAGTGTCAACAGAAGTATTAATTTATTCAAAATCTAACTTTCTATTAGTATTGATACTGTTTGGAAGATTCAGGGTATTTGATAATTATTTGATAATAGTTTATGTTAGTTAAAGAGGATTGACTGACCGAAAACTGTCAGCTACATGCCAGCGCTTGACAGGGGGTTTTCTTTATTAAATAAAGGATATAAGAATGTCACAGTGAGCGTACGAATTGCTGAGTGATGATGGAATAATTGATGAGGTAATGGATTGAAATGGGCTGTCAGTCATTAACAAATTTCTAATCTTCGCTAGATACTACGTGATCAGGATTAAGGGGAATTATAATTACTTACCGTATAGTAACTGCAATCTATAGCTCTGCTGCACGTCTCTCTACCTTCACGCTTCCTGGAGGACCTCGGTCGCAGCGAGTAAGGTTGAATTTAATTCACTCGAAATTATGCACAGAGTTCTTTATTCAGTTTTTGCACAATTGAATATCTAGCGCACGATTAACAATTATGAAAAAGTTAGAAGTCCGTCGCTGCGGACGCACAAAGATTTCGACGCTACTTAACGCCGAATAATGTATGTTATAATGATTGATACAGCTCGAAGAAGAATATAATGAGATACTTGCTTAAAGGACGAATATAGTATATATAATGAATCGAAGCGCGAAATTAGCGGCTTATATACCTTTGAGACAAAGGCAATCGAATCGGACTTTGGTGCCGTGTGGAACATGCATTGGTCATAGGTCATTTGAAGGGCTTTGGGGGGTGGGAATTACTCCTTCCAGAAAGGGCCATCATAGAATTCTTCTTAATCGAATCACCGGGTAGTTACAGGAGCTTGCTTGCGAATTTTGTATGTTTTGATACACGCCGAAGTGATATAGATAAGGAGTCGGCCGGTCTCAGCATCCCCTCTACCGAATTACATGCATCAATCGATCTGAATACTCTTATATTTTATTTTTTGAATATTTCATAATGCTAGGCTAGTGTAAAATGTTAAAATTTGTATCTAATTCTCTTGTTTATGGAGTCAATTTATAATAATTTATTGTTAGCTTAGTTTTTCAATGATATTTTAGAGCTAATCAATTTTCATATAGTTTTAACTATCGATTCTAATTATTTGTAAAGAAAGCTGTTTGCAAATTATTATATGCAAAATATGATTCCACAAAGTATAACAGTGGAGTCTTAATAAGTAGTTATGTCATCGCATAATGCTTAAGCTAAAAAGTGAAGCGTTTACATAATTAGATTAATCATTTAAAAAGCCATAATTATTACTTATTGAAGTTATTTATTTGAGTTATTTACTTAAAAGACTTTAACATAAATTTCAATTATATAGCTTTCAGATCTTTAATAGTTTATGAGATTAATTCAATAAGTAATTATGACCTTATAATCTCTTACATTGTCGTAATAGAAGCTCGATTAATAATGACTGTTAAAGCGTATTACCATCCCCAAATCTATGTTAAGGTATTTGATATTAATTATATATATATATAATTCTAAAAATCGCTTAGTTCCAGAACGCTACACGTGCGTGTTCGGTTTTAGGGACGGCGCCTGATTGGTTTGTGTCGCTAGTTTCAAAATGGAGCTCGTTGATTGGTCGCAGCGCGGTTATATAGGGAAATCTTGAATTTCTTATAGTTCATAGTTATAGACTAAAAGTATATTAGATTTCTAAGCTAAATAAGGCGTATAAAATAAGCACGTTAAGTAATTAACAATAATAATAAAAATCGCTAATAATAAGAAATAGAACGAATAGGTTATATAATTGTTCTGTATTTTATAAGTAAAAGCATTTCTTAATTATTATTGCAAATATGGGTTCGAAAAAATGGCGGGACGTCACACCTCTATTCGCGGCGATTTTTTCGCTACATGAATTGGCACCTTAAACCAACCAACCAACCTTAAATTTACTTATGTAGAATTTTAGATAGAAGAAAGAGAGTCTCGTATATAGTCTGATACTGAAATCAGTTAGGATCTTATCTCTCAACGGATGTCTTCGAACGTGTTACCGCTGATTGGACCCTTTGTTTGGACCCAATTTTTGTGTACAAATTAAGTCTTCAAGTACTTGATATAAAATTTGTAGAATCCTGTTTCTGGCCATCTGAATGGAACTTTTCTTATCCATCCGGTGCCATTAAAATCAAGGAAGATTTTATCTCGTCAGCAAATTTTTAACATGGGTAAAAATAAACAAGCACAACGAACCAAAAACAATGCACGGGTAAATATAAATTATACATAAGTAGAGGTATAAATAGAAATTATATATAAATTATACATGATTATAAGCATGATGTATAAAGAATTATTTGTAATATATAACTTATAGACATTATTTAAATATTCATTATTGACATATGTCATTGTATACGAATAAAAATTATTGTTACATGAATAAATTATTTATTTATGACATTTATACTTTTATATTAATGATATTTTTTTATATTTTTTATTTTCACAAATCCAAAATATCATGAGAAACTCTTAAAAAAATCATTTTCTAGCCATCAAATAGTAGTCGCAGTGCAGAACTTTTGGGGACAACGGTACCCAATTTTGTTGGTTTCTCAGTCGTTAAAGATGGAGTATATGTTCCTGTTTTACCTGGTCTATCCTTATGTTCCTTAAATGAGGTAGAAATAAACAGCGTAGATTCTAATTTTCAAGTAATACTAAAAAAGATGAATAAAAAAGATGCTACGACAAAGTACAAGGTAATTATTTTGATTTATTATAATTGATTAATTTGCATAAAAATTTTGTAAACTAACAAAAGTATGTTATGTACAGGCATTGCAAGAGTTTGCAACCTTATGTCAAGTTGTCGAATTATCGATAATAGAAATTATGTTGTCTTTTTGGCCACGACTATATTGCGCTCTATCTATTGATATAGATCACAGAGTAAGAGAAGCTGCGCAATTGGCACACGCAGCGGTTGTCAAGCGTATAGGCAAAGGCATAGCGGTATATTTAAAACAATTGATTGGTGCTTGGTTTATTTCTCAATACGACACATATCCTCCTGCAGCTTCAGCTGCTATCAATTCTTTCAACAATACTTTTCCACCAGGGAAGATAATCGATGCAATTGTTCATTACCAGTGTGAAATTTTATTATACATTAATAACAATATCACTGTACACACAGCTCAAACGTTATCGACGCAAAAATCTCTTACTAAAGAGGAAATGGAAGCCAAATATCAGAGAACATTGGTGGCAAATTTGCAAGGATATAGTTGTTATTTCAAAAAAGTTCCATTTCATAAGATGGAGAACACTTTGGAGATTCATAACGAAATTTTGAGCAATTCAAAGTTTTGGAAATTGGCTAAACATGATGCTCTGCCAATAAGAATAGCTTTCTTCAATGTTTTGACATCGATAATGGAAAATGCAGAAAAACTGTTGCAAAATGAGAAGAAAAGGACGATGACTACTATCATGAATAGTCTTGATGAATCCGAACCTGGTATTTTATCTGCTGTATGGGAATCGATGCTTATAGCTATAACTAAAATCGACGATTGGTATCTCGTCGTGAATATCAATAAACTCGTATTACCGAAATTATGGCACGTTTTACGATCCGGCGGCCAATGCTGCGCCAGCACCATTTATCCAAATTTGCTGCCTTTTATCAGTCAATTTTCGAAACTGAGTGTCAATATCGACGATCTGTATATGAATTTCTTCGACAACATGCGTCAGGGATTTTTTGCCAAGAGTGTACAAATGAGTCGCTCAGAAGCGCGGGCTGTAGCCACCTCTTTTGTTGAATGCCTACGTTATTCGATTCTCATAAATGTCGAGAATATAGATTTATGCATTCGTCTCCTCAAGGAACAGCTAATGCCCATTATAGAAGCATGTATGACGGATGGCATTTCTATAAAACAATTTTGTTTCATTGAAGTAACGCATTTAGTACAATATTGGAGTAAAAATCGTACTAACGAGGTATATAAAGCATACGTTTCTTTAACACAGCAATTCTGGATCGAATTGCGATTGCTGTTCGTCAAACTCATAAATGTATCAAGAGAGGTTGTAATGTTGCATACCATAGATACGAAAGATCCTCAAATCGAATTCTTATTGACTTTAAAGAATTTACCGGATCATACCCGTAAGAAATTTAAAAAAGTGAACTTTTCTGATTCGAGTAGTTCTGTTGCGAGCCAGTCAAAGGTACAAGTTACCGATACTTACACAGATATAGTTTTTAACGCGGAACTTTGCGAGTTTGTAAATGCACTCTGTACAATTTACTTTAATAACATCAACAACCAGCAATCTATTGAATATATCGGACAGCTGAATAAACTTATGAAACATTTTGCAAGTAGAGAATTATTTGCTGCACTTTCAAAATCATTTAAGTTTGATGAGGATTTCTTTGAATTTTACGATAACAACCTGAGATACCTGTTATTGCAAAATTCGGTAATAATGGAACAAGTTATTGAATTGATATTCTACTTTATTGCATATATAGATGATACAGAAAAGAATAAAATTTTCGAATCATTAATCGAGTTAAATGACATTGCAATAACGAAGAACGCAATATATTGCAGTTTGTCTAAAAATAATAGAAATGATTGCATAATAAAGAAATGGTATACGCAAACTAGCATGACCAAGTTACTAATTGATGTAGCCAAAGAAATTGCTTCGCCCGAACACAATAATTTGGAAAAGAATCAGAATCTGATTTTGTTAGTCTTTGAAACTTCGTCAACTGGAGACTTATTGATAAATGAGGAAGGGGCAAATGAGATTGTGTCGATTCTTTGTGATTCATTAAATGGAACGGATGACACGTGCTCTATGCAATTTATTACATTTATTACGAGGTTGATGACTTTAATATGGGATCAGAAACAAATAATATCGAGTGCTGTACAGATATTGGAAACATTTTTTGAACTATGCATTCGAGAACATGATGACGTAACTGCTGATACTCTGCGTAATAGTTGGAAGGAAGGACTTGTAAGAAGTAATGAGATATTATCCGATTTGGAATTTAATGATCTTATTGAAAGATGCGCAATTATTATCTGGAGCAAAATATACAATATGTGTCGGGTGAAGTGTATATTAGTAGATTTGGCAACTGATGTTTTAGAAATTATAATTAATAATAATAACGCAAACTCTCATTGTATTAATGAAACTATTCTATTATTTCTAATAGCGTCTGATATAAAGTTATGGATTGCAGAAGCAACTACAATTGCGATATATGGTGAAGTAGTAACAGGTAACTTATATATATCAAATGTTGAGAAGAAGATACGAATTTTTAAGCATTGTATGTCTATTGACATAACAAACGATATAATTTCCGATAATATGACAAATTGTCTATCGTGGGCTTTATTTACCACAGATTTGCTTAATAATCTGTATAAGAGATTAAGAAGTTCTAATACTACAGATATTGACCCATTTTCAGATTTAAAAGAAAATTTTGAATTATACGATTTAAATTTACCAGGAATTACAGAGATACTAATAAATATCATATATGTAGCTAGTATAGCAGAAATATACAATAAACATTATAAGGCCTCTAAACATTATAATGATGTTAATAAACTTCATGATTTGTTAAAGAGCAGTTTTATTAATTTGAAAAAATATTTTGGGAAGAATATCCATAGCGATGTACCATCTTGTATACAAAAAAATCAATCGAGTTATGGATATATGCTGCCATATATAATTCGTGCATATTATGCTGAATTTAAAATGAGTGATAATCCTGTAAAGTACTATGAAAATTGCAAAAATAATGAAGAATACGATGAAGAAGCATACGTGCAAGCAATTCAAATCTTAAGTGATTATTGGATGCCAGAGAATATTCCATTATTAATGAGCAACGATATTCATACACTAATTGTCACAAGAATTGTGACATGTCTCGAAAATGATAGTTTAGATTATTCTACTATCGTAGAGAAGATTATGTCATATGATAAAAAAGATATCGCATTTCTGAGTCACGATATTTCTGATATTTCATGGAATCAGTTGTGTTTGCTGCTGGAAGTTATAAGATTACTTACGACACTTGTCCAAAAAGTTCCATCAAAGTTAAAATATGGACATTGGGATTTTATTTTGATATCGCTCACTACATGGCAACAGTTACTTACTAATTTTCAATTTAATTACACTGATATTAAATTTATGGCATTAATGATAGCAGTCTGCCAATTATACTACACAGTTCAAACTTTAATGAACAAACATGAGCAAGAACCGATACCGGAATTACCTTCTGCACTCTTGGATGAATGGATAAATGTATTTGCTAGTTCCATACATAGTGGTATCGTCAAAACTTGGATGTTTTGCGTGGATTTGTACAATCAAGATACAGTTACTTTAAAATCTATTGTACCGTTAGATTGTTTAGGAAAATCAATTAGTATTCTTGACAAAAATATATTATTCAAGAAATATGACAAACACACTGAGACAATTAATTTCAATGAGATGTTAAAACTATCTCTAAAATTACTACAATCTCCTATACCTAGTATTCAATTAGGTGCTTATCACGCATTAAAACAAATGGTATCGGAACTTGTACAGTGCGACAAAGTTCTTATCGAATCTGACAACTTCGAGCCAAACAATTTTAATATTACGAAATTTAAAGCAATACTATTAAGTACACAAAATATTGTGAATACAATGCTTATGGAGTTCAAGTAAGTTCCTTTAATAAGTTTAAGCTTTATAACACAATTTTTAATTGGATATTTCTTATATTATTAATTTTTTAGATTATGTGATACAACGAGTTGCACAATCCAACCGTTTACAGATTCTTATACATATACATTAGGATATATGCTAGTGTGGACAATTGTGCTAGATATTTGTGCAGATGCTCATAGTGATTTACGTTATCAATATGCCGAAATATTAAAGTAAGTATGATATGCACTTTTTATTTCCATATAATATATACAATATTTTAATTTTATTACTAATAGTTTACATGATATTTGTATGTATTTTTAACATATGTCATGAATTTTAGAGATGATCATTTTCCTTGTTTGTTAAATAATATCTTCAAATTAATGCCCGTGGAAATACTACAGGATAGTAAAAATAAAACTGTAAAACTGCTGGAGACATTTACCACTGTTCCATCGTTTAATTTTGGAGGTACTAGTAATATTGATTACAAATTTGCATATACATTGATCAGCAAAAATAAAAATCCACCTCATCCATAAAACTCGTTTGCTTCATAAAGTATTATCCAGCAAAAAAATATAGATTTTCGTTAAAATTGAAAATTTATTTATTAGTTAAACATTCTTAATCTAAAAAATCAATTTTTTATGTAATGTATAGTGTGCCATATTTCTTTTTAAAAGATTATACATTTAAGAGTAATAAAAAAGCCAGTTAAAGTAATATAGTATTTTAATTTCTAAGAACGATATTCTAATTAATAGTTAATATGTGTGTGACTTCCTTTAGCCTCAATAATTTTTTGAAATCTTGATATACTTTGAACTAAATTTTGCAATCTTACAGCATATTTAAAATCTAGTTATTAATATTACTTTAATATTACTAGTTTTTTATTTTGTTACAATCAAATGCATGATCTTTTAAAAATAAATGCAGCAACTTATATTAATTATATTATATTAAGTAAATGAACAATTGATTCTTTTTAAATTAAAAACGCTTAATTAATAAATAAATTTTTAATTTTAGCGAAAAAATCTGTAATATACTCTTTCTTTCAACTTTATGAAGCAGTAAACTAGTAAACTAGCAGTAAACTTATGAAGCAGCAAACTAGTTTCATAAACGAGATGGCTTTTTATTTTTGTTGATCACTGTAAAGTAAGATTATAAGGTACGCCCTACTTGACTTTTCGCTTCGAAATGCAAAATTCTTCGCCCTGATTGGTCCATTAAACTCTTCGAAGTGAAAATAGCATAGAACGAATTATATTATACAGTGTGCCATTTTAATTAATATAATCGAATATTGCTGAAACTATGGCTGTAACAAAAAAATATTTCATACAAAAGTTAAAAGGTTTCGAGGGGGAAAATAGTTGATAATCTTGAATTTTAACTAAGGTCATTTTTCAAGGTCATTTAAAGATCAACCGCTGATCAGTTTTTTTTAAAAATGGAACGATTTATAAAAAAATTAGGGTTGACCTTAGTTAAAATTCAAGATTATTATCTTTTCCCCCTTCGAAACCTTTTAACTTTTGTATGAAATATTTTCTCGTTACAGCTATAGTTTCAGCAATATTCGACTATATTAATTAAAATGGGGGACACCTTGTATATATATATATACACACACACACACACACACACACACAATACACATATATAGGGTGATGTGACAACTGGGATACTGCTGTTTTGTAAGTAAAGATAGAAAAAAATGGTAGAGCAAAATATTGCATGATTTACTGAATACTAATTTCCTATGATACCACTTTTCTTGTAAAAACACCAATGCACCTGCCCGTTGCAATTGCACTTTTTTTTAAATGCAGCTATACTTTTTTTGCATAAATCGATTCTTTTCATTATCTGCGTATAAAAGTATTAGGTGAGGTAATCTAAAAGTGAATACTTTACGAGATATTCGACATTTTATTCCAGAAATGTCCTTTCTTGCTCTGGAACATTTTAATAGGTATTCAAATGTTCCAGAGCAAATCAAAATGCATTGTTTAAATGTGAATAACAATCATTTTAAAAATGTTATGAAAAACGTAATGAAACGTGAAAATGTATAGAATGTAATGGTGGAATATTTGATCATTTATTGTAAGAAAGAACATTTCTGAAATAAAATGTCGAATATCTCGTAAAGTATTAACTTTTTGATGACCTCATCTGCTACTTTTATACACAGAATAATGAAAAGAATCGATTTATGCAAAAGAAAAGTATAGCTGCATTTAAAGAAAAGTGCAATTGTAAGACAGGTGCATCGGTGTATCTGCAACAAAAATGGTGTCATAGGAAATTAGTCCTCAATACGTCATGTAATATTTTCCTCTATTTTTCTTTCCATTTTTTTCTATCTTTACTTACAAACCAGCAGTATTTCGCCCCAGCTGTCAGGATCACCATGTATGTATATACAGGGGGTGGACAAAATAATGTAAGCACCTGAATAATATACTATATTTGTTTATTAATAAGGTGTTGGGCCACCATTTGCCTTTAATACAGCTTGAATTCTTCTTGGAATAGAATCATACAACTTTTGAATAGTCTCCAGTTTTAGTTACAGACGCTCCTGCTAAACGAACACCAACGATTTGTCCTCTTTGAAAGTCTGATAAGTCACTCATTTTACCGTCCGCTTGTACTAATCGTAGCTGAACACAACGTGTAATATACTGATATAAAAACTAGAAGATATAGCGAGTGAAAATAGCAACAAAAGATAATCGCAACATTCATTTGTTGTCAGTGTTGCCAACATGTAAAAACTTACGATATAAAACATGGTGTTTATATTATTTTGTCTCTTTTTCATATTATTTTTTGATAGAAGAATGGAATAACATTCCACTGGAGACTATTCAAAAGTTGTATGATTCTATTCCAAAAAGAATTCAAGCTGTATTAAAGGCAAATGGTGGCCCAACAACTTATTAATAAACAAATATAGTGTATTATTCAGGTGTTCACATTATTTTGTCCACCCCCTGTATGTGTATAATGTGTATAATATATATATAAATATATAAATATATATATATATATATATATATATATATATATATATATATACAGGGTGTCCGGTAATACCCGCACGACCTCTCACGTGCAGGTAGAGAGAGTTAAACTCCCTCTACCTGTACATGAGGTCGTGCGGATATTACCGGACACCCTGTACACACACACACACACACACACACACACACACAGAATATCCCCCATTTTATTTAATATATTTTAATTTATATATTAAATATATCGGTTTACCAATTTTATTATTGTAACATAGAAAGTTGGACAGAATGGAGATTAGATCATATTGTATGTTGGTTATATACAAACTGCTTACGGCATTTACCAGTATTAGTCCGACAATGGCTGAGTACAGCTGATAGCAGAGTCAGTGCAATAATAGACAAGATTACGAGTCATTATATCAGCCCTATGCTTTGTCAAGAAGAGCTTCTTAATAACAGATTAGTTAATGTTGAAAATATGCAGGTATATTCATTAGGATTTACTTATAGAGTTATGTTTTTATGTATTTTATGTAAATTTGATAATTTAATTTCATGTGGTATTTTTACAGATAAAAGTGCATCCAACAGCAAGGGAAGTAGTAGCCTTGTATCAAATGGATGACACAAAACTGGAATTAAGTATAGTGCTACCGTCAAATCATCCCTTAGGTACAGTAAAGGTAAAACCTGGTCAACATGTTGGTAGTACAACAAACTGGAGAAACTGTCATATGCAACTCTCTATATTTCTCACACATCAAGTAAGTATTGCAATAAATTTATTATTAATGAATATAATAGTGTGCTCGATGCCAAGTATATAAAAGTTATAAAGGCCAGCTGTAAAAATATAGTTGTGAATACATAAGACAATAGTGTAAATACATATGACAAATCTCAATAATTTAATTTTTTTTATTATGGTTATTATTATTATTCTATTAGGTGTACAAATAAGTTTTTGAAATTTTTCTCTAACTCAATTCGTGCGGCAACCATTTTTCCTCCTTCTGAATTTTTTTTCATTTTTCATAAGTGGTTGGAAACAATTTACTTATTGTTAGTAACTCCTAATTGTTTTGCAAATTTCTTTTGCGTTTGAGCTAAAATTTTTGTCGAGCAATGCTTGCAAGTCATCGTTTTCGCACTTTTGAAGACCTCCGTTCATGACCACTTAGGTTAAAATCACGTTGTTTAAAACAAATTAATATGCAATATTGTATCGTACCATATGACAAAATATTGTTGCCATATTATTGCCAAAAAAAAGAACAAATTTATTTGCATGTTTTTGCAACGTTCTTTCCTTGTTGAAATTCATAAAGAATGCATTGTCGGACGTGAGGCTTATCTGTTGCCACTTTCTCTACTATTCAATTGAATAAAATTTGAGATTATGTTAATTATTTCGACAAATACGTTATTTCTTTTAATTTGAAACTATATAATCGCAAAACGGCGGTAAATATTTTGAATTTAAATTGCTTTACTGTTGTTACAAAGAAAATTTCAAAAATATTTTGTACAGCTAGCAAATACAGTCTCTAATATAATTATTATAAAATAAATATTAATATTAATTAATATAATTAATCTATTATTGTCATTTTCAATTTCTTATAATAATAGTGAAAAATCTTTGAAGCATTATTTTTTAATTTATTACTTAATTAATCTTGAAATATAATTTACATTAATATAATTGATTGCGCTGGATTAAAACTATCGCTAGGTACATATCTATTTGTAACAAAACATAAATAATAACTGGAACAAAAAGAGGAAAATAAAGAAAAAAGCATCAAATCCTTGAATATATAGAAAATAAAAAATACAATGTTATATATTATATATTTTAAGCAATAATTAGATCATTATGACTTGCCGCGAGTGAACATGCGTGCGTGCATGCATGCAAGAAATTAATTATTTAATATTTATGTTTAATATTCAAATGAAAGAGAAGTTTTTATATTCATTATTTTGATATGAATAATTACACTAGTCAACACTGATTTTGTCACAAAAGGAATGACAGGTCATTTCGATAGGATTTTCGTAGATTACGAATCTGAAACCCAAAATGTTCCATCACATCACGTTTTTGAGAAAAACGGGGTCAAAGGGTCAAAAAACCCGTTTTTGGCACTTTTTGAACCTCTGTCACAAAGAAACGAGACGTGATAGAATACTTTATGTGGGCTTAAATTAAAGCTTGAACCTTAAACTTTAAAGTTATGGAGCAATCAAAAAATCATGTGATAATACTGTGAGGTCGTGTAGCACAGGTTTTTTACTGGACGCGCGCCAATTTTGCTCTCGAATTTGACAGTGAATCTGGTTACACCGGAGAGCCCAAAGTAAGCCGACGTAAAATAAGGTAACTTAAAATAAGGAGGTTTAAGAGAGTTACCGAAAATTACCATAAATTACTGGTAATTTTCTATAAATTACCGGTATGTTTTTCCATAAATGACCGAAAATTTTCGCCCCTATTTTTTATTAATCCGCCATTTTTTATTCTGAATTTGGATACTAAATTCGAAATCAGCGATCCTGGAAACCCCCAAAAGAACAGTTTCGTTCACACTTTGACCACTTTTGGTATTGTCTTGTCAAACACGAGATCAAAATTGGTGCGCGCCCAGTCAAAAAACCTGTGCTACACGACTTCACGGCTCAGTATTATAATATGGTTTTTTGCTCCATAACTTCAAAGTTTAAGGTTCAAGCTTTAATTTGAGCCCACATAAAGTATTTATCACGTCCCGTTTCTTTGTGACAGAGGTTCAAAAAGTGCCAAACACGGGTTTTTTTTACCCTTTGACTCCGTTTTTCTCAAAAATGATATGATGGAACATTTTGGGTTTCAGATTCGTAATCTACGAGAAAAATCCTATTGAAATGACCTGTCATTCCTTTTGTGACATAAAAAGAGGTCTAAAAATGTTGACCAATGTTATTAAATATTAATTTTAAAAATATCTTTTTTTTATTTAATTAAATCAATTAAATCAATTTAAGTATCTACATTTTAATTAAATAAATTTAATATAAAATTATATTTATAAAAAATTATTAACAAATTAAATAATTGTTATTAATAACAAATTAAATAATTATTTCAATAATAATTTGTAACGATTCCGCGTTTCATGACATCCGGATTTGTTAGCAGAGGCAAGATTTGCAAAAGATTGAAAAAACAAACGAAAATAACGATAACAGAATATTTTTTTGTTGCTAGAGTTAACAATATGCAATTCCTTGAGTTGAGTCACAAGATTCTATGCATAAATCGGTCGATAGCTGTTTTTGATGTATTGAAAGGGGAAACTGTAAAAGTCACCATTTTTAGCCTAAAAGGGGAACCTGCAAAATATGTTTTGCCACTTTATTTGAGGTTGAAATAAGAAGGAAACAATGTTTATTTAACCAGGAAACTGCGGGAAATATTTTAGAAGTGATAATAATGTTTTTAAAACGTCTGTCAAATTGCTGTGTTAAGCGGTTTAATAAAAGATGAAAAGTTTTAAAGCAAGCACTACGTTTTCATTTAATGAGTTCTACACCACGAAATTGTATAGGAATGTTGTACATATAACACGAGCGCATGCACAATTGCTCATATACACTTATCATATATAAATACATTCATATATATATTTGTGTTAAAAATGATTTTAAACCATTTTAAACACCAATTCTTACTATCCACGCTTACATGTACTCCCCCCCCCACACGCACACTGGCACCAAGCTACATCCTTAGAACATATACAAATGGAAGGAGAATTGCATTGTCTCCTGTGGACTGAAAGTGTGTCCAACATCTGTGCGAGAGAGAAAGGTAGAGAGTCCCATTTGTCTACAATACGCGTGACTCGAATGTTCCGATATCGTTGTTGCCATGGTCACCTATTATCCACGTGGTACATGCAGCAAACTAATACAAGCAATAATACACACATGGACGATACCGGCGCATGCGCATTGCAGACAAATGGGACTCTGTTACCATTCTCTCTCACACAGATATTGGAATATTGTTTCGACCTGACGCGTCAAGTCGAAACAATATTGCTTAATATGAGAGTTTTGCAGTTTGTATGTACAAAATGAGATAGGTTCCCACTCGGAATTGCATGAAGGAATGTAGGTGAACTTTTAGAAATGAGTTTAGAAGTTTAGTGAAAGAGAATAGTGTGTTCAAAATTTTCATGCATACGTGTATTACATAAATAACATAAATACGTGTTATTAACATAAAATTGACATAAAATCGGACGTTCGGCACTTTGTTGCTACGTGTACTTTAATCGTGGAATAGCATTTATTAATCTATTTAACCAATAAAAAGATTAACGTAAAAAAAGAAATAATTCTCGGTCGGTAAAACAGACGACTTTAGGATCCCCTTAACACAACTATTTTGACAGACGTTTTAAAAACATTCATTATCACTTCTAAAATATTTCCCGCAGTTTCCTGGTTAAATAATCATTGTTTCCTTCTTATTTCAACCTCAAATAAGATGGCAAAACACGTTTTACAGGTTCCCCTTTTAGGCGAAAAATGGCGACTTTTACAGTCCCTCTTTTATGGCGCAAAATTATCGTTTACGTCAGTTGTAATTAACGAAGGCGGAGTGTAGGTTCGCATTATTTGATATTGTTAATAGCCGACAAAAAATGAGATTTTTAAACGAGAAGGGTGGAAATAGAATTTGTGGAGTTGTTTTGGCATTTTTCATTTTACATGAAAAGAGCTATTAAGGAGAAGTCTCTTAAAAGAGTAATTTTTCAATGAAAAAGAAAATAATTAGATTAAGGATTATTTATGGGAAAGCGGGTAATGAAAAATTGGCTAGAGATCTGCTGAATCTGAATTTGTCCCAGTCTGTATACTTATTGGTGAGCGTAAGTCTCTTCTTTTTACGTATGACTGTAGAACTAAATGTCATCAGAACAAGTACATCCGATGTGAAGTCTTCTACATTGTCCATTTCTAAGTAATTGGTTTAAATACCTTCTGTGATGTAAAAATCAATAAGATCAGGTATCTTGTCTTTGTCTGTTGGCCAATGTTAATTTGCGTGATGAAATAAAGTCAGGCACAAACATTTACTGCTTTGAATAACTTCCTGTTCTTCGGAACAATCAAACGAGATCTCTATAACGTATGTTTTGTATTAAAATCGTCTTCAATTATAAAGCGCAATCCAAGTTTGACGAATCTTCAAACTGGTTTTTTTTAATGTTGTGCCGAGGTGGGCAATACGCAGCTGCTATATTTACATAGATCTGCGTTATTATGCTGAACCGTAATTACAGCAGCCTGTAGATAGTTCTTTCGAATTTCATCTTGTAGAAAGTGTTTCATATTATTTCTAACAATAATTGCTGATCCCGCATGTGCTCGACCACTGGGATGTGTGGTGTAATAAATCGTAAAACCATAAATCTTCAGATAGCTGTTGTTAGTGAGGTGTGTTTCAGAAATCAATGCTATGTCTACGTTATTATGAGAAACGTTTCAAGTTCTCTACTGCGTGGTGCTAGACCGTTTGCGTTCCAGATAATGATTCGAAGCGATGAGTCGGTTATTTCTTCTTTTTATTGACGGTATGTTGAGATTTGTGCGTTTTCCTTTTTCTCCATTTTCCAGTGTGTCGAGTCTATGCTCAGTATCAGCAAACATTTGTTGCATGTTTCGAAGCAAGTTCCAGATATCCTGGATTGTTGTTCATTGGATTCAGCCGGTACGATTTGATTGGTTGAAAGTTGTGTGTTTCCCACTAGCTGCTTTAGCAAATAATTTAGGTGTGACATTTTCAATAGGTGTCCTAGTTTTTTGTTCGATGCGTTGTGTTATCGTCGTTTTTGACTTTTGTAAGGATGCCAATTTTTCTTTGTAGGTTGCACATCTCTTTCAATTAGTCGTGTGTTCTTCTCCGCAATTGGCACATTTGCATACTACTTTTTTGGGTTTTTTTACATTTCGAAGAATGGTGTTTTCTGCCACATTTCATTCATTTAGCCTGTATCTGACAGTAATTTTGTGTGTTCAAATCCTTGGCATTTTTTACATTGCGGTATTTCTTCCTTTATCCGCGATAGTTCGATTTTAATTTTACAGTAAAGTATATAAGTCAATTCGTAAACATCTTTATTGTTCGACTTAGAGGTCAAATCAATGTAGAATAGCGGAAGCTTAACTTTTGTTTGTATCCCGTTGATTTTCTTTTTAATAATGACATTCGTTACGCGGATGGCCTCATGTCCTAATCTCGTCAATTTTTCTTGGATGTCTATAACATTGGTTGATGAGTGTAATCCTCTTACTACGATTTTGTACAGTTTAGCTTGTTTACACTGATAAGTATGATAATCTATATCGTGTAAATGATTTTTTTGCGATTTTATTTTTTTAAATAAATGTACAATAGCGCGATAATCATTGCTTTTTCTATTGTATTAATTTTGACTTCGCCGCTTGCAATCATTTTAAAGCTTGTACTATTCTTGGCGTTTTGCAAGATTATTTCTTTAAATGTGTTAAAATTTTTCACTCCGCTTACGAAAATTGGCGGAGGCATGCTCTTTTCTCACTATTGTTTTTATCTGCTATTTTCATTTGTTATTTAGGAGATGTTTCCAGTGATGAGTTGTCTTTTAGTTTTTTTATACTTGCTCTCTGACTTTTGCGCTTTCCATTTAGTTTCCCTCTTCAATTTTCTTCGTGTTTCATAATTTATTTGTTTGGGGCATTTGTCTTCCAGTGACTTAAGGGGACCCAAAACTGACGGCCGAACTCCGACGGTCTGTTTTACCGACCAAAAATTATTTCTTTTTTTACGTTAATCTTTTTATTGGTTGAATAGAATAATAAATGCTTTTCCACGATTAAAGTACACATAGCAAAAAAGTGCTGAATGTTCGATTTTATGTTAATTTTATGTTAATAGGAAGTATTTATGTTATTTATGTAATACACGTATGCACGAAAATTTTGAACATTATTCTCTTTCACTAAACTTCTAAACATTTCTAAAAGTTTACCTACATTCTTTCATACAATTTCTAGCCCAAACCGGTCTTCTTTTGTACGTACAAACTGCAAATCTTTTATATTAAGCAATATTGTTTCGACCTGACGCGTCAGGTGCCCAGCCGATGTGGGCATTCCCCCATCCGCCATCCGAAGGACGCTTCCTTTAGGAGTTGGCTTCTCCCGAGGGATTTACTCATTCATCATTCTATTTCGAGTGATTCTATATAGAAATCAAATATATTTTTTTTGCATTCTTGCAAAAAGATTTAAGATATTTTTTCTTTAATAAAAAGATTTAAGATATTTTTTCTTTAATGTATATAACGAAAATTATTAAGTAAAATTAATGTCGACACAAATACATTATTATTTTTTGTTGGAAATCCTCTTGCAAAATGAAATTGAGTCACTTTTGAGAACTGTATTTTTATTTGTGAACGTTATAAAAGATATCGTGTGTTGTTCGTTCCTTTCACAAGAGAAGACAAAAAGTGGCGTTATAAAAACAAAATAAACTATTTAATAAATAAATGAAACTTTTTAGCGCCACTTCACACGATACTACTATTACTAATGCGACCATATAACACTACCAACGCAACAGTTCCATTCTGCTCAAATGCTTGCGCGGGCCAATTTGAACTCGCTAGATTATACATACTCTAACATTTGTTTATATATAATAAATTGTCTATTATTATATTGCATGCACGCAATATTTATTTTGTGGTTCCACGCTTTTGTGTATAACCTATAAAGCAGGAAAAACCATTATAATTACCGTATGGTACAAGTGCGATGTAAACGACATATGTATACTTGGAGTGTAATCGCTTTGGACATTCACGCGCTTTAAGCGTTTATAAACATCGCTTACATTGTTCACTTTGGCATTGTAAACGCTCGCAAAATGAGTTATGACATTATAACGTTTATAATTACTGACAATAAGATAGGGCAGTGAAAGCGTGAGCGTTTATGAACGCTTTTGTGTCAACGCGAACAGTGTAGAATCACGATGTAATCTATTTACGTGAACATGACTGGTAATTTATATTTAAATTTCAGCGAGAAAGCCAGACGCGGATGGTAGTGCGTCAGTTTCAACGAAAAATTAATTTTTATTGAAATTGATTAGTTTTGCATGAAGCACAAATTTTCCTTGATACGACACCAAATAATTTAATACGATCTCAATTCAAGATTTTATTTTTAATAAACTTCTCTGTCCCCCCTGAGAAGTGTAAGCGAGAAAAATATCATATAATTACTGGTAATGATGGATGCTTTCCAGCAACGTGATACAGTGTTACCATAGACTCATATAATAGACTGAGCGTTCCCGTAAGAGGAGTTGAATACTACATTAGAAAGAGAGAGCAACAGTGTCAGTGTGCTGTCTCTTTCTAATACGAAAGTTGGTGGGGGACTTGGTGAATGTATTGGAGGGGGACGAGGCTCTCCCATAGGTAATTTTGGGGGCCATCTTTCTCTTCTCTCTACATGTACAAGAGAGAAAGCACACCTGACTGACTAGCTCTGTCCTTCAGATCTTGTCATCAGCTCGCCCATAAGAGAGTGCTCAGTCTATTATATAAGTCTATGAGTGTTACATAATGTCGACTTGTAGCTGGAACACTGCTTAACTTTTTTACTTCACCGTCAGAGTGCAGGGGAGTATCGCTTTACATTCTTCAAAGTTTTAAGTTTTTTAAAGTTTTTTTTAAAGTTACCTTCTACCGGAATACCACTCCATAGAAAAGAAAAATAGTAATCAAATGTAAAAATGTTGGTATCCATAGAGTGACACAAAACGACAACACAGTCGAACACAGCATTTTAGCTGTATACGATTGTGTCGACTTGTGTTGGAAAGCACTGAGTCGCTATGTTACACAGTGTCGCCTGTATACGTTGCTGGAAAGCATCCGATAATATAGCTAATAATAAGATTGCAGTCAATTTTATAGATATCGAAACAAAAAAAAAATTATACAATAACAGTTACTTCAGAAAAAGCAAAATAAAAAATAAAATCTATTTTCTCCTGAAATGTACAAATACATGAACTTATTATCGACAGTACGTTTAAATTTACAAATTTACTGTTTGAGATCGCGTTATTAATTATGTGTAATTCTTGAATAAACATAGCAAGTCCGTATCAACCGCAAGAAATCATGCAATATCAAATGCAATCAATATATTAACGAGCTATCTTTTTTAATTATTAATTTATGAGAATAACATAGGTTTTCTCTATTTTTTGAATTCTAGAGTTTAATTAATTCATTAAATTGTTCTACAAGTCAAAAAACTTTGCAACTTTAGTTTTTTATGTTTCGAAAAAACCCTTGCTATAAATAAATAATAGCAATTGTTTCAACTGTCGCACGATTGATATTGACGTCGCAAATATACGCGATTGTATTACGTAGTCCGCTGACTATCAATTAGGCGAGCTAATCCGCACTTCGCGCATGTCAGGTGCGTACAATGCACGAGACCCCTTCGGCTGCCAATCGCACGCGAAGCCCTGCGATCACCTCGAAATTATTCAAAAAATTACAAAATCATTAGTACTTAGCCAAAAAGGGGTACGTTTTATCACGCACATAAAAGAGTTCGCAAAGATCGTTCACAGAATTTTTCGCTGTTTACTCGCTGTACTATACGGAATTATTAATCGCTTGTTAGAGAAACCGCTCAATAGAACCGCTTCGAGAAAACTCGCTGTTTAGAAAGAACTTTGTCGCATATTTGCGTTTTGTTCACAATCAGTATTTAGTCGTAAAAACCTAAATAGTAGATTTATATGTATAAAATATATCCATATGTTCTACTTTTTTGCTTAATCTCTGTCCATATACACAGGAAAAATAATAAAAAAAATAATTGAAAAATAATTAAAAGAATAATTTTTTCGCATTGTTTTTTTTTTAAGAAAAAGTGAAATTTGAAGAAATATAATATTAAAAAAGTGCTTATATATAATCATATATAAATTTATATACGAAAATTATTTTCTAATGCTTTCAATTATTCTCTTTATTATTTTTTTTGTATATACGAACAAAGCTAATATAAGAGAAAAAAAAGATGGACATATTTTGTATATAATTATATATATATATATAAACTGAATGTTTTACACGATATTTTGTATTTTATGTCAAAATACTGTAAATTTCAAGCCTTATAACTCGAAAAGTATTTAATGAAAAATAACTTAATTATAGTGTTTTGGAAAGCTCTCGAAGTAAGCTACAAGAATATGTAATAAAAAATAGGGGGTTCTATTTAAAAAACGGAAGTTAACCTTTAAATGACCTTGAAAATGATTTTTAATGTCGAATCCAAGGTCACTATTAGATAGCCCCCTTTGTTCCCTACAACTTTTATCCGAATCGTTTTCCTTCAAACGTTGATCCTGAAAAGTTATGAGGGTGGAACTTTTAAAATGGGACACCCTGTATAAGTGAAGTTAGCGTTAAATACTCTTTATTTTTGTTCTAATAGAAATGTTAAAACTTTCAAAAATATTGATAAGGATAGAAATATATTGAAAAATATATTTTAAATAATGTAAATAGGTAATTACGAAATACATAAAATGTTATAAAATTTTCGTCTAAAACATTTTTTCAAATACTGCACGGTTTCCATGATAGTCGCTTGAATCAAGTATACCAAATTAGCTTCGAAGAATTGTATCAACTCTTACAAGTGGAAAAAAGTATACAGGGTGTCCAATTTTAATTTATCACCCCTCGTAACTTTGCAGGGAGCGGTCATAGAGAAAAATGTTCCATACAAAAGTTTTTTGACTTCGAAGGGGACGTAAGATGGTGTTATTGGTTTGACCTTGGATAGTGGTTTGAAGATCACATGAAGGTCACCTTCAATTTCTTAAATGGAAACTCCTATTTTTCAATGCATATTCTTATAGCTTATCTCGAGAGCTTTTCAAAACACTATAATGAGTTATTTTTTCATTAATTTAACTTTTCGAGTTATAAGGCTTGAAGTTTACAGTATTTTGACATAAAATACAAAATATCTTGTAAAACATTCAATTTTCGGTAATTTTACCTTAATTCTTTTATGCATAGAATAATGAGACCAATAAATTGGTGTAAAAAAATGCATAATTGCTTTCAGAAAAAAGTATGCAGCTGCATGTTGGAAATTACATACTTTTTCTTAAAAGCAATTGTGTTTTTTTACACCAATTTATTGGTCTCATTATTCTATGCATAAAAGTATTAAGGTAAGATTACCGAAAAATTAATGTTTTACAAGATATTTTGTATTTTATGTAAACTTCAAGCTAGTAACTAGTTTAAAAATAAATAGGAAATCAATTTGTTTATCATACTTTATAAATGCGTTTAAGAAAGCATGAGTGATTAAAAATCTAATTCGTATATTAAATTTTGTGCGTTTTATAATTTAAAACAAAGTTTGGTAAATATTGACATTAACTTGTATATTATGAATCTTTTTCCTTTGACATGTGTTATAAAAGGTGTATTCTTAAATAATACATGCTTTGAATTATGTGGTTCTCTTTTTCGTTCCTGAGATGTGCGACTTCGAAACATTGTAAAAATAAAATTTTTAGAAAAAAGTCTTAGGCTCTGATATTGTTAATATCAACTAACTGGGAAAATGGACTATTAAGAGGCAGGCGTGGTTGACAAAAAAAGCTCAAATTCTTTTTCTTTTAATGAGAATTTATTATTTAATTTTATAAATGTACGTTTCAGTTCCTGGATTGAACCATCATCAGCAAGTGAACTTTCTGTGCCTGGTTCTTAGTCCATTTCCCACTTAAATTTTTGTATTAATATTAACATTTACACAAAGCTTTGTCATAGAATTATTTTTATATTTGTGAAACTGATATTATGGATTATACTTAAAATGATTCTTTCGTGATAATTTTACAACATTTTATTATCTTATTTTTAATTAATCAATATTTTTAATTAATTAATAAAGTTTTCTACATTTTAAAGAAACTAGAGTATATTAAGTTTTTATATCATTTTAATTTTAAGTTTGTTTTAAATCATTTAGACCTTGCGCGCATATGTGTATGTGTGTATTCTAATTATATGCGGATATTTTTTCTACGCATATTGTGCTGTTCTCTTTTCGATAAAAATAAAATATATTTTAACTGGCAGAGGTCTAACATCGAAATAATATTTTTTTTTCTCTTATAGAATGGTTCTGTTTGGGATGGTCTTATAATGTGGAAACGTAATTTGGATAAGAAATTTGCAGGCGTCGAAGAGTGTTACATATGCTTTAGTATTTTTCATATTAACACATATAAAATACCAAAACTGTCATGCCATACTTGTCGTAAGAAATTTCACACTCTTTGCTTGGTAAGCATATATTATTAATTTACGGAGATCTATTTAATATTATTATATATGTTGTTTTTTATTTCAGTATAAATGGTTCAATACAAGTCAAAAATCTACTTGCCCGATTTGCAGAAATGTGTTTTAATCTAAGTTGGAAAGATATTTGTATGTAGAAACAATATTGACAGTACAAAACACAAATTAGAAACCATGAAAGAAAAAGAGAAAATATGAAATAAATATATGTATAAAATTATAATTATATATATAGAAATTAATTTTTAATAAAAACTGAAAAGAAATGTCAACGACAATAACATAATGTGCAGCAACAAAATATAAAGTAATATAATCTATAGAGTAATATATGATATAAAATAATATAATAAATAAATATTGTTGACTGTGAATACTCTTTACCAAGCGTACTCGGTTTTCAATGCCTCGTTTTTAATTTGACACCTGGTCGAGAAAGTCGATACGTTAGTATTAACATATTGACGAAAGTTCGGATAGATCTACTCATTCCATGATTCATCACTGAACAATCTAATGGGTAGATTTACCTCTGCCTCACGCCACTATAAGCGCTTAATAAACATTATATGCATCAATAACGCTGTCATTCGATATCTAAAACAAGATAACACTGACACGCATGTTATCGATAGCAGAACAAAATATCAGAAAGTGAAAGAGAAAACTTAGAAGCGATGCAGAGTATGTGCAATTCATAAAAAGAATGATTATACTAAATATATTTGCAAATTTTGTGAGATACCGCTGCAAAAAACTTTAAACTTAATTGCTTTGAACATTATCATATTGTTGAAAAGTATAAAAATATATAAGTATTTATAATTATAGCAATGATAACGATAATTTTATTTGCAATTTTATTTGCCATTTTATTTGCCATTTTCATTACAATAAGCGCTAAAAATAATTTTTCAATAAATTTAATTTTCCAATATATGTATATGTAATAGAGAGATATAATAATTTTATTCTTAATATTTCATGTTTTTAATCCTTATATTATTATACAAAAGTTCTTCTTGTTTGATACGCTTGGTTCTGACATCTATGATGGACAGTTCTTTACTGTGTCTTTCTATAGATCTCTATATGTTGTGTGTGCATTCATGTACCAATGAACCAATCAGCTTCTTTATCTAGTCGATATACCGGGAGGAAGACCGATCTCTCGGTCTTCTGCCTTCGATCACATACTCTGAATGATAAATCTTTCAAGAGCATCATCACCTCGTTGCATGATGTTGCCGAAGTATTTTGATATGGACTTATTTATGGATGTGCTTAGTCTTTCATTTATGTTAAGCTCGATCAGAGATATTCGTACGCCTTTCCATGCATGACACCCCTAATATTCTTCGCAAGCAAAACATCTCAAACACATCGAGCCGCCGCCTTGATGGTCCAGGTAGAAAGCTGGAGGTATATGTCATTATGAGGAAGACTAGACTCGAATAAGTCATAATTTGGTGGATTTCGATATCCGCCGATCTTTCCACACGCGTTTGATTATTACTGTTTTGGCAAGTGTATTTCTGCGTCTGATTTTGCCTTCACCGGTGCTAATTATTCGAACACTGAAAAATTGAGATGGTATCTGATTTTCGGTGTAGGTGAGAATCACTAAATGGAATACTACGAGACCACTCAAAAAAAATGAAGACACGAACTCAACTCTAACAAAAGAATACTGTTCTTTTATTACTTAAATTTTAATAAGGGAACAACTCAATTACTTAAGGCAATAAAGTAAACAACATAAACGCTTTAACAAGAAAATCAGTAATTGTCCTTGCAAAAAAATTACATTTGATTACAAAATTATTGTCTTTGGCTTTGAGAATTTCAGCAATTTACAGTAACTAATTGAAGTGTCACCAATTAAGATAGGGGATTGATATAAATCTGCGAAGCACCGTTGATAGCCGAACCGTTATCGATGAACCGCACTCTTACGAAAAGAAAGACCGTTTTCTTTTAGCTGAAGAGGCACGCGCGCATAGAGTCCCTTATTGCTTGAGAAGGAATGTCCGAGAATCCATCGAGGAACCGATACAAGTAGGAGAAACGAGATGATCAGTTCGATTATGATTGGCTAATAGATCTATAATTATGCCTGGTAATATGTGACAGGTTCCATGATTGGCCAGTTTAAGGTTATGGAGAATGAGTATTTGCCGGGGAAGTGAGTGTGCGTGCGTGCGTGCATGCGTGAGGGAGAAAGTGAGAACGAATAAGTGAGTGAGTGAAAATCTGACTAGGATTGATGAGGATTGAAATTTTTCCGAGATTCCGCCTGCTTTCGACAACAGCGTTGTTGAATATGCGTTGTTGATGTGATGATGCTGATGGTGACTCCGAGGAAGTCGATGGTTGATTTGATGAAGTTGATAATTGATCTGATGATACAGGGAGAATCACCATTTTGGTGATAGGCCGCCCGAATTTTGTTATAGCTGCCTTGAAAGTAACAACTCTTCAGAATCCGTCAGCCCCAGAATAAAGAGCCGTAATCCGAGCGAGAGGCCAGCCATTATGATGGAAACCGCTCGTCCATAATGAGTACTAACGAGGCCAGTTTTGATTTGTGTTGAGGGATGATGCTACTTTGATATTGAGAGTTGGCGTTGAAGACACTTCGATGACCACCGAGACTAGAAGTGTTATAATTGTTGCTAAATGAGCTGCCAATAAGGTAGCCTTGAGATGGGCACTGTTGAGAGAGATGGATCCAGGATGATAGTTGATGCCTTGCCGATGAGAAAATGTCCCGGTGTGAGTCTTCCAGATTGCCCGAGAGAGGGCACAAAGGCCTTGAATTGAGAATTGCCTCGATCTGGATAAGAAAAGTTGTTAGTTCTTTATAGATTAAGACAGCCTCGTTGATAGTCCGTCGTAGATGATACTTGATGGACTTAACGGCAGCTTTCTATTTGCCACTGATATGAGGAGCTGCTGGAGGATTGAATAACCAATTGGTATCGTTATTGATCAACAGATGAGAAAGCTCCCCAAATTTCTATGATCCTGAAGGTAATAACCGCCTAAGAGTAGCATCTGCCCCGATGAAGTTCGTGCCACAATCACTGAAGAGATTTTGGCAGATGCCCCGCCGACCCGTTAATTACCGATAAGCTGCTGATGAATCCTTCTGTTGAGTAGTCACTGTCTCAAGATGAACCGCCGATGTCGAGAAGCAAACAGATATTGCTAACCAGCCCTTGTGGTACTTAGCTACTAGCCTCTCGTCCTCGCCAAATGTTGAGAGTGATAG
The DNA here is from genome assembly GCA_949152495.1 of Lasius fuliginosus. NCBI lineage: Eukaryota > Metazoa > Arthropoda > Insecta > Hymenoptera > Formicidae > Lasius > Lasius fuliginosus. Next base: position 556,111 of record OX424447.1, on the reverse strand, counting down.
GGCCATTGTAGTCAATCCCCGTGTTGAGAAAAAGACGAAAAAGCGTAATGCGAGATTATGGCAGTTGACCCATGAGTTGTGCTTTTACGCCTCGAGCGTTGTCGAGCACACCGAATGCAGTGGAGAATGTGAGATCTTACTGGTGCTTGGCCACCAATGATTCAATAAGACTTGCGGAGATATGTCGAGGTTAATTGGGTTCCGCCAGGGAGAGGCCGCCGGTGAGTATCAGAGATGATGAGTTGGAACAAGTGAGAGTCTCGAGACAAGATGGCTGGATGTTTGCACTCGGGATCCAATTGAGTGTTTGAGTCGTCCTCCAACTCTGAGGATGCCAAAATGATGAATACCGTGAGCTTGGAAAGAGGATGAGACCTTGACAAATCTGCTCCGTTTGAGATGATTTTGAGCGATGAAAAGTATGTCACTTAAATTAACCGAACTTGGTATAATTTTGCTGATTCCAGGTCTCCAGGAGTGTGACCAGAGATGACTGTAGTATCTTTTTGAGAATAGCGCAATTCCGTTGGCAAAGGCCTGAGATTTAAAGCAACCGAGTGAATGAAGAATGGCGATAAATAAGATCCGAGAAGTAGTGTTGCTTTGCCTCATGTTGATGACATGAGAAGGAGACTTGGCCATTCCTCGGCCATGCCGCCATAGAATCTGGTTGTGAAGTTATACTTGGCCAATGGCACAGAAGACTATACCAACTATGGTGGACCGTTCCACCAAAGATAATGTCGAGAGAGTTGAATTGAAGAAAGAACAAGAGATGCACAGTCGGCTGGATTTTATTTGCCGGGGACAAATCGCATGACCGTACTTGCTCTTGAATTGCCGCTACCCGACTATGAACAAAGTCTTTCCAGTGAGAGGGATGACTATTGATCTATGTGAGTGGTACCGATGAGTCCGTCCACATGAAAATTGGCACATCAGCCAGTTCTAGAGTTCTTTGAACATAGCTGATGAAGCCGAGAAAGTAGAACTGCCGCCGTAAGCTCCAGCCGAGGAATAGTGAGTCGTATGAGAAGTGCCACCTTGGTTTTGGCGCACACAAGAGTGATTGTTAGCTCCGCCTGGTTAGAGATGACCTTGATGTAAACCGTCGCCGCCATTGCAAGTTGAGAAGCATCCGAGAACCCATGGAGTTCGACCGTAGATGAAGTGAGATATATCTACCGAGAAATGGTGATATGAGATAGATCGGATAACTTCCCGGAACTGAATCCACCGATGTCTGAGTTGAGGAGAGAGGGAGTCGTTCCAGCCGATTTTTTCAAACCACAGCTCTTGAAGCGTCTTGGCTCTGATGATCACCGGAGATAAGAATCCCAGAGGATCTGTTTAATGATAAAGCGTGCGCGAATAGAACTAGGTGAACTCGACTTAAATCAATGATGTACAAAAATACAATTTATTGAACACTGAGAAATTCACTCGACTATAATTACAAGGTTTGATTTCGAATAACAGCAATTTCTATCGCGGATATTACAAGAGAGCGAGTATTACAAAAGAGCGAGTTTATCGAGAGATAATTTCACGAACACGGAAATTGAACACGGTCGATTGTTGATTATTTAAAGTTCGGCGAAAATATGTGTGTCAGGGTCTCGAGAGTTGTTATAACGAACAGCTGATCGTGAACGTCGCATGGTGATGCGAGACGCGCGGTAAGACATTTGAGACAAAAAAAGTAAATACCGCTCGTCGAGAACTCGCTGTACGGATAATAGCAAGAATTTGATTTAAAGGCGATGAGAATAAAATAATCGAAATCATAATTAATTAAAATATTTGAACATTACCGCCCGCCTCAGGGGCGTGACGAGCACCGCTGATCTGGATAATAATGACAGAGTGCGATGAACTCAGTGAATGCAGAATTTCAGAACATATGAGAAATACATTGAATGATCGCAATGAAGACACGGAATAGAATCAATATGAGAAAACAGACAACGCAAGGTGCGAAGTACAACAATTGCGAAAGCGATGTAACGAAGAAAGCCGATTGCATTTAAATTCGCATAAATATCGATTGTTAGACTTATTACGATTCGATCGGAAGCGGACACAATTTCACTATCAGTCTTTTAAATTCGGACATAGCAGCGCGTACGGTGACGACGCGTATTCGACCATCAGATCCAGGATGAACTGCGGTTATTCGCGCTAACGGCCATTTAGACGGTGGAAATCGCTCATCGAGGATTAATTCGAGAGACCCGATCGTTATGGGATTAGATGAATTCTGCCACTTATTTCTGGTTTGCAAGCGCTGTAGATATTCAGTTGACCAGCGATACCAAAATTGTTGGAGCATGTGACGAAGTTGCCACCGTGACAATCGCGAAATCGGCGTTTCGGCTAATGATGGCTCTGGACAATTAGCGATTCGTCAACTAAAAAATGCGCGGGTGTCAACGCGATGACGTCGGCGTGGTCATCGGAAAGCGCGCAAAGTGGACGCGAATTTAACACGCCTTCGATCTGCACGAGGAGCGTACTGAACTTCTCATACGTGGGTACGGAATCGCCAAGGACGTCTAAGGTGAAATTTGGTCGATTTCACCGCTGCCTTTTATTTACCATTAAAATGTGGAGCCGAGGGAGGATTAAGTTTCCACGTCGTGCCGTCGGCAGCGAGAAGATGAGAGAGTTCTGCGACCTCCTTGGACGCGGAACGAAACATACGACGGAGTTCCGCATCGGCGCCGACAAGGTTCGTGCCGCAATCGCTCGTCAGATTGCTGTATCGGCCGCGTCTGCTGATGAATCGTCGGTATGCAGCGATGAATCCTTGCGATGAATAGTCCGTGGCGAGCTCGAGGTGGACCGCTGATGTGGCAAAGCACACGAAAATGACGAGATAGCCTTTGTATGTGCGAGAGGCGCGTCCACGCCAGGTGCGAAGATTGAAGGGGCCGACATAGTCCGCCGGAATTTAAAAATGGGCGCGTTGGTGTGACGCGAGACGTTAGTAGCGATCCTATTATCTCTCTAGCGGTGACGGCGCGATGTCGAATGCATCGAACGCATCGACGAATGAAGGAGCTGACTGGAGCTCGACCGCCGAAGATTTAATATTGCTGCCGCAACGTTGCCAGTACGACCTGCACTCCACCATGAAGCGTTTTTTGATGAATATCTAAAATTACGAGACGTGAGAAAGGAAAGTCACAGGGCAATATGGCTGGATGTTTGCTGCCGGAATCAAGTATTGAGTTTTTTAAGCGTCCGCCGACGCTGCCTTCCGAGTCGACGAATGGCGATAGTTTGAGAAGCGGATGAGAGCGTGGAAGAGCATCTTTCCGAGAGCAGCTATCCAATTCTCGGTCGAAATGAGTTCTTTGCGTCTCCTTCTGCACCAGAACGTGCGAGCCTTGAGAATCTCGTCTGCAGTCAATTCCAAGGAGGGCGGACACTGGAGCTTTGAAGCGAGCTGTTGCGCGCATAATCCAGGCGGTTATGCGAAGAAGCTGAGTGAGCTGCAAAAACCGATCGATTAGTTCCCAGTTATCAGGTGTTGCTCTTACGGTGGAAACGTGCACAGGCTTTTGCGGGCGTTCTTCAAGGTCGATTGATTGATCGATAGAAGGAATGTCTAAAGGCCATCCAACGGATGGACCTTGAAGCCATGATAGCCCGTACCACCAGAGATGATGATGATGGAGTTGATGCGGAGAGAGGCCGCGAGACAGACAGTCGGCGGGATTGTCCACTCCGGCGACGTGATGCCAGCGCGCATCGGGAGCCAGTTCCTGAATGGCGGCCACCCTATTTGAGATGAACTTCCATTTCGACGGATGACCTTTGATCAAGGCGAGGCTAACAGTTGAGTCGGTTCACAGATGAATAGAGACGTGTTAATAGTCGAGAATATTTCGAACTCGAGCGAGAAGACAAGCTAACAGGACAGCAGCTGAGAGCTCCAAGCGAGGAATCGTCTGTCGTTTAACGGGAGCGACCTTGTTTTTAGCGAGAAGTACGATCTTAGCATCGGCGTAGTCGTGGAAGGTCCGAAGATAGAGAACCGCTCCTAATGCGTCTTGAGATGCATCAGAAAATCCATGGAGTTCGACGCTACGAACTGATGAAGAAGTGCCGATCCATCGTGGAATTGAGATTTCTGACACGCCCTTCAAACTTTCTTCGAAGGTGAGCCAATCGTGAGCAAGAGATTGAGGTAGTGGATCATCCCATCCGGCTTGCGATTTCTAGAGATGTTGAATAAAGATTTTCCCCACTATTATGACCGGAGCTAGCCATCCTAGTGGGTCAAAAGCTGAGATACACGAGACAAGGCAGATCTCTTAGTTAGCGTGTGAGAATCAGCTTGCTTCACGTGAAACTTGAAGGTGTCCGTCGCAGGATGCCAAGCGAGACCAAGAGTGCGAGTTTCATTTGGAAGTTCTCGTGCGGATGAGAGCTCCGATGAAGTTGAGATGCCTGAGAATGGAGTCGTCGTTTGGTGCCCATTTTTGTAAGCGGAAGCTGCCCGCTATGAGGAGTTGGATTAATTGAGCCGCTTTATTTTGAGCTTCTTGCGGAGAGTCAGCACTAGAAAGAATATCGTCCACGTATGTTTTCTTGCGCAGGACTTTGGCCACTTGCGGAAAGTGATGCTCTTCGTCGAAAGCGAGCTGTTGAATGATGCGAAGAGCAAGGTAAGGAGCACAGGTGAGACCGTAAGTAACCGTGCACAATTGAAATTCTTAAGGAGCTTCGACTGCACTCCAGAGGGTGCGCTGGTGATCTCGATCATCAGGGTGGATCAATATCTGTCGATACATCTCTATATCGGCCGCGAAGACAAACGCGTGAGTTCACCAGCGGAGAAGAACGGCATCCAGATCTTGTAGCTTGAGTCCAGCGTGCAAACTTCGTTCAGCGAAACGCCGGTGTTGGTGCGCGATGAGCCATTGAAGACGACTCTCAATTTCGTCGTGAAGCTGGATTCACGAAGAACGCCATGATGAGGGAGATAAACTGGAGAGAGATCACTTCGAGAATTTGTTGCTACCTGCATGTGCTCTAACCGTTCGTACTCCGCCATGAATTCGACATACAAGTTGCCGAATAATGGATCGCATTGTATTCGATGACGAACCTTGTCGAGCAAATAATTAGCCAAGGACCGGGATTCTCCTAGAAGTTTGTGATTCTACTTGAATGGCAGTCGAACGATGTATCGTCCGGTGCTGTCTCGAGAATGAGTTTCGAGAAAATGCTTTTTGCATTCAAGCTCGTCTTGACTGAGGTGACTGGTTGTTGAAGAGGCGACTTCCTCTTGATGCAAGAATTTTTGCAGCTCTTGAAGGTCGATGTCCTTGGTGGATCTGATGGAGAAAGAAGCTGGACAAGAAGTAGCTGTTACGGAGCTCGCAGGTCCGAAGATAATCCATCCGAACGATGTTTTCTGCGCGACGGAAGCGTTGGATGATCCTCGCTTAATGGATCCACACAAAAGAGAGCCATAAACATCTGCGCCCAAAATGATATCGATTGCACCGGGTGTCGCAAATTCTGGATCGGCTAATGGCAGATCGGCGAGATGAGTCCAGGATGTCGTTAACACGGCCTGTGCTGGGACTCGATCAGTTACTCGAGATAGGATAAACGCTGAGACATTGATTTCAACAGATGGATCGATGCGCGATCGAAGCCGTAGTGAGACAACACCGCGAGTTGAGCCAACGTGTTGAGTGCCGACGCTGATAATCGGCACTGAAGAACAGCCGCGTGGAAGCCGGAGCAATTGTACTAACGATCCTTAAATCAGTGAGACCTCCGATCCTTGATCTAGCAGTGCGCGAATTTTGATGGTCTCGCCGTGTGCGGCAACTAGCGTCATGCAAGCGGTTGCAAGTAAAACACGCGAACGCTCGAAGGGAACAGAAACGTGATGAGACTGAACGGCCGTTGCGGTGATTGATCCCGATGAAGACGCACCCGAATCCGTCGAAGTATTCGTTGAGGTGGTTGCGACGGGTGACGACACGACCTCGCGGTGGAGCAGTGTGTGATATTGGCTTCTGCAATATCGACATCTCTTTATGGTGCGGCATTCGCTAAGACGATGAGCTCCGAGACAACTAAAGCAAAGATGTTTGCGGTTCACGAAATCCTGTCGATCACCGAGCCATTTTGCTGCGAATTCTGAACACGACGCGATGTAATGTGCAGCGCTGCAGAACGAGCATTTTGAATTACTTGCGACGGCGACATGCGCACGAGCGGCTAGTTTGATTTTTGAGTTCGTTTTCGATGCGACAGCTGAAGATTTCGTAGCACGGGACTGCACAGTTTCCAACGTTCGAATGCGCGTTTCGAGAAAGAGCTCGAGCTGCTCGAAGGACGCGAATTCGTTGGAGTTTCCGTTTTCGAGCTCCCAGGCCTCCAAGGTGTGCGCGTCGAGACGCCGAGTGACGACGTAAACGATTAGAATGTCCCAATATTCAGTGAGCACCGAGGGACTGCAAGGCGCCAAGAGATTCCTTGACCGTTGATAATAATGTCTTGAGGTCGGAACTGGATTTTTGAGTTAGTGGTTTAATTCGAAAATGCGATCCAGATATGTTGTGACTAAGATGCGCCTATTTTCGTAACGAGAGGTGAGCGCTTGACAGGCGCGCGAAAAGTTCGGCAGTCACGGCGATATTAGCGAGATATCGAGCTGCTTCTCCGGTAGTTTGAGCTTTGAGATAATGCAGCTTCTCGACGCTCGATATGTCTCTGTTCGATCCGACCATTGATTGAAACAAATCGCGAAACGACGGCCAATCATGATAATCACCGGTGAATTTTGGTAAACTGATCTTTGGCAATGAGCGACAAGCTCCCGAATGCGGAGTCTCAGATTGAATCGAGTCATTCGCGGTTTTATTATGCTCGATAAAAGGTTCGCGAGCTTGCATCAGGCAGGATTTAGAATCGAAGTAACTTTCCTCACATTTCGCATTAAGATCGTCAGCAAAATATGGATACTTACGCATTTCGTCCGTGAGGCTGCTGACGAGTTTGTCATGGTTACCCTGAAATTTATCCCAATTTGCCTCGAGAGTTTGCAATCGAGCGTCAAGGGAAAATTTATTTATTTTTTCCGCTCTTAGTTTCTTGATATTATCAAAGGCGCGAGCGATGAGACCAAAAAGATGGTTTTGTTTTTGACGACTGATCCAAATGTTGACATCTTGTGAAAAGTTCCAGAAGCCCTTACGAGCACCCCTTGTTCAATTTGAATCGTTAACGGTTCACCAGAGATAATGCGTTCGAGAGATGCGAATGCAGTTAAGAGAGACGGCACTTCACTGAGACACTGCGAGAGAGAGCACTGGCAATAACGTGCCGCTTTCGCGAGACGGCTCGGAGTCGCTAGCCGGGATCAGGGCTCGGAAAGGGCTGCGAGACAATTAATACGGAAGCTTGTTACAGATGTGATTTATTATTTTGCTAATGTGTTTGCATATACAGTGTGATTAAATTGTGTGTGCGTGTATGATAAAAGTACAGTGTGTCGATAATGTATGCGTGTATGTGGTATTGCGATGTATGTGTGTATCCGGTGTGTTCGAGAGCGCAGTTGTGAACGTAACGCGTGATATGTTTATAACATACGGGCCGGATCGGATCGAACGGTGAAGTCTTTATTTCATTATCCGATCGTACATTAATGCAGTCAACTTGTCGTGTTTTAAAGTTCTCGGAAATTGAGCGCGGGGTCGATTTGTTGTCGCGTTTTTCGGGCGTTCCTCGCCTCTTTAAATGCTGAGCGTGCGAGTTGTATACGCGTGAGCGTAGGCGCGGGGCGTGCGGGCACGCGGGAGCGCGAGAGTGCTAACCGTGAGAGCGCGCGCCGCGAGAGCGCGGGGCGCGGGAGAGCAGGGTGCGAGAGAGAGCGCGGGCACGGAGCCCAAGCGCGCGTTTATATTATAATCGTGGCGATATTTCCTTCGGTTCTTAAGGATTGCAGAACGGAATTACTGCATATAGGGATGCAACGATTCGACGGGAACGCCCGTCAGCGGCAGATGAACCCTACCGGTAGAATCTCGTCGTTGCGTGGTTTGAGAGGATCGTTCGAATATGCTGGAAACTCTCAGCGGAGACCGGGTGCGCCCGACCTCGAGTATTCGGTAAGAGATGTGTTTTGGAGGCTTCTCTAGGAAATGCCGCAAGCTCTCGGCGGAGGCTGGGTGCGCCCAACCCCGTTTTCGCTTTCCTTGGAGAAGCTGTCTGGGTTCGGAGCTCTGGCTCAGGCGCCGTACAGGCTCTGATCGGAGCAGGAACTGAAGTGTCTTTTGCGGGGCCGGATTGCCCTTTATCCGGAAAATCCGCCCGTTCGGTTAATTCCGGCGCTAATCGTCTGGCCCGATTGTTTCGGTTAATATCCGTAATTATTTCCGAACAAATTCGGCGGCGTTCGGGCGGCCTCGGCGGCGGTACAGCAGGGACCGTCGCTCGGCGCTTTCCGTCGTAATTCGGCGTGCCTCGGCAGTGCCGCGGCAACGTCCCCGGATTTGGATGTATAGCGGCCGTATAACGGTCCGTTTCGGTCGCGATATCTGGGACTTTAAAAAAAGGGCGCATAATGCCGCTGCATTTGCCCGGCTGCTGTTCGCCGGGCGGCAGTCTTTCGGCGGATCGACGGCCGGGTAATGATCACGGGGGGTGGATCGTTACATCACCCCCCTCGGTTTATAGTGGCTGAATTTTGAGCCACACGACTTCCGATATCTTCCGGCGATATCGTAGCTGGCCGGTGCGGGAAAAACGGTGCACCCAGCGGCCTTGCGGAGTACGCGCTTTGTATTTCCGCGCTGCATGTACCGCAAAATGCGGTACCTCCACGATGACGCCTGGCTCAACCTGTACCCGTATTGGTGGTGGTGGCAGTGATCCTGTGGGCATCAACAATGATGGAGGCGGTTCGGCTGGTGCGGTATCGGCTTCTCTCGACGTCGCTTTCGGTCGTCGTTTCGGCGGCGGCGGTGGCGTCTGCAACAGCATTGCGAGCTTTCGCCGATTCACGTGATCCGATCGTTGGACCACTGTGCCAACCCTCGGTGGCCGTGGTGGCGGTGGTTGCTGCGGGGCTGAATTCGGTGGCGGGTTCGATGTCCCAGGCGAATTTTCCAAGATTTCGGCCCAATATTCGGAATCGCCGAGCAACTCGTTTATCGAGCTAATGATCTCGTTCGTCGATGTCATTGCTTCGAATGATAGGGTTTCGGTTCGTTAGTCGTCGCCGTCCTCGTTGTTTGGTTCTTCGGTAGGGAGGGGAAGTTCGCCCTCGTCCTCGTCGTTGATATTTTTGTTTTCGATTGGCGTTTTGTTTGCGTCTTTTAGATCTTGTACGTGTATATGCCGATACCATTTTCCCCGCCGACTCCGGAGATCGATGATCACCGGCGAAACTATCCGACGTACTTCGAGTGGTCCGATGTACTTAGGCGCGAGCTTCGCATTAAAACTTTCGGCTTGGCTCGACAGCGGATGGTCTTTTTTCCATACCCAGGTGCCTACTTCCGGTCTCCAATTTTTTCGTCGAAGATTATATCTTTCTTGGCGTTGGAACGCGCGAGCTAGGTTTATGCGTACAAGCTCGTACGCCTCCTCCAAGCGGCTCCGGATGACGTCGGGTTCCCCGACGGGCCGGGGCGGCGGGGCTCGGGGTGGCGAGTTCGCGGCCGTGATTCAGGAACGCCGGCGTATACCCTGTCGCGTCATGGGTTACGGTGTTAAAGGTGTATTGAAGGGCCGGAATCGCCTCGTCCAGCTGCGGTGATTTTGCTCGACGTATTGGGAGATCATCGTCTTAATTGTCCGGTTCGTCCGTTCGACGGGATTGCAGTGCGGGGCGTAGGCTGGTGCATGCACGTGCCATATACCGAAGTTCTTTAGTCGGCTCTTGAATTCGTTGGACGTGAACTGCGTCCCGTTGTCCGATAAGACTGAGTCCGGGCGGCCGTGTCGTAGTATGACCTTTTCGGTGATTGCCCTGGTCACGGCCTTCGCGGTCGCTTGTCGTAAGGGCGTGAGTTCGACCCATTTTGAAAATCGGTCTTGCGCGACCAATAGCCAGTTGTGTCCTTGCCGCGACCTCGGTAACGGTCCAACTAGGTCGATGGTTGTTTGTTCCCATGGACTGGTGACGGCGGTAGCGTGTAGCGCGCCGGCCGGTGGTCGTTGGTTGGCCTTGTGTGCTTGACAATTTGTGCAATTCCGCACATAAGCCGCTATCTCTCGGAACATGCCGGGCCAATAGTACCGCTCGGCTATCCTGGCAATGGTTTTGGCGATCCCTAAGTGGCCCGCGGTTGGCTCGTCGTGGTGCTGTTGCATGAGTCCCGGTCGTTGTTCTTTCGGGATGCAGATCTTCCATTGCTCGTCCGTCGGAGTTTCTTTAAAATTCAGGCTGTGCAGAATGTGCTTCTGGAGCGTCCCACCTTCCAGCCGGAAGTCCGGGTGGCTGCCTGGTTCCTGGACGACGGCTTCCTGAAGGCGGCGGTACCAGCGGCAGTGGGTAGCCTTGGCGGCGCAAATCTCTGGTTGTCGCGACAACGCATCGGCGACCCGGTTCAGCGTGCCGCGGCGATACTTGATATCCAGGTCGTATTGCTGTATCTCGAAGAGCCAGCGTGCCAGTCGTCCCATGGGGCTCTCCAACCTTTGTAGCCATTTCAGCGATTGGTGGTCGGTGATTACTGTAAAGGCGTATCCCTCCAAGTACCCTTTCATGCGGCGGATCCCCCAGACCACGGCGAGGCACTCCAATTCGGTCGCGCTGTAGTTTTTTTCTGCCCCGTTCAGGGTGCGGCTCGCGTACGCGATGACTCGTTCGCCCTCCTCGAAATATTGTGTGAGGATCGCTCCGAGGCCGCTGGCGCTGGCGTCGGTCTGCAAAAAGATTCGGCGCGAGAAGTCGGGGCACGCGAGGACGGGCGCGGAGATCAAGGTGTCCTTGAGGGCTCGGAACGCGGTGTCTTCGTCAGGCCCCCAGGCCCAGCGGGCATTCTCTTGGTGAGTCGCGTCAAGGGCGCCGCGAGGGTTGAGAAATTCGCAATAAACCGCCGATACCAGGAGGCCATTCCGAGAAATTGCCCCACTTGCTTGACGGAACACGGCTTTGGCCAGTTGGCGACCGCGCTGACCTCCGGATCGGTGCGTATGCCGTTTTGGTTGACGACGTGTCCGAGGTACGTGAGTCGGTTGACGCAGAAATGACATTTCTCGGGGTTTAGTCGTAGGCGCGCGTTGCGCAATCGTTGGAAGACTTCGCGTAGTAACCGTAGATGGTCGTCGAAGGTGCGGCTAATGACTATAATGTCATCGAGGTACACGAAGACGTGAGGCTCGAGCGCAGGTCCGATGACGGCGCCCAGTAGCCGTTGGAACGTGGCTGGCGCGGAATGGAGTCCGAACGGCATGACTTTAAATTGGAACAGTCCTCGTCCCGGAATGGTAAATGCGGTGATAGGGCGACTTTCGGGGGCCAAAGGCACCTGCCAATAACCGCTCTTGAGATCCAATGTGGTTAAATAGCGGGCCCCCCGCAGTTTGTCCAAGGTGGCGGTTACTTGCGGTAACGGGTAGGCGTCCTTTTCCGTGACCTCGTTTACCTCCCGGAAGTCGATGCAGAACCGGAATTTGCCGTCTTTCTTCTTCACAACCACGACGGGCGAGCTCCATGCGCTATGCGACGGCTCGATGACCCCGGCGGCTTCCATTTCTTCGACCTCGCGGTCGATCACCGCTTGCATGGCCGGATTCCGGGGTCTGTATCGTTGTTTAATTGGACGGGCATCGATCAACCGGATCTGATGTTCGGTTTGATCGGTGGGGCCGGTTACTTTGTCGAATTTTGGTAGTTCGGCGTCCAGGAATGTACGGAGCTGTTGTTCCTCCTCCGGTGTCTCTGCAGTCAGTCCGTGGGTGCTTTCGCATTTCGGCGAGGCGGAGTTCGACCGACCGCTCGGCGGTGGAGGGATCCGGATCCCGGTGTGGGCCCACAGGTCGGCCCCAATCAGGACCGGACTCTCTAAGGACGGTAAGATGGAGAATACATGGTAATACGTGCGGCCGCCTATCTGCAGCGGCAGAGTGACCGTGCCAGGGATCGGTGTTGGCTTGCCGTCGGCTAATTGTATTTGGCTCTCGGTCTCGTTAACAACGTAACCTCGTTGTTGTACATATGTGGCGGTGGTTTGGTTTATAAACGATATCTCGGATCCGGTATCCAGCAGTGCGTGGCACTGATATTGGTGGATCCGGACTTTCAGGTATGGACGCGGCGTGAAGGTTATGCGGATCCCGGGCTTGGTTCGTCGGCCGCGGTGGTCCCGGTCCGCTCGGCGTTTCCCGCTGGCGGGTGGCACTGACGGGTGAGCACGCCGTCTTTCCCGCATTGCGAGCAGAATTTCTTCTGCGGCCGTTTGCAGTCAAAACGGGTGTGCCACCGTTGTTTGCATCGCCAGCAGCATTCGGAGCGGTTGTACGCACTGGCAACGGTGGTGGTCGGCGCGGTGGCACGATCGGTCTTTTTTAAGTCTCGCCGCTGCTGCTCGATGTCCTGGAATTCCGCCGCGCAAGCCTGTAATTCGGCGAGGTTGGTAGCGTCGTCATAACGCACGTATATCTTGTATTCGGGGTGCATGTTCTCATACACGCGGTCTAGTTGTTCGTCGCGGGAGTAGTCGCCTGCGCGGCGCATCATTGTCAGGATTTCCGTCGCGTACTTAGCGAATTTTTCGTTTGCTTTCTGGCGTCTGTCGGCGATTTCACGGCGAAGTGCGGCCCGATACCGTCGAGGCAAGAACTGGGACCGAAACGCTTTCTCAAAATCGGCCCAGGTTGTCCAGTCGTAACGGGCATTTCGGTACCATAGTAGAGTTTCCCCCGCGGAGTAGTTCGGGTAAGCCTTTAAGGAGTTGCCCTCCGGAGAAGCCGTATGCGGTGGTTAGTTCGTCTATCCTTTCCAGAAATGCGATCGGATCTCGGCCGTCAAAATGGCAACCCCATTTTCGCATCTGATTTATGACCTTGGCGTCATCTCCTGGTGGGCTGGCCGGTGGTCGGGTCGGAGGCATCGGAATCGACAGCGTAAGGGGCGTGCGTGTGTTTCACGTGCATCGATGAATGTGTCCGTGCTGGTGCCGGCGACGGTGACAGGTTCGATATCCGTATCTTCCTCAGGGTGTCGGTCGAAATAGTCCCGCACGCGCCGTCGAATGTCCTCCAGCGTGCCGGAGGCGTCGAGTCCACGTTTCAGCGCGAAATCCGCGAGCTCGTTTTTCGATGCGAGTTGCATCATCGATCGCATCTTCATTGTAATGCGCACACAAAAGAGAAAACTTCTTTCAATTGTTCCGCACGGTCAGGTCAAGAACGGTCCCTGTTCGGGCGCCAATGTAACGTGCCGTTTTCACGAGACGGCTCGGAGTCGCTAGCCGGGATCAGGGCTCGGAAAGGGCTGCGAGACAATTAACACGGAAGCTTGTTAAAGATGTGATTTATTATTCTGCTAATGTGTTTGCATATACAGTGTGATTAAATTGTGTGTGTGTGTGTGTGTATGATAAAAGTACAGTGTGTCGACAATGTATGCGTGTATGTGGTATTGCGGTGTATGTGTGTATCTGGTGTGTTTGGGAGCGCAGTAGTGAACGTAACGCGTGAGGTGTTTATAACATACGGGCCGGATCGGATCGAGCGGTGAAGTCTTTATTTCATTATCCGATCGTACATTAATGCAGTCGACTTGTCGTGTTTTAAAGTTCTCGGAAATTGAGCGCGGGGTCGATTTGTTGTCGCGCTTTTCGGGTGTTCCTCGGCTCTTTAAATGCTGAGCGTGCGAGTTGTATACGCGTGAGCGTAGGCGCGGGGCGTGCGGGCACGCGGGAGCGCGAGAGTGCTAACCGTGAGAGCGCGCGCCGCGTGAGCGCGGGGCGCGGGAGAGCGGGGCGCGAGAGAGAGCGCGAGCACGGAGCCCAAGCGCGCGTTTATATTATAATCGTGGCGATATTTCCTTCGGTTCTTAAGGATTGCAGAACGGAATTACTGCATATAGGGATGCAACGATTCGACGGAAACGCCCGTCAACGGCAGGTGAACCCTACCGGTAGAATCTCGTCGTTGCGTGGTTTGAGAGGATCGTTCGAATATGCTGGAAACTCTCAGCGGAGACCGGGTGCGCCCGACCTCGAGTATTCGGTAAGAGATGTGTTTTGGAGGCTTCTCTAGGAAATGCCGCAAGCTCTCGGCGGAGGCTGGATGCGCCCAACCCCGTTTTCGCTTTCCTTGGAGAAGCTGTCTGGGTTCGGAGCTCTGGCTCAGGCGCCGTACAGGCTCTGATCGGAGCAGGAACTGGAGTGTCTTTTTCGGGGCCGGATCGCCCTTTTTATCCGGAAAATCCGCCCGTTCGGTTAATTCCGGCGCTAATCGTCTGGCCCGATTAATATCCGTAATTATTTCCGAACAAATTCGGCGGTGTTCGGGCGGCCTCGGCGGCGGTACAGCAGGGACCGACGCTCGGCGCTTTCCGTCGTAATTCGGCGTGCCTCGGCAGTGCTGCGACAACGTCCCCGGATTTGGATGTATAGCGGCCGTATAACGGCCCGTTTCGGTCGCGATATCTGAGACTATAAAAAAAGGGCGCATAGCGCCGCTGCATTTGCCCGGCTGGTGTTCGCCAGGCGGCAGCCTTTTGGCGGATCGACGGCCGGGTAATGATCACGGAGGGTGGATCGTTACAATTATGAGCGAAAATGTCTTTGCAAGCGCGAGACGGAAACGAGAATATTGCCGTGCGTTGCGAACTGTCGAAGAATCCGTCAATCCGGCTCGAAGGATCATAAATGTTTAATGATAAAGCGTGCGCGAATAGAACTAGGTGAACTCGAATTAAATCACTGATGTACAAAAATGTAATTTATTGAACACTGAGAAATTCACTCGACTATGATTACAAGGTTTGATTTCGAATAACAGCAATTTCTATTGCGAATATTACAAGAGAGCGAGTATTATAAAAGAGCGAGTTTATCGAGAGATGATTTCACGAACATGGTCGATCGTTGACTATTTAAAGTTCGGCGAAAATATGTGTGTCAAGGTCTCGAGAGTTGTTATAACGAACAGCTGATCGTGAACGTCGCGTGGTGATGCGAGACGCGCGGTAAGACATTTGAGACAAAAAAAGTAAATACCGCTTTTCGAGAAATCGCTGTACGGATAATAGCAAAAATTTGTTTTAAAGGCGATGAGAATAAAATAATCGAAATACATCATAATTAATTGAAATATTTGAACAGGGTCAAAGAGTTGTTTGACTTTAGAGAGTATTGCCTGTTTAGTGATGTTGGATTTTGATGATACCTTTGTTGAAAAGATGAACTTGTCCAATTGTGGCTGCCAAGCGAGCGCCAAGATTTTGCCGTTAGAGTTTTTAAAAGAGGAAGACTGTTAAGATGTCCGGTGAGATGGTTTTGAGAAGATCCGGATGATTGCTTTGCTATTTGGCAAGAGGAAAGCCGCCCGCCTTGCAGAGACTGTCAGCGCTATCGCAGATGTTATCCACGCATCTTTTTTTACGAAGGAGGAGGAAATGTCTTATGCACACCGGTCAGCCCGTACTAACTGGTAGTGTGGGACTCTCACCCACTAAAATTCCCCCCCCCCCGTTTCCAACCTTGGTCTTTTGGAATGATATTTGTTTTTTACCGGAGTCCGGGGATTTGCTTGCGCATGATTTCCCGGAGCCCGGTAGATCATTCGAATCCTATCCCCCGTAATCCCCTCTGCGCCCTTGTCGGTCTTTTCGCCCTAACCCAACCCACCCCTTCCCTTTCACCTCCAACCCCATACCACCCCCGTGGCACCTGCCCAGCCCTCCTCCCTTCATAAAACAACCAAAGCCTCTTCTCCCTTAGGTGATTAAATATATAAATATTCTATGTGATAAGATTAAATATAAGTGTAGCGTGCATGTGTAGTGTAATGTTTGTAGTGTAATATGTATATAATGTAATGTAAATTAGTAGCCCTCACTTGAACACCGTACAATTAAACACGTTGCAAATGGACACGAAACTTCGCACACGGTTCAATTGGACACAGTGCATTTGGACACAGTCGCTTTTGGACACGTAAGAAAATACACGCCGTTCATTTGGACACCGTTTATTTGGACACCGTGCATTTGGACACAGAAAGATGCGCACCGTTAATTTGGACACAGAAAGATGCGCACCGTTAATTTGGACTCCGTCAATTGCCGGGAGCGGTGCATTTGGACACAGTACAATTGGACACGTTGCAAATGGACACGAAAGGAGGATGTTAAAAATAGATCGATTTTGGCCCATGGTGTGGAACCAAAACTATAAATGGTTTTTTATACATTTTGTACCGTAGAATCATATCTTGGTAAAGTCCGTTTTCTTCTAGACAGCTGGGAAAGTATGGAAAAATTGAAAAAAAGGCCATGAAAAATGCAATTTCTCGTATAAAAAACACATGTACTAATGGATGTACTTGAGTGAACACAAGTGTGTCCAAGCTTTTTTTGAGGGCATATGTTTTTGTTTGAGCCGTGACTTGTGTTCAATACACATAATGCAATATGTGAATGATACGTACATTGCTGTATGATACGTACAAAAGCTATATGATATCTTTAATCCCGAATCCATGAAGTTCGTGATTTTCCTCATTATCGAAGGATTCAAATTTACTTTTGTTAGTAGAAAAAAATAAATCGTTCAATAATATTTGTCTATTAACGATACTATTTAATGTCATTGAGTGTATCTCTTCTAAACTTCTTAAAAAATTATTTCATCTGCAGGATGATAACGTTAGTTTTCAAGTACATGTTTTTTATACGGGAAATTGCATTTTTCATGGTCTTTTTCAATTTTTCCATACTTTCCTTGCTGTCTAGAAAAAACGGACTTTACCACGTGATTCTACGGTAAAAAATCTATAAGAAAAATCGACCTATTTTTAACATCCTTCTTTGCACACGGTTCCATTGGACACCGTTCAATTAGACACCGTTCTTTTGCGCACCGTTCATTTGGACACGTAAAAGTTGCACACCGTTCATTTGGACACAGGAAGATGCACACCGTTCATTTGGACACAGAAAGATGCACACCGATAATTTTGGACACTGTAATTTTGCACACGGTTCAATTGGACACCGTTTAATTGCGCAAAGTATTCCACATGGGTTTGTAACGGTGGGGTGGCTGGTGGGTCGGGATGGGGGGGTGTGTGGTCTGTGCGTGTACTTTCCAAATGAACGGTGTTTATTTGCACCATGTCCAACTGAACGGTGTGCAACTTTTACGTGTCCAAATGAACGGTGTGCAACTTTTACGTGTCCAATTGAACCGTGTCCAAATGAACCGTGTGCAAAATTTCGTGTCCATTTTCAACGTGTCCATTTTCAACGTGTCCATTTGCAACGTGTCCAATTGTACTGTGTCCAAGTGCACCGCTCCCGATCTCAAGTAGATGCGAATGAGACCTCGGATACAGGTAAGTTGGAGATGAACTGCACTGCTTCGTCTGTGAGACTGATCTAGAGGTAGTGCATTTTCTCCACTTTGGAGATGTCTTGATTTTTTCCGACTAGTAAAGAGAAAAGGTCATGAAATGGTCTCCAAGCAGAGAAATCAGGAAGAAATTCGAGAAATGAGGAAGAATGATCTCTGAAAGGTGATACCGAGTTATAGCTTGACTGCAGCGATTGGACAATCGAGTACTAGAGAGTGGATTAGCCTTTTCCTTTTCTTTATACTGAATGATAAGTGCCGCCTTAGTTTCTGCATAGTACTGCAAGCATTGATCGTATATGTCTCTTTTGAAATAATCATGCTCCAAAAGCGTCTTCAACTCTTGACTCTGAAAGGCGCTCATGAGTTGAGTCGAATTTCTGTCAGTTGTAGATAAGATGGGACAGTTCTAGTTTGACTTTGATGACTTGAAGCGGTAACGTTAGAAACGTCGTCTCCTTTGATTCTAGTGCCACTGATTTGACGTAATTGTATCGATTCATTTGAAGGACAATTTTTTGGCCTCGAGATTCGACATTCATTGATTAATGATGATGAACGGTACATATTGTTACGTCCTCGCTGACGAATATTAGTTATTTCTCTAGTCTCTTTCCTCACACTCGCGCACACGCAATGAAAGGACACTTTCTTAGAAATATAAATAACTTTATACAAAGAACAATAATACAGAATAATAACGGAATGCACATATGTAATACAATATAATTCAAACAGTTAACACGTCTATTCTGACCGAAATTGATTCAAATCTGAATCTTTCCTTCTTGTTTATCACTTCCAAGCAACATCGCTTTCTTCTGTCAAAATGGCCGATCGATATTATCGATCGGCCTGTCATCTGGCATCGAGCGCAATACCGGGCGACGAAATTCCAACGGCGAGGATACAACAATATGAAGAGGCAAAACGTTGAATAGTTTACTGACGAGAGAGAGTCCGACAGATCGTCAGAGTATAAGACCGGATCTACAATAGGTGTAGTAAGCTTTTAGCCTTCTGCTCTAAGAAAAATTATCGGTCTGTAACGTACCGCATTCGCGAGTTCGGCTCGGATTCGCTCAAACGGGATCAGGTCTCGGAAAGGGCTTACGAGACAACCAAACGTATATTTTAATTTAAAAACTGTTTATTGTAGTAAAGAGATTTGAATGTGCAGTACAATGTAATGTGTGTGTATGATTTACATATGCACAGAATGTTGTGTGTGAGTAGATGCGTGGATTTATGTACAGAATGTTGTGTGTATGTATATGTGCGCGCAGGGTTGGGTTTGATACGCATTCCAGAAGTTTTATATGTATGATACGTATGACTGCGTATCATACGTAGGATACGTATCAAACTATGGCTGTGTTCTGAAATTCTCTCTCTCACTGCCAGTACTGAAAATCTACAATTTACGTAACATAAACTATAGATTTCCAGTACTGGCAGTGAATTTCGGAACACAGCCAATGTATTATACCTGTGACATTAATCCTAACCTCAAATCATTTTTAGATTTTTTAAGTCAATTTATAATTATTAGTTACATTAAAATATATTTTTTATGTAATATATAGTAAAACCATATAGTTTTTGTGTTTGTTTATTACTCGATTTAGAATTAGTTTATCAGTTTTATTATTAGATCTGTTCTTTGTCGCTGCACTGGACTGCACTAAAACTTTCTATCTCGCTTTCGTCAAACTTCAAATATGTATCTATTTCATTTTAAGTACAACATGTGTACTCTGTATACTATAGCCATAAAGATCAGATCTATTAAATATGCAGTCTGTAAATAAAAAACAAAAAAGAAGTAATATTGAAAATGTAAGTGCAGTATATAATAGTGCAGTGTTTAATATAGTAATTTCAGTCATTCGCTGTCATATATTTGTGTTTTTATTGCATGGATTTAATTTTAAAGCACATATATGGAGCAATCTGGTCATACCATAATTTTCTAATCGATTTTTAATATATTTATTTTTTATATTCTTAATGTAACGTATGGTACATTACGTATGATACATGTGTATGAAACTAAAGTACGTATCATACTTAGTATCATACCTAGAATACCTATGTATGATACATAAGGTATGATACGTTCCCAACCCTGTGTGCGCGTGCTTATGTACAGTTGGATAGCGTGTGTATACAGTGTATTCGTTGGTTTCGATAGTATGCAGTGCGTATGTGTATGACGTGTTGTACGCGCGGATCCCAGACGGATGCGGTGCGTGTATACGAATCGGATGTATTTATTTAGTGTGTCGCGTGGATCGGATGATTGATGAATTAATTACAATGACTCGATATGAGCGGATGATGTGCGTGAATGAATCGAATGCGCTTATGTGTTCACAAGACGTGTCTTCGCGAGGCGATGCGGGCGGTATGTTTTGGCGTGTTCTTTCCGCCGTCGGTCTATTTATAGCTAGCGCGGGTCTACGGTGTATTTACGATAAACGCGTCGTATAATATCTTCGCAATATGCGCGAGAGTGCGAGAGGCGCGAAAATGCGAGAGGTCGTGGTATCGCTCGTACGGTTCGTTAATTGTTTTATGCCTTCGGTTAATGCCTGTAGCGGAATGCACTAGGATGCGCCGGCTGACGGGAACGTCCGTCGGAAGCAAAGAACTTCCTACCTCCGGAGTTCGGCCGACGCAAGGTTTTCGACGGATTCAAGTGAGTCGCCAAGAACGCTCGGCGGAGGCTGGGAACGCCCGACCCTGTTTAACTCGTATCGCAGGTAGAGGAAGGATGTTTGCTTGGAGATGCCGAGAATGCTCGGCGGAGGCTGGGTACACTCGACCCCGTTTTCTCTCTCGAGGAAGCTTCAGGTTACGGATCTCTCAGGCGCCGTGCGGGCTCTGAGCGATTCGGAAACCGGAGTGTCTTTTCCGTCCGGATCCGTTTTTTTATTCGGAGATTTTGCTATTTTCGGTTAATTTTGGGCCGGCTCGGGGGCCTGACCGCTAGGCGCGTTAATTGCCTAATTATCGGGCGGTCTCGCCATTCGGGCGGCCTCGGCCGGCTAGTGGTCGCCGGGCGGCAGCCTTCCGGCGGATTGGCGGCCTCCCGGATAACGATGGGGGGGGGCGGATCTTTATAGGTCAAAAGATCTAAGTCGTATGCTTTAAAAATGGGATGTGGTCAGCTCACTTAAAGCTTAGTGATTAGAGCTTCAGGCAGCGCGGAAAACATTTCTCGCCAGAAATTACATCACATTTTAGTTCTTAGAACAGAAGGCTAAAGGCTTACTACACCTATTGTAGATCCGGCCTAAGAGGAGTGCGAGAGAGAAGTCCGTATAACGCGCACTAGCTTGTCACAATGGCCGAGAAAGAGAGAAGGCATTAGAGGCCGCATCTGCTAAGTGCCGCGTACACGAAACTGTCTGAGCACCAGTTATTGTGAGAATCGTCGTCTTGAAGGCAACGATTCCTGTTATTTTGCTCATACGGGAATATGCCACAACTAGTGTTGGACATTAATCGATTAAAATTTTAGTTAACTAAAGTAATCCATTAATTAATAGTTGAAAAATTAATCAATCATCATACATGTAATCGGGACTAATTTAATTGATTAATGATATTAATCATTAATCAGTGTAGAATTAATCGAAGCAAAGTAATCAATTAATGCTTAATCGTTCGTATATAATTACGATTTTTTAAATCGTGATTAATGTAATCGATTAATTTAATCGTGATTAATGTAATCAATTAATTTAATCGAATATTTTAATCGGTTAATTTAATCGATTTTTAAAATTAGTATATCTGACAGGTGAATACATTGTAATGTGTATATCATTTGTAGATTCTCTTTATTACAGAAACTTTTGTTTATTACAGTACTTATAGATTCTGTTTACTAAAGAACGAGTATTAAAACACTGTTGCGGTGCTGATAGAATTTAAACTAAGCTGTTGTGAATCGCAAGGTTGACTACTTGTAGTGTAATTGAGTTACTTCAGTCTTTCCAGCAATACAATGGGAAAGAGAACATACCGACAGAACAATTATCAATTATTCTGCTTAAATTTATTATTTTCTAATTAATTTTTTTGTTTTTGTAGAAATTATGAGTGATAGTGATTCTTGTGATGTCTGGGTATTATCAAGGAAGGACACTCGAATTGTCGTTAGCTCTTTATTTGGCACGAGCGACCGTCGAACTGCCGGCTTGCTTTCTCGTACCTGTCTCCCCACTCACGCATCCTTACATCGTATCACGCTCTCCCGCATTCCGCGAGCACGCATACACCACACTTCTCTCCCCTAATACAACTAAGTTATGCGTAGAGTTAATGACTTTTCTAATTTTCTCTTCGCGCACGATTACAGTATTTTATTATATTAGTATAGACGGTTACAATATTTATGACTCGATTTCCCTGATGTGTGATTCGATTGTTTTTACCCCTTTTTTTGGAGTCTTGGCCTTCGCTGCCAGTCTTTTCGATCTTCGCGGTACATTAGTTTCTTCATTATCGCCTCCCGTCACTGGTGGCTGGAGTTCGCTCGTTTTTTGCGAACATTTCCTAATCTGATTACTACAACGCTTACAAGTTCCCCCACTCATGCGTACTACATGCGTTACCAGTGTTTTGCTTTCTGTTACTATCGCTTTTGACCATTCGGAACTATTTTTCCCGTAATCTCTTACTCTCACCTTTTCTCCTACTTCGAAACTAACTTGACGCTTTTTTGGCCTATTCTTTATTTGTACTGCTTGTTGTTTATCTACTCTTTCCGCTACGCGTGGTCGCCATAGACTAAAACGCATTCGCAACTCTCGCTTATGCAATAGTGAAGCCGGTGAGGTTCCGGTTGTTGCGTGCGGAGTTGCGCGATAATCGAAGAGAAATTTCTTTACAGCGTCATTTAAGGAATCGCCGGTTTGTATCTTTTTTCTACCTTGTCTTTGAATGTACCAACTAAGTTTTCGGTCGCCCCGTTTGACGCCGGGTGGTGGGGCGGTGTCAACGTGTGCTTTATTTTCAATTCTTTGAGGAATTCCTGGAATTTCACGCTTGTAAAAGCTGTACCATTATCGGTAACTAATTGGTATAGTAACCCGTGTCGCGCGAATATCTCTTTTTTTTACGAGGGAGGAGGAAATGCCTAATGCACACCGGTTAGCCCGTACTAACCGGTAGTGTGGGACTCTCACCTCACTAAAACCTCCCACCCGTGCCATCCTCAAGGCTTTTTAATGACGAGAAGATGGTAGATCGTCATGCCGGGGTCCAGGGGACTCGCTTGCGCATGACTTCCCTGGAGCCCGGCAGCCCAATGATCCTATCCTATGTAATCCATCACCATTCCTCAGTCTTACTACCCCCAGAGCTAACCCACATCCCCACCCTCCCTAGGCACTCGCCCTACCCACCACCCTCCACTTCCTCCCCCCCATGTATTGACTCTAGTGTGTATATGAAGTGTAATGTGTGTGTATGTCCAAACCCCCCCCCCCCCCAGTGTGGATGTATAAATATAAGTTGTATATTAATGCAAAACATATAAACATAAAAATCACATATATCCATACCCTGCAAACACAATTAACAAAAGACGATAATACATTATGCACCATAGTTCATTTACGAAACGAAACATACATAGTACATATCCCCCCTACCCCTCTTCCCCGCCCATTCTTCTATTAACCGTGAGACTAAGGAAAACACTGTACACGAAACAGAACAGACAGACGCACAATATATACTACAGCCGCGCTCGCCTGCTTCCCGATGGGTGTCCCCGCGTTGTTATTTGCTGCCTCGAAACTCGTAGCTTGAGTCACCGCTTCGTTGAATGTTTTTGGTTTTTGCTTGTATAGCTCGACCTTGGCCGCCTTGTCCCGTATCCCCGAGATGAATTGGTCGCGTAGCTTCTCACCGTTGTTAGAGAATTCGCAATAACGTGCGGCCAATCTTAATTCTGCCACAAAATCAGCGATGGATTTCCCTTGTCCCTGCGTTAATATTGCGAACTTAGCTCTCTCTGCGACCTCCGAAGGTGGCGGGGACACATGATTCTGCATTAGTTTAACTAATTCATCAAACTTGAGTTCCTTTAACTTTTTTGGTGCAGCCAGATTTCTGAGTAAATTATACGGATTCACTTCCAACCTCGTCAGGAGAACCGCTGGCTTTTTGTCTTCAGGAATATCACAAGCAGTAAAATAAAACTCCAACCGTTTCACGAAGATTTCCCAATCGTCTTCGTCTAAATCAAACTTCAATAATATATTTTTATTATTGTTCCCTGGAGTCATTGTAATCGCTTGCTGCGTGGTTTCTTGTTCCGCTGGCGTTCCTTTGCCTTGTGCTTGTAGCTTTACGATCTGCACTAGTAATTTGCGTAGCTCTTCGTACGTCGCTCCTTCGTTGATTTCGCTAAAAAATTCCGCGAGCTTGGTCAGCAGTTCCGGTTTGGATAATCGGTACACCCACGCGGTCTGAGCCGCCGTACTGCCTGATTTTTCTAGCTCGTTTTGTTTGTCTACCATTCGCTGTTTTACTGATTTACGATCTTGGTTTTGAGGTTCTTTTTCTCGTCGCTACTGTGATGTCTAGGTATTATCAAGGAAGGACACTCGAATTGTCATTAGCTCTTTATTTGGAACGAGCGACCGTCGAACTGCCGGCTCACTCTCACGTACCTGTTTCTCTACTCACGCATCCTCACATCGTACCACGCTCTCCTGCATTCCGCGAGCACGTTGCGATTGACCACGCGTCGTTTTTGACCACGTTGCGATTGACCACGCGTCGCTTTTGACCACGCGTCGCGATTGACCACTTTCCGAACGAGATTTCGAACCGCATTGAGATTCGCCACGCGATCTGTCTGTACTTTGCCGGAAATGTACGTCTTTTTAAGGCTCCTGCATACTCGCCGCAGCCATCTTGGATTGTGACGTCAGAAGCGAGAAAATATACCATGAGAATTCTTGCGAAATACGTTAAAATAAAAATGTTTTTCAATAAAATAGCGTTTGCAATCGATAGACCAGACTTGTAAAATATACCGAAAACTCCTCTTTTGTTTGGGTAATCAATAAATAACACATATATGTCGAATTGAATTGAGCCTAATCGAGAACTGCTGTTTGACAGATGTCGAATTGAGATAAATATTTGCTTTCACATATTAAATTATAACAAAATGGGAGTCTTCGGTATATTTTACCAATATGACAATTAATTTAAACATGAAAACACTGCACTAAAACGAAAAATGACGCTGTATTTCGCAAAAATAATTTAGCTTCTGTAGTGTCATTTCCACGCCTTTTAGTTCATAATTTTGCCAGGTGTGATGCTGTCGCACGAATCTGGTGGACTTGGCAATCGAGTATGCAGGAGCCTTAAAGAACTCTTATATGAAATTGTTTGTATTTCGTATGAAGACTTTTGAAGTGCAATTGGAAAGATTCGTGCGTCATTCAAATAACTGTAATTAATTAATTATTTTTGCACCATGCATTTAGCCAAAATAAATAAATTAATAAAAATTTTTGTATGGAATGGTTTGTATTTTGTATGATATGTGATTAAAAAGATTTGTGAGTCATCCAAATAATTGTAATTAAATATTTTTATACTCGATAAGTAGCAGAAATATAGATTTTAAATTATTCATGTTAAGAGAAGGGGCTTCTGTTTCCGAAGTTGCATCGACTGTCGCATCACCTACATATCTCAGAATTTTATGACAAATTATGACAAACGCCAAAAGGTATTCATCATTAGCGCTAATTGCTGTATCGAATATTCGTATTTGAGAATTTAGATGCCATAACTTAAGAAGAAGAAGAAGATTAGCGCTAATTTTGTTGTATCTTTCTTGGTATGTAAAGTTATATTATTTTATACTCTACAAAAGAAATATGTTATACGAAATGTATCATTTTATCTACTTAGGTTATTATGCTACATGTTGTAATGCTGAAAGCGGTATATATGCTCAGTAAAGTCCAACCCCACGTCCGTGCAAAATAACGTGAGCCACGTGGTGAGCGGGCAACATCTCAGATGGCTAACGGGGCAATGGCAAATCTTCCTGGAGCAAAAATGAAAAATCTGAGGTAAGAAAACGGTAATTGTGAAGAAGAGGGGCTTCCTCACCGATTTAACTGAAATTTCATAATTTTGTGTATTTTGGTACGTAAAACAAATTTATAAGTAAAAATTATCGCTTTCAATTAGGAAAAAAGTTATTAAGTACGAAAGTTGACAGTTGCGTGTTAGGATATTTGTCATTCCGACGTGATGTAGACGCACATGACCATGCGCAATGACGTAAATGTACCAACTATTCTCTGCTTTAACAAAAAACATAAATTATTATTTTCTTTGGTAAATATGCAGTTTTGTTGTATACTGTTGTTTACTGAATATGCCGTAACATATTGAGTTAAATGGTTAAAAAAGATAATAGAAATAGAGTTTATGCCTTTTTAAAGCAGAGAATAATTGGTATATTGAAAAGACTGTCAACTTTAGTACTTAATAACCTTTTTCTAATTGAGAGCGACAGTTTTAACTTATTTTTATTTAGATTCATGTTTTACGTAACAAAATACACAAAATTATGAAATT